>JAENPR010002216.1:0-69258 GCA_018135685.1 Themeda triandra
CTCTTTGGTTCCCTTGCCATTCTTGAGAGAGATTTGAGTGAGAACAAGTGATTTGCATTGAGAGTTGCATCTAGAGGCACTTGTTCATCGAGTGAGCCGCTGGATTCTTATTACTCTTCGGTGATTCCCGTCACCGTAGACGGTTTGGAGCAACGGGTGGTGGTTGAGCTCGACTTGGTGATTGTTCGAGGCCACACCGGGTTCTTGTGAGGGGGTTCTTGATCCTTCCCCGCGGGAGTTCGCGAAAGGATACTTTAGTGGATTGCTCGTGGCTTGTGGATCCTTGTCTTGTGTGGAGATTGCGGCTCCCCATTGGGGTCTTTGGCACCGAGCCAATTGAGCGGGCAACTCACCAAGCAAGTGTATCGCCACAACGAGGAGTAGCTTGCCGGGAAGCAAGTGAACCTCGGTAAAAAATCATTGTGTTGATTTGTGGTTGCCGAGGCTTCGACCTCCTTGTGATCGTGCTTGAGCTCTCTAGGTGATTGGCTTCTACACCGGTGATTGGCTATCTTCTACTCTTTAAATGCGGTATAATCTTTGATCATATCTTTACATTCCGCAAAGTAGAATTGCTTGTTGTGGTCGGTCGGGAACCACTCATTGTGTAGCTTAAATCCCGTGGGTAGAATTACTTGGTTGGTTTCGGTGAACCGACATTGTGTAGTTCGATCACCATTGTTGTGTGTGCAATTGAGTTGAGTAGCCTTGCTTGATAGGACGGCTTGCTTAGAGTAGTCGAAGCACTTGTTTTGCACATTTGCCACCTTGCTATCTAATTGGGTTGTCTAGTGTTCTTGCAAGAAATTTTATTAGGCTATTCACCCCCCCCTCTAGCCATTGTGACCTTTCACGTGGTATCGAGTCGGCACCGTTTGTTTGAGTTGGATTAACATCCTACGGTGAAGCAATGGCTATGGTTATGCATATCAACAACACCAAGAAGGCACCATCATTTCGAGGTGATGACTATGCCAAATGGAAGCTCAAGATGAAGAGTCATCTCAAGTCAATCAATCTTGAGGTGTGGAAAGTTGTGGAAACAAAGTTTGAGCTTATTGAGGGTGCGGTGCCAACATCGGCCGAAGAGAAGAAGCAACAAGCAAATGACATTGCCGTGAGTGCTTTCCATGAGGCACTTGATGATAAAGCTTTTGAGCTCATCAAGAACCTTGAGGTGGCTCATGACATTTGGAAGAAGCTAGAAGAAGCTTACGAGGGCACCAAAAGTGTCAAGACCGCAAGAGCCTACATGTTGCAAGAGAAGTTTGCAAGTTTCTCAATGAAGGAGGATGAGAGTGTGCCGGAGATGTTCCATAGGCTCCAAGTCATTGTCAATGAGCTCAAGGGACTTAGAGAAGAGATCAAGGACTCTCAATTCTCCACCAAGTTCATGAGGTGTCTTCCCAAGAGATTTGATATGTTGAAGACCGTCATGGTGAAGACAACAATGAAGGAGAAGCCAACTCCCAACCAAGTCCTTCAAGAGATAATGGCCGATGATGAGTTTAGAGAAGATCATGAGAAGGAAGAGTTGGTGAAGAAGAAGAAGAAGGAGAATGAGAAAAAGGATGATGACAAGAAGAGCGTGGCATTCAAGGCCACATCATCCAAGAGCAAGGGCAAGAAGAAGAAAGAAGAATCATCAAGTGAAGATGAACCATGCTCTAGCTCAAGTGGGCAAGAAGAAGAAGTGAGTGAACAAATGGCACTCCTTGTGAAGAGAATGGGGAAGCTCATGAAGAAGGGGTACCGGTCCAAGAGCAAGAGAAGCTCATCCAAGTCAAGCGACCGTCCCATGAAGTGCTTCCGGTGCAATAGCAAGGATCATCTCATTGCCAAGTGTCCTTATGCAAGTGATGATGAAGATGCCATGAGGAAGGAGAGGAAGAAGCAAGAGAAGAAGGAGGAGAAAGACTCATCTCACAAGAAGAAGAAGGGTGAATCTCATGTGGCAACTTGGGAGAGTGATTCATCTTCCTCAAGTGATGAAGATGATGATTCCAAGAGGAAGAAGAAGGGGCACGCAAGCATTGCCATTCAAGAGAAGCTTTCTCTATTTGGTGCTCCATCGTCTTGCTTCATGGCCAAGGCCACTAAGGTAAAACCTCCACCCGATAGTGATGATGAGAGTGATGATGATGATGACACCACAAAAGAAGAACTATGGGTCATGCTTGAGGATTGCAAAGGTGCTTTCAATGACTCTAGGAAAGAATGTAGGGGCTTGCGCAAGGATAAACAAAACCTTGAGCAAGAACTTATGGAGTTGAGGGCTTATTATGAGAGTCTAAAGGTAGACCATAAGAAGCTAGAGATTGCTCACTCTAAGCTTGAAAAGCTCATTCTTCTCTAGTTGAGAAGCAAGAGAAAGTGCAACCACAAGTGGTGAACATAGAAAAGAAAAATGTGTCCACATCATGTGATTCACTTGATGACTCAATTGTTGTTGCATCACTTGGCCCTTCATGCTCTTATGCCTCTACTTCATCTAGTAGTGTTGATCATGCATGTGATTCTACACTAGTAGTTGAGAATGAGTCTCTTAAGAAGAAAGTCAAGGAGCTCAATCACACCTTGGCTAAGGCTTATGGTGGTGAGGACCGCTTGCTTATGTGCTTGGGTAGCCAAAGAGCGTCTCTCTACAAAGAGGGATTGGGCTATACCCCCAAGAAAGGCAAGGCCGCTTTTGCTCCTCACAAGACTAGTTTTGTGAAGAACAATGGTAGCTATTGCAAGAGTTGCAAGCAAGTTGGTCATCTAGAGCATGCATGCAAGAACAAGAACACTAGTGCCTCCTCTTACAAGTTGAATGCTTCTTATATGCTTGTTAAGAGTGAGAGTGGTGTGAGTGCTAGATTCATTGGTACACCATGGATGAGCTCAAAGAAGAAAGCTATTTGGGTGCCAAAGACTCTAGTGACTAACCTTCAAGGACCCAAGCAAAAATGGGTACCTAAAGCTTGATGTCTTCTTGTAGGTAAATTACAAAGCCGGAGGGAGGCATTGGGTGCTTGATAGTGGTGCATCAAATCATATGACCGGTGAAGATAGTATGTTCAAATCTCTTGACAAGAATGACAATGGTGGATTCAACTCCATCACATTTGGTGACAATAGCAAGGGTGATGTCATGGGGCTTGGAAAGGTTGCAATTTCCAATGAGAAGGATCTCTCCAATGTGTTGCTAGTTGATACTTTGAACTTCAATCTTTTGTCGGTGGCACAATTGTGTGATCTTGGCTACAAATGCATATTTGATGACAAGCAAGTTGAGGTGGTGAGCAAGGATCAAGCAAATATCATCTTCAAGGGATTTAGGCATGGAAGCTTGTACTTGGTGGATTTCAATGCTAGTGAAGCTCAACTTTCATCATGTTTGATTGGCAAGTCAAGCAAGGGATGGCTATGGCATAGGCGCCTTGGACATGTTGGCATGAAGCAATTGAACAAGTTGGTGAAGCATGATCTAGTGAGAGGCTTGAATGATGTCACATTTGAGAAGGATAGACCTTGTAGTGCATGTCAAGCCGGCAAGCAACACGGGAACTCACATCCCAAGAAGAATGAGATGTCAACTTCAAGAGCATTTGAGTTGTTGCACATGGACTTGTTTGGCCCAACTCACTACACATCAATTGGGGGCAACAAGTATGGTTTTGTGATTGTGGATGATTACACAAGATACACTTGGGCGTTCTTCCTCTATGACAAAAGTGAAGTCTATGATCTATTCAAGTCATTTGTCAAGAGGGTGCAAAATGAGTTTGACACTACCATCAAGAAGATAAGAAGTGACAATGGGAGTGAATTCAAGAACACAAGAGTTGAAGAGTTGTGTGATGAGCTTGGAATTGTGCATCAATTCTCACCAACCTACACTCCCCAATCCAATGGTGTAGTTGAGAGGAAGAATAGGACCTTGATTGAGATGGCAAGAACTATGCTACTTGAGTACAATGTGAGTGAGAAGTTTTGGAGTGATGCTATCAACACGGCTTGCTACTATAGCAACCGCCTCTATTGCCATGGGAAGTTAGAGAAGACTCCATATGAAATCTTGAATGGAAGGAAGCCCAATATTGCTTACTTCCGGGTCTTTGGTTGCAAGTGCTACATACTCAAGAAGGGGCAAAGACTTGGCAAATTTGACAAGAGATGTGATGAGGGATTTCTTCTTGGCTACTCTACTTCTAGCAAGGCTTATAGAGTGTGGAACTTGGCTAGTGGGCTAGTTGAAGAGGTTTATGATGTTGAATTTGATGAAACCCAAGGCTCTCAAGTTGGAGATCAAAATCAAGAAGATATGGGTGGAGATCAATTGAGCAATGCAATGAGACACATGGACATTGGTGACATTAGGCCGAGGCAAGTGGATGATGGTGATGAGGTGCCAAGTGCCAACTCAAGTTGTGATAGAAGATTCCAATGAGGCAAGCACAAGTGGTACTCAACATGAAGATCATGATCAAGGTCAAGCAAGCAATGCAAATGAGATAGTTCTTCAACCTTCAAACATTGCAAGAGATCATCCTCTAGATCATATAATTGGTGATATTCAAAGAGGTGTGCAAACAAGATCAAGATTGGCTAGCATATGTGAGCACTACTCCTTTGTATCATTCATTGAGCCAACCAAGATTGATGAGGCATTGAAGGATCCGGATTGGATAAATGCCATGCATGAGGAATTGAACAACTTCACTAGAAATGAAGTTTGGAAGCTTGTTGAGAGGCCAAAGAAACACAATGTGATTGGAACTAAGTGGGTCTTCAAGAACAAGCAAGATCAAGATGGCTTAGTGGTGAGGAACAAAGCAAGACTAGTGGCACAAGGTTACACACAAGTTGAGGGTCTTGACTTTGGAGAAACATATGCACCGGTGGCAAGATTGGAGGCAATTAGAATCTTATTAGCCTATGCTTGTGCTCACAACATCAAGCTCTATCAAATGGATGTGAAGAGTGCATTTCTCAATGGCTTCATCAATGAGGAAGTGTATGTTGCACAACCTCCCGGTTTTGAAAATGACAAGAAGCCCAACCACGTCTACAAGCTCAAGAAGGCTTTGTATGGATTGAAGCAAGCTCCAAGAGCATGGTATGAAAGATTGAGGGACTTTCTCATATCCAAAGGCTTCAAGATGGGAAAAGTTGACACCACTCTCTTCACCAAGAAGATAGAAGATGACTTGTTTGTGTTGCAAATCTATGTGGATGATATCATCTTTGGATCAACAAATCAATTCTTTTGTGAAGAGTTTGCTAAGATGATGGCTAGTGAGTTTGAGATGTCAATGCTTGGAGAGTTAAACTACTTCCTTGGTCTTCAAATCAAGCAAATGAAGAATGGCACCTTTGTAAGTCAAGGCAAGTACATCAAGGACATGATCAAGAAGTTTGGGTTGCAAGATGCTAAGGCCATTAGCACACCTATGGGAGCCAATGGTGGCTTGGACATTGATGATAGTGGCAAGATGATTGAGCAAAAGCTATATAGATCAATGATTGGAAGCTTGCTATATGTGACCGCTTCAAGGCCGGATGTCATATTTAGTGTATGCATGTGTGCTAGATTTCAAGCTTCTCCAAGAGAGAGTCACTTGACGGCAACCAAGAGGGTGTTGAGATATTTGAAGGGTACCCAAGATGTTGGTCTATGGTATCCCAAGGGGTCAAGTTTTGAGTTGATTGGATACTCCGACTCCGACTATGCCGGTTGCAAGATAGATAGGAAGAGCACAAGTGGAACATGCCAAGTGCTAGGAAGATCTCTTGTGTCATGGTCTTCAAAGAAGCAAAATAGTGTGGCACTTTCCACCGCCGAAGCCGAATATATTAGTGCGGGGAATTGTTGTGCACAATTGCTATGGATGAAAGCCACTTTGAAGGATTATGGGATCAAGTTCAAGCATGTGCCTTTGTTTTGTGACAATGAAAGTGCAATCAAGATGACAAACAATCCGGTTCAACATTCTAGAACCAAGCACATTGATGTGAGGCACCACTTCATTAGAGATCATCAACAAAAGGGTGATATTAGCATTGAAAGCATTGGCACCGAAGATCAACTAGCCGACATTTTCACCAAGCCTCTTGATGAGAAAAGATATTGCAAGTTGAGGAATGAGTTGAACATACTTAGCTTCTCCAACATGGATTGATGCACCCCATATATGACATGCCTCTCCTCCAACATAGCAAGGTAAAGTTGTTTGTTGCATCTCATGCATCCTTCGCTAGTTGTGTAGACATGTATACATGTGCATTTTACTAGGCTCATTCATTGCAAATTAAATGAATTTGAAGGATATATGGCACCACTATTGTTTCTATGCTTGATTTGATCTAGTGGTGGCATATGACTTGTTTGTGAGCTTGTGAACCTAGTGTTGAATCTTTAGCACTTGCTCATGATGTGTATCTCAACATGGTCAAGATAACCCTTATTCTTATGAGGTGTGAAGAAGCTTGCCCTTGGTTCAAACTGAGATACATAATCTAGGCATGTGATTTAGATTTGGCCATAGTTGTTTGACTTGTTTCTCTCATCTTATGCACCCTTGTTGGTGATTGTTGACAAAGGGGGAGAAATAAGTCACAAAGAGCAATGGAAGGGGATCAATTTTTATGATATGACCCAACCATGAGCACACAAATAGGGGGAGCAAGCTCATAGATTATTTATTGCATATTGTGTGTGCATACATGATGATATGGAGCATTGCAAGCTAAATTCAATATTCATGCTTGTTTGGTGTAATGCTAGTATAGAACTTGAGTGATGAAATGAAGTACTAGCATGCATAGGTGGTTTCTAGACAAAGAGGTTCTCTTGTTCAAGTACCTTGCTTATAATGTGATCTCATGAGATTTTTTGAGTTTTTGATGGATGTCTAGATTCCCATGGTGCTAAGAAAGGTTTATTATTCGCACTCCGATTGGTATCACGCTTCAAAGGTCAATTCTATAAACCCTAGTACCATTTTGGTTGTGGTAACTCTCACAAAAGTTTCATCTATGCATGTGTGCTTGAAAATCGACCAAACATTTGATGCACACATGTAGGGGGAGCTACCACTACCAAAACCGGAATTGAAATGCTTGTCCAATCCAAGATTCATGTTCAAAATGTCTTGGGCAAGCAATTCAATTTTATATTGAATTCAATTTCCATATCTTTGTGAGTTTGTCGAGGGGTTGTCATCAATTACCAAAAAGGGGGAGATTGAAAGCTCCGGTTTGGTTTTGGTAATTAATGACACTCAAACGTTGCTAATGTTTTGCTCTAAGTGTGGTTAGACACATAGCAACGTAACGGTGGATGATGGAGCATGGTGATCACGGTGACGAACATGGTGGACATGTGAGGTGATCAAGCTCCGACGGTGGCCCATGGAGATCAAGGCGAAGGTATACTTGATAGGGCTTTCCGGTTTAGTGGTCGAGACACTTAGCGAGTGTGACCACATTTAGGATCGATAACCGACTATCAAGAGGGGTTTCCTCGGTTTCATTCGCGGTCCTAAGTGCCTCTAGTTGCGACTTTGCATGATGCATGAGAGACTAACTAGAGAGCTAACTCTTGCCGACGTGGTCGTGCTTGTTCTACTAACTCCGGTGCTTGAGACGAGGTCTACACTTGGTGGAGTTGGTACTCAAGGCAAGAGATTGGACTTGGAGCGAAGACTGCGCAAGATTCTACGGAGAATCCTTCTTCAGAAGGCGTCGGACGCGGGCCAGACGCGTCTGGCGCGTGTTGTGCTGGCTCGAGCGTTTTTGGCCGGCCGTGAGCGCGGACGCGGGCCGTGGCGCGTCCGGCGGTCCCCGGACGCCGACCGAAACTGGGCTCGGGCGCGGCGCCGCGAGTGCTCGGTCGGACGCGCGTCGGACGCGTGCCAGACGCGGTCGCCGGACGCACGCCAGACGCGGGCGCCGGACTCGGGAGAATCACTGTTGAGCGTCCGGCGCGTTAAGGATTCGAACGGAGGAGCTCCAACGGTAGGGTGACGTGGCGCGCTGAAGAGCGCCGGACGCGTCCGGCGGGCAGCGGCGGACGCGTCCGGCGCGTGTATTTCGGGCGGCTGTTTGGCGAAAATGCCGCGCCGGACGCGTCTGATGCCTCCGGTCATACGCGTCCTGCGCGTGTTATTTGGCACCCCCGAGGACCAACGGCTCTATTTCGACTTGGGGTCTATAAATAAGAGGTTGGCCGGCCATGGGAGCTCTCTCTTGCCCATTCTAACACTCTTGAGCATACTTTGAGCTAGAGACAATCCTCCCCACTCATCTCTTTGGTTCCCTTGCCATTCTTGAGAGAGATTTGAGTGAGAACAAGTGATTTGCATTGAGAGTTGCATCTAGAGGCACTTGTTCATCGAGTGAGCTGCGGATTCTTATTACTCTTCGGTGATTCCCGTCACCGTAGACGGTTTGGAGCAAGCGGGTGGTGGTTGAGCTCGACTTGGTGATTGTTCGAGGCCACACCGGGTTCTTGTGAGGGGTTCTTGATCCTTCCCCGCGGGAGTTCGCGAAAGGATACTTTAGTGGATTGCTCGTGGCTTGTGGATCCTTGTCTTGTGTGGAGATTGCGGCTCCCCATTGGGGTCTTTGGCACCGAGCCAATTGAGCGGGCAACTCACCAAGCAAGTGTATCGCCACAACGAGGAGTAGCTTGCCGGGAAGCAAGTGAACCTCGGTAAAAAATCATTGTGTTGATTTGTGGTTGCCGAGGCTTCGACCTCCTTGTGATCGTGCTTGAGCTCTCTAGGTGATTGGCTTCTACACCGGTGATTGGCTATCTTCTACTCTTCGCAGCGGTATAATCTTTGATCATATCTTTACATTCCGCAAAATAGAATTGCTTGTTGTGGTCGGTCGGGAACCACTCATTGTGTAGCTTAAATCCCGTGGGTAGAATTACTTGGTTGGTTTCGGTGAACCGACATTGTGTAGTTCGATCACCGTTGTTGTGTGTGCAATTGAGTTAAGTAGCCTTGCTTGATAGGACGGCTTGCTTAGAGTAGTCGAAGCACTTGCTTTGCACATTTGCCACCTTGCTATCTAATTGGGTTGTCTAGTGTTCTTGCAAGAAATTTTATTAGGCTATTCACCCCCCCTCTAGCCATTGTGACCTTTCAAGTGGTCTGGGGACTGCGTACTCAGACCCGCCGCAACACGGGAGTCTCACCATACTTTATGGTGTACGGCTCAGAGGCTGTCATACCAGCCGAGGTCGCTTTCCAATCACCACGGGTAGCTTACCACGATGAAGCCACCTCCGACGAAGCTCGAGAGGTGGACATAGTCGCTAAGGAAGAGCAGGTCCTTGAGTCATGTGCTCGGACTGAGAAGTACTTAGCTACGGTACGACGCTACTACAACCGCAACGTCCGAGGACGATGGTTCGTGGTCGGCGATCACGTGCTCCGCCGTATTCAAAATACGGACGGCCTCCACAAGCTATCACCAAGGTGGGAAGGACCGTATAGAATTAAGGCTGTAACACGCCCAACATCGTACCGGTTGGAGACACTAGATGGAGTCGAAGAGCCAAATTCTTGGCACATAGAGATGCTCATACGCTTTTACCCATAAAAGATATGTATTTGTACTCATGGTTTTTCATTAACAAAGTTCCTCTTTTCTTTGTCTCCTTTTCGTCCTATTGCAATTTCTTTTCAGAAATTCCGCACCACCTTGCATACATGCGCCCTGCATAAGTCACATCTAAACTTTGCGTTTCACTCGCCGAGAACGATTCGATAAGGTCCTGCGTCTCGGTCCTCTGTCGATGTGCTACAGCTCCGCGCCACACGGCACTAGGAGATCCGGCAGGCACCCTCTAATAGGTACAGCTCCGCGCCACACGTTCACTAGTGTGTCCCTTTGTCACCTTGATAGAGCTAATTGCTTCGAGAGTGGGCGCAAAACTTATTTGTCGACATAATTTTTCTCAAAAACGTTTTGCATCGAGCTATGCATAACGATTTAATTATATAAACAGCAAAATACTTATCACCCGCTTAAGTATGCCTACTTTGTCTGCATCTTAACACGGCCTTAAGTTTTGTTAAGAGCACCCCGTGCTCAGCACCACTTATATACAAGTTTTAAATACACAAGTTTAAAACAAAGGCCCTATCGACCACCATTCTCCGCCGCGGGGTCCTCGATGAGCGTCATATCGCCGACCGCCGCTCCGCAACAGGACGAAGGTGGCCCGGAGCTCCTCGGCGTCGGCATCGCCGAGTTCCGGCGCAATCCCGAGCGCGACGGTGGCCGGATCCCGCCGCCACCCTCGAGCGGACCACCGCGCCGCCGTGGACACCGCATATGTGCCCGCCCGCGAGACGAGGTCCTACAACGCCGGCCACAGACGTGGATACTGGTCTCCGACCACCCTGTCTTCGCCGACCGGGTCTGCTGGGTGCACCTCCTCTGGGAAGACTGCACGGAGAACCGGCTTGATTTGCTCGGTCCTCCGATCCATCTTCTTTTGGAGATAGGCGCAGGTCTCCCGCAGGCATTGGAACTGCGCCGTGTGCCGATCCTCAATATCTGCATCCGACAACAACGTGGTTAGCATGTGCTGTTAGATCCAGTACATGGCAGGCAAATCATACAATTGATCTAAGTTCCACAACTTACCGATCAGCTCCGCAATCTGGGCGTCGGCCTTGGCTCCGCTCCCCGGGCGGCCTCTAGCTCTTTAGCCGAGCGGCTTTCTCCCGCTCCGAGTAGCGGCCTTTTCCTCCAGCCCTAATGCAGAGGAAGAAATCATTATATCTCTATGGCAATCAACCATGCTTAGTTTGGTTGCGAGGACACGGCCACATACCTTGTCGGCCCTCCTCCAGCTCGGCCACCTGTTCCTCCAGCGCCAGCCGGGTAGCCTCCTTGTCAGCAAGCCGGGTCTCATAGACCTGCGCCTGCGCCAACATGTTGGCCTTCTCCTCTCGGAGGATCCTGCGTTCTTCATCAATCGGCGTGAACCGTTGAATGGTCCGCGCACGCTGAGCATTGGTGCTCTGCAGGGTCTATTGAAAACAGACAGTCAATACGTGCTCTGCACACCAATTCACCACAAAGGCAAGAACCACCATACCTGGATCCAGGAGGTGAGCAGCTCCAGGGCCTCCCTGATACCTTCCTCCATCACCACCTCCGGCACCTCGTCATACGACTGCCACTCCTTCCCCACCAGCCTGGAGATCACGACTCGGTTCGGAGGGAAGGAGACGGCGGGTGCTGGCGCCGGTGGCTCCCGGTGGATCTCTTCCACACGGGGAGGACGGGGACTCGGGCCGAGCAGCCGCCGCGGGTTCCTCGCTCGGGCCGGGGGCTCCGCCGTCGCTCGCGCAGTTGGCCCGGGGGTGGCCGCGCTCCGGGCTCCAGCTCGCCCGGGCGGAGCGACGGGCGGCTTCCGGCGATGGGACCCCGTCCTCCGCCGCCGGCTCCTCGCCCGAGGCGTCTCCATGTGCGGCGGAGCACCGGGTGGCATCCGCTCGCCTTGCCGGGCCCCGCGCCCGACGCGCCCCCCGCGCGGCGGCGTGGCTGCAGTCCCGGTCGAGCTTTGGGTGGGGCCTGTACTCGGCCGACTACATAAAGACAATCGGCATGAACACTGCTGATTTTCACCGCACAAAATTATAACTACAAGTACATAGCTACTTACTGGCAAAAGCCGCCCTTAAACTTGGGTACGCCGCCGCTCCTCGGCGCTCGCTCCCGCACCAGCGCCGGGCTTGGGACGGGCTTGGGCGGAACCCGCTCCCGCCGGGACCGCTTTCGGCGGCTGTCCTTAGTAGCCGCCCGGTGTTGGTGAAGAGGGCGGTGGCGGCCTTCGGCTCCGACGGAGCCGGGGTTGACCAGTTGGGGCCGCCCGCGGCGACCGCCGCGGTGCCGGGTTGGGGCGACTTAGAGCCGCCACTCCCGTCCCCGGCGCGTGCTCGCGCTTCCGCCGGTGCTCGGCGATGGTGATGGTGTCGTCGGAGTCCGACGACACCGGCTGTCCGGGCCGGCCTCTTGCTTTGCCGACCTCGGCGCCGGCCTCCTTGCCGAGGTTTAATTTACCCCCGGTGCCAAGGTTGGCCGGCTTCTCCTTATCCTTGGGGGCTGCACTGGCCGGCTTTTTCATTGCCGCGCGCCGTTGCCCCCTGGTGGTCGTTCCCACCACGATCTCCTCCTCATCATCATCATCATTTTCAGCGCTAAGGTCCTCGACCTCGCCCTGGTCGGCAATCCTCTGTGGACGCCGCTGACCATGAAGGGTATCGCCCTCTGGCCAGTTCTCCACTGGTACAGCAGACAAATAATGGTGGCTTCGACCCTACACAAAGTGTTCAAGTGCTCAGCAACATATCAGTGGTCAGCCACATTATCACATTGCACAGAAAGTACAACTTTTTGTTGCATTACCTGAGGTGGAGGATTGCTGAGATGGTACGGCAGCTACTTGGTGGTCGGCATTGAAGTATTTGAGTTATACTTCTCAAACAGGACCGAGAGCGTATGGTGGACGTAGTTCTCGTCAGCCTTCTCCTCCGTCTCCCGTGCCGGATCCTTCACCCCACTGTATTGCCACAGTGGGTTGGTCCTTTCTTTGCACGGTTGCACGCGACGGACCATCCACATCCCGGCCACCAGCGCCCCGTTCACCTTCTGGTTGTCAATCAGCTCCAACAGCTCCGCCACCTGGACATCCCCAACAGGTGGTGCCTCTCCCCACCTGGGATTTGCCTCTGGGATTTGGTGGGTGTCGCATGGCACCTTCCTCCCAATGGCGACATCCTGGCTCATATAGAACCAGGCCCTGTTCCATTTCTTGGGGGCGGAGTTGAACTTACTCCCCAGCCAAGACGCGGCCAACCCATCCCGGAGCCGGATGTAACATCCCCTGGCTACTTGGGACCCCCCCGGTCTCCACCCCCTTCTTGCGGAGCACGAAGAAGTGGCGGAACAGATTGAAATGGGGGGATGCCCAAAAACATCTCGCAGTATGCGATGAAGATGGACACGGTCAAAATGGAGTTGGGGTCCAGGATGCATATGGAGATCGACCACCATATGCACAGATCCCGGAGGAACCCGTTCACTGGTTGCCCCAACCCGCGAACAACTTGGTCCTCAAAGACGATGAACTCACCCGACAATGGCGTCGGTTCGTCCTCGCCGCGAGGCTCCCTCCATACCCCCATCTCTCGCGGCGGCAGGTACCCGTGGCTCACCAGCAAGTCGAGCGATTCCCGGGACGAGGTGGACTGGACCCAGTCCGGCCCACGTCTCGCCGAGTCTCCGCCCTTCGCAGCCTTCTTGGTCGACCGCTTCGCTCCCATCTCCGACGGCGGCGGATCGATGTGGTGGAGGAACCCTAGCGGGATGAGCGGTGGCGGCGGCTAGATCTACGCGGCGCGGTGGCGCAGAGCGAGTGCAGGCACCAGATCTAATGGTTGCCCCCGCCGGCGGTTGTTGCGGCGTGGATCTAGCGGCGAAATGGGGCGGCGGCGGCGATTTCTTCTCTAGAGCGCGGCGCCGGAATGTGGAGAGCTCAAGAACTGTTTGAGCGCAAGTGCAATGAGTGCGGAACCGTCCACTGGCGGCGGTGCCCGCTATTTATAGTCTCCGGATGACGTCCAATTGACTTCTAGGGTTGGACCCCCTCTGACTCGTGTGGACCGCCCCATTTTTTAACCCTAGTGGGCCGCGGTCCCATGGGCCGTACCTATCCACGTGCGGCGGCCAGATTTTTTACTATTCCTGGTAAATTTTAAATCGGGCCTAGTTCCCTTGGCAACGCACGTGGGCCTCATTTTTTATCCCGGGACCGCCTTGTCGGTTCCTCGCTAGCCCTTTTACCATGCATGCCTATATCTTTGGTCTCGGGAATTTTTCCCGCTCCGTTTCCTAAGCAAAGCGCCGTAGGTATCTCGGGTTTGGACTTTTTTTCTTAAAAAGTTCAATGCAACATATACTATCTTCCATCGAACTTGGGGACTACGTGGGCCCACGTCACCTCGCGGTGACTTAGGGCCTACCGTTTCGAACTAAGTTCGTTGATTTTATTCCCCGGCTTACGTTGCGCACTACCTTGACATTTCGTCATGTGTCAATGTGGGCCCACGCCTCGAGACAATTAAAAAGAAAAAATTCTTTTTCTTTTTGAGCACCATACATCTTTCGACAAGATCAACGGCTTCCTTGACATAAGCGGTGGTCGGACACGGATCGCTCGGGAAACCCGTCAAAGATCTTGCATGTGCTCGGCACTACGTGTGGTCCGACCGCACGTGGTCGGCACCACGTGTGGACAGCACCGCATCGGTCGGCACTACGGTGTGTGGTCGATCGCGTGCTTAACACCTCATCACCGGCGCTCAATGTGGTCTCGCATCTATATCGCTCGGCACAGGTCAAGACGATGGACTTTCCTCAAGATACATGGTGCTCGGGGACTAGCTGTGGGGGGTATAAATCCGGTATACCACCATGGACAGTTCCAGGGCTGCTCGGCAAGACGGCCCAGATCATACAAGACCCAGCCCATTACCGACCAGGCTGATGGGCTGGACTACAAGACGATGGCGTGGTCCGCAACCGACCAGGAGGTGGATCGCGCACAAGGATGCTTGTCCCGCAAGTATACTTAGTCGGTTAGATCAGATAGAGTCCTCCTAGGGCACGACTTGATGTAACCGACCACATCCCGTGTACCCTTGGCTGCTCGGTTATATAAAGCGGCCAAGGACCCCCCTTAGAACGCAGGCTATTCTCTGGCATCCTAACCTAGAGAGCTTAGCGCTTCATTGTAACCCGACACTTGATCATACAGCATAACACGAGAAGCAGGACGTAGGGTATTACGCTTCCGAGCGGCCTGAACCTGGGTAAACCTGTTGTCCTTGGTTTGTCTTGTTTCTCGAACGTCCAGATCGTAGATCGTAACACGCCCTTACCGAAACTCACCGCCGTGGGATACCCCGTGGTGGACTGCCGGTTATCCGTAATCGACAGGGACCCCTGCCCCTCCTTATATACTCTGGAGGGACAGGTTATACAAGTAAAGTATCCTATTTGGTACTATTACAATACTATGCATTGCACATTGTGTGCCACACGTCTTCATCTTGTGAATTGGGCCATCTTTGATGGCGCGGCCCGTGTAGGCCCGTGAGGGTATATAGGGTCTATACCCCCACAGCTAGTCCCCGAGTATCATGTATCTTGAGGAAACGCCGTCTTGACGCTTGTCGACCAGTGGGGCTTGATGGTTTTTGTGGTTGAGCCAGCTGCTCGAACTGTTGGAGCTTGTTGCTGGTCTACCGACCAGTCATGGAGATCGTCTCAGGAGAGCGCTGGTTCGCCGACCAGGTTAAATGAGAGCCGACCACTGTGTCTTGTCAAGTAGAGGCTGTTGTTGAAAGATGCATGTTGCTCTAGAAAAAGAAAAAATCTTCACAACATCTGGTGACGTGGGCCCACAGTCGAAAGAAAAGAAATTTCTTGACTGCGTGTGTGCGGCTTTGCCGGCTATCCTGGATGTTGTGTAAGTAGAGAAACTAGCCCAAGTCACTGCAAAGTGACGTGGGCCCACGTAGTCCCCGAGCCTGATATAAGGTGCGAAGCACGTTGTTTCAGGGTCAAATAAAATAGTGATTATGCAATTGTGCCGGCTATGCCAAGCAATTCTCGGCTTTACCGAGCAGTCCCCGGCTTTGCCGGGTAGTTCTCGGCTTTGCCGAGTAGTCCCCGACATTGCCGAGCAGTGAAAAATCGACCACAACTTAGTCGTGTCTAGCCACACAACTTAGTTGCTGACTAGTGAACATGGCAAAGAGCGAAGATGGGAAAAATAGCAGTGCTATTTACTTAGGCAGTAGTTTTGCATACTCCGAAGCCCCGGTGGCCATGTGTCTAGTAGGTAAGGGGCTCACTCTAAATCCATGGCTTTGCCAAGGGGAGGTGTCTTCGACCACTACTCCAGTCCCCAGCTTTGCATAGGTCTAATTAGAGGGCATAAAATGATGCACCTTTGACGCATCCTTGCGCAAGGCGCGTGGGTGGACAGGTGCTTTGCACTTGGTCTCTAGGGGGACCACGGCTTTGCCGTGCTCTAGCCGATGCTTCGCACCATTCTAGAGAAAATGGTAGTTGCCGAAAAAGTGAAGAGGGGAAAATGACTTAGCCATTACCCTTGACCGTAGCTTTGCTGGTCGGCCGGGCCCCCGTTTACCATTTGACCAAAAACAGGCTGTCGACCATCCTGACTTTGTCAAGAGAGATGAGAAAGCTTTGCCTCCTTTACTCAGTCCCCGGGCTTTGCCCAGAGCTCGGCCAACAGAAAATGGAGAAAACCGTTAAAGAGCAAGATTTTATCGTGCCCGGTCTGGTGGTCAGAAGCCAACCAGAAAAAACGCATTCCTATGACATGCGTCCATGTTGAATAGGGAGCGAATGCATTCCCAAATGCCACGCGTCCGTGTCAAATAGGAAGCAAGTAGGTTTGTTGTAAAATAAAACGACTAGGTGCAAAACAACGAGGAGCAAAACGAATAGCAAAACGAAAGGCAATAAACACGATTGGATATTAAACTGTAGCTTTGCTACAAGATTGCACGTGGTGCAAAGTCACAGTTTGGCTGTGGGCTTAGTCCCCAGCTTTGTTGTGAGACCGAAGAAGATGATCGCCAAGCAATCCACAGCTCTGCTGGTGGTGCCCATGCGAAGAAGACGAATACCGAGCAGTCTCCAGCCCACAGAGTTGTGCTCAAATATGTGACTGGAGTTGTGATCGGATGAATTAATACTCGTGTCCAGGCGAGTTGCAGCTGCTATGCAGCACGTGTACATGTGACCGTTTGCTAGCTTTAGCTTGCGAGACTTCTCTGGTTGCTAACATGTTGTCGTGCATGGTACATGACAATGCATCAGTGTGCCTTGTAAATCAACATGAAATTGATTTAGAGATGTGCCAAGGTGACGGCACGCAGATGTGTTTGAGAGCTCGACGTTGTGCGAGTCCGAGATTTACTAGACTCAGCACACGCCTTCGGTGGTCGGGTGTAACATGCTTGTAAGCTGCAGCATAGCACCTGTGTACCCGACGTTGTGTCATTTCAGAATTTTTGTCGTTATCATAAATAGGGTCCTCCGCTCAGTACGAGGTGTCGCCGAAAGCTTTGGCAATTCGCCGTATGACTCGGCGTGGCTTGTACAGCTTGCTGACGGCTCGGCGTGGCTCAGTTATTTGGCTCGACGCGGCTCTCTCCGTTAAACAGGTACATAGAGTTGTACTTGAAATTAATCCATCGTTGTCGGAGCACGTGGAGTTGTAGATGTATGCATATCTTCTTGGTGGTTCCAATTAGCTTGCATGTTCGTGCAAACCCAGCACATACACAGTAGTGTTGATGCCTCAATGTGCCATGGCCATGTATAGGAGAAGAGGTCGGCGATGTAGAATCTATTCAGAGCCGAAGAACTCGACCACGCAGGGCAGGAGAACCGCTACGCAGCGCCTATACATGGGTCGTATGGTCGCCATGTGAGCCGAGTGGAGTATTCGGTGTAGCCGAACAGATAGACGTGGCTTGAACATGGCACCGAGCTTTGGAAAAGAAAAATCTCGTAGGAGTCCCCAAGTAGAGTTGTTGGCGTGTCGTGATGTCTGAGGAGACGAGCGCCTCTTGGGCGGCCAGCTGTTAGCGTGGCTGTCGATCCTTCAGCTTATCTTCATGCCGTTAATTGCGGCGCCGTTCTTCGTGTCGTTCGACATTGCAATGTGGCCAGCGGTCGAGAGGTCTGAGCGACGTCGTCCTTGTGCCATCGGTTGGGTGTGCAGAGATGTCATCGTAATCGAACGCGCAGAGTCGTCGTCGATGGGTGCAGTTGGAGCCTGACGGAATCAATTATCCGCGTGCAGAGGTGGAGCACTTTGGGCGTGTTGTTGTATCCGCATACATGTGTACGTGCATGCACGCCAATTTGCATGGGCATCAAGTCGTAGGAGTAGTATGGTTCACTTGCCGGAGAAGTCGGAGCTAGGGGGCATCACGTTTGCGGCGCTATGCCTGTTCTCTTGGAGTCGTGGTGGGGAGTGCCGTTGCGTGCCTCGCGTAGCAGCCGTGATGGCTCGGAGCTGGAGAGCTCGACGATGCGAGGCGTACTCTGGGGGTGGTTTAGCTTCTTTATCGTAGATGTGTTGTCGTTGTGGCTGAGTATATACGGGCGTAGCTTGATCGGCGTGCTGACGTCTCGATATCGGCGTGACCGTAGCATGTACTCGGCCTTCAGTCTTGTGCTCGTCTGCTGCGTCCTCGTAACTTCGGTGCCTCGTTTGCCTTGGATGGATGGCTTAGCCTCTTGGTGTATAGACGAATCATCCTTGTCATCACTCGATGGCCCATGTAGCTTGCTTTGCAGCTTGATCAGGCCGGGCAATGGCCCGTACGTTGAGTTGGGTAGCTCCCCGAGGCCGGCGGACAGCTCGGCGACAGTTTGGTGGGCTTGCTCGGCGTGGTCGGCATGTCGCAGCAGCGGTTAGCATGTCCAAGGTAGTGGACGTGGCCTGGCATTTGCTTGACGATGAGCCGACGACTGACTTCCATGAGCGCCACGCCTTGGGTATGGTAGCTTCTAGAATCAAGGCCGACGACATCCGTGCTGTACGTGCATGGCTCATGCACATGTACGTAACGTTCAGTCTTTGGATGATGTTGACGCCATGATGACGGGCGTTGGTGTGTTCCCATAATTGGCGTGCTTGATAGCTCGGCTAAGCCAATCTGAATTGGAGTAGAAACATCATGCGATGGTTCTGCTGAACGGCGTTCGGCGTGGCCACCGTGAAGGAAATCGCCGCCTGAGACCATCCCGGTCATCACGGATGTTGTGCTTATGATGAAGTTTTGTAATACGGCGAAGTAGATTGACCATCACGCATCTCTGTCTTGGCCCTGGAGGCTTGCTGCACGATGCACTGGCCCTTCTCTCCTGGTTTGATAGTTTCGGCACTCTCACAGGACCGATGCCGAGTAGACGCGGTGTCGAGCCACGGGCGTGGTAGGCGGGCTGTGGACAGCTCTCGATGGCGGCTGTCGACAGGTTGACGTGGAGCCGTGCTGATGCGTTGATGACGAGAGCCGGTTTTTAATGCACCGTGCAAAGTGATGGCGATGATTGCCGTTGGCTTGACGTGGAGTCAGAGGTGAGCCTTGTTGGCTGGTTGTCCTTGTTTGCTATCGGAGATGTTGTCGAGATAGTCGGGCGTCGTGCGCCGTGCACAGCAAGGAACGTGCATGCTGCTGTAGGCAACTCGTTGCTTGGGGCGTTCTCACGCTTTTACGTCTTCCATCTTGCAGTCCAATCCGTCGGAGTAGTTAAGTTGGATCGGAGTCCGACCAGCACAAGGGTGCGGTCGCCGGAGAGCTCGAGAGCATGGAGATGCACTCGGAAAGGTGGTCGGACGGAGTTGTATTCGGTTCCGGTCGAGCTGCCGCTGCCATTACAGCATGCGGACATGACCCTTGCTTGCTCGTCGTGCGGCCGTCATCGTGGCCATCATCATGCAGCCTAGCGCGGTGGCGTAGGTCATATGTCGTCGAGTCTTTGACTCTGGAGGATACGGAGATCGAGGCATCATGCACATGTAGTGTAGCTCCTAGATGATTGGATCTTGTAGATATACGCGTACGTCATGAAGGAGCGCCGCCATGAATTTGCGCCGTCGGAGACGTCGCGAAGACGGTCGAGCACCATGGCAAGGTGTCGGAGAACGCGCAGCGCCATTGTTCGGCATACGCGTATGATTCTGGGTGATTTTGCCGGTCGGTGTGGTCGGGCATATGTACATGACTCGTGGCTCGAGCAGCTCGATGGTGATTTGTTCGTCGTGGTCAGAGCGTCGTGGAGTCTCCAGCTATGAAGCTGGAGTAGAGCGTGCCACGTGAAGCAGTCTCCAGAGTGGCTGGTCGAGGCGGCGTAGAAGAATCCTGGAGCAGCACGAGGTCGGAGACGAGGCTGTGTGGTGCGTGGCACCGAGCCGAGGCGACGCAGGCGAGTCCCCGAGCAGCACGAGGTCGGAGACGAAGGTGTGCGGTGTGTGACACCCAGTCATAGCGAAGATTTAGAGGTCGGCAGCGGTGCAGACGGCTAGTATGAGCGTCGAGCTGTACTCAGCAGGTCGATGGCGATTGTAGATGAACATAGCCGACGCCGACCGTAGCCAGATATGAATCTGATCGGCGTAGTTGACTTGCGCAGGGGGGCATGGCCATGCTGACGACATTGGAGATGTGCTTCTTCTGGTAGTGCCGCTAGAACAGAGCGGTCCCGAGGTCGGAATTGTCCGCGAGGTCGGACTAGTCGGGGCTGTAGTCGGCGAGAGGTCCAAAGAAGCACATGAAGTGTGAACAATTCGGATGGCGATTCGTCGGCTTGACGTGTTGCTCGGCGGCTTGATGACGGCTCGGAGGGATCGCCGAATGGCTCGGACGGGCGAGCAGTTTGTCGAGGAAACGACACAGAATGGAGTAATGGATTCCTTTGTTCGGACGAGGTTGATCTCTCGTGTTGAAGATGTGGAAGAGCAGCAATGAGTCTGCATGCTTCTTTCCAGGCTTGTTCGGAGTTGTGCTTCAGCAGTGTTTTGACACCCTCGTGAATAAGTAGGAGGCTTGCCGATGAGATCCACGCCACTGACGACGAGTATAGTTGGATTTCTGGCAAAACAATCATGTATACACGTAGTATCGTGTACACATATATTATATTATTATAGATTAAATATTATAGAATGACTTAGCTCGTTGTCGACATGTGCTGGCTTTCTTTTTGTTTGCTGAACAGCGTATATGCTTGTGGGTGCATATATACGTGATCGTTGTTTGCATCAATGCATGTTGCCGATTAGGAGTCTACTTGATCATGGCCAAATAGCTACTTGAATTGCGTGGTCACGCAGATGCAACTACGTGATCTTTGTATAGTCGTAGCTTGATGTCTTCGTCTTGCGTACGTAGATGGAGATCGATCTACATAGGCAGTGGTGATGAAGCCAACCTGATGAGCAGGTGGCGACGATTGGGCCGCGGCCAGATTAAATCCGGGTGGCATGAGTAGTCGATATGTCTCCGTCTAGCATGCTTGTTGATCGGCGTATGGTAGATAGGCTAGTTAATTAGCCTGCTCATGTAGTCCCTGGCCGGAGTGGTCGGAGACTCGGAGTGTTCGTCGATCGGAGACCGCCTTGCGTGCCTTGTAGCAGATGTGTTCATGCTCTAAATTACTTGCCCTTGGCTTGTCGTAGATACACGTACGAGGTGTGCTTGTATGTCTTCGCCATCCGCACATACATGTATCAGGATTTGATGGAGTCATACATCACTCTCACATCATGGTGGAGTAGATGGATCCGATAGCCGGTCTTCACTTGTGATCGAACCCATCTGGAGGCTGGAGTCGAATCCTGCAGGACGGACGCGCTCCACGACATGCGGTGATCGAGCGGGCTCTTTTGCTTGGTGCGTATGCCTGGTGGTCGCGTCAGGCGGTCGGTGGAGCCTGCCGGCGTCCTGGCGAAGTCTTAGACGAGGCTCGATGATGCATGGCGCCGATTCGTCGTCCAGCCAGCGCTGGGGCAAGTAAACTGCGCCCACGAATCGTGGTCGGCGGTTTGTGGTAGTCGATTGGCTCCGGGTATGTCGTGTCCGTCTTGAACAGCACGTGAATATGACCTTTGTTTGATCAACGCTGCATGTTGGCGACGAGACGCGTGATGCATGCAGGGAGACCGCGCATGCCTTGTAGATGCGTATGTGCACCCGATTGCTCGTCGTCGGAGATTTCAACTAGCTTTCATCAAACTTGGAAGATCCGGACAGCTTGGTGCCTCGATGCATGTCGTCAGACAGCTTGTGAGTTTGATCTGGTCGGACGAGGTCGGCCTCGTCGGGGTCCGGGCACCTCAGGGGAGTGATCACCCTCTGAATGTATACGTCAGACCGAAAAGGATGCGCAGGTTCTGGTCGAGCCGTAATTACGGAGACGGCATCTCGCATGAAGCCGGCCATGCAGTGAGACTCCTTGCAGATTGGATCTCGTCGTGAAGGGCCATGCCCGCCGCCAGACCGTCGATGGCAAAGTGCCATCGTGTACTCGTCCTCGTCCCTCCGATCTTCATAGGCTGCTCGGCGCAGGAGCACGAGGCCGTCGGGTGCTAGACACAGCAGTTGTGCTGGACCGTCGAGAACATGAGTTCGATGACCACGCGTATATGCATACGTGCAGGTAGGCTAGTTAATTAGCTTGCCGATGGCAAGTCGCAATATGGTACGGTGTCGTTGAAACCCAGTAGATTGGATCAGAGCGTGAAGGCGCTTCGTGCCTAGTCGGACGCCTTTTTGATTGTGTGAAAGTGGATCGCGCCGAGTATCTGTCGAAGCAGGATGCCATCGATTTGGAGATCTCGTATGTGTGGTGTATATGCATACGCCTCGTACATGCAAGTTTGGACTTGCATGGTGGTGTAGATCATCACGTCATCGAGCCTTTGACTCTGGAGGCTGCGGTGGTCGAGGTAGCTCGTGGAGCTATCGATGGTGTTGGAGTGCAGGTAGCGCAGAGCGCGGCTTGATCGGCGCCTCGTGTTGCTGACCAGACCTCCGTGCTGATGTTCTCGGAGGGCCATAAATCCATAGCCGATCCGTAGAAAGTGCTATATTTGGTAAGCTATACAATAGCAACATGCATGCATCTATATTTAGATATCTTTAATATAAACAAGGAAACTGAGAATAAGAAAAAAGAAAGTTCCCAGGTTCATGTATTCCGATCAAAAGATCAGATTGCATGTGTTGCTGATCTGTTGTAAATTGTTGATGTAGCGTTCGTCCTTGGGGCCGGAATCGTGTGCAGACGCCGCGACCAGATCCGATCAACATGGATAAGTTGCATCTTCATACATCGCCTTGAAGGCCGACCAAGATCGTCAAGCCGTGTCCCGTTGCCATCTGATTCGCCACGGCCGGGTGCCGGCGCATGGGACCATGATGAGCCATCGTCGACGATGATGGCCGGTGCAAGTGTTTAGCGCAGCGACATGGTGTGATGGCGATGATCGCCGCAACACAAGCGTAACTTGTGGTAGATGCGTTTATGCCTTTGGCCGCTCGTCACGAGGTTGCATGGCACACGTATATGCAGGTATACGTATTTAGCCTCGATGATTTGCTCGCTTGCTGATTGGTATGGACCAGATCAGATCGGACATCGCTCTTACATGGAGACAGGAGGCTGCCGTCGTCACGTGTGCCGCCCGAAGCAGATCGGTTTGTGGCCCAGGCACAGATCGGCGCGGCGAGGAAGCTGGAGGTGTAGCCTGGACGCCTGCCACGAGAAGCCAACCCGCCGTGGACGACGTTGACTTGGATCTGGACGGAACTAGCACGTGAACGTGGTGACGCTCGTGTGCTTGAGATTGGATCCAACGAGAGTTGGCTCGACGCCCGCCGCAAGAAGCCGAGTTGCCGCGGATGGCGTCGATGAAGAAATTTCCATCTTGCTCGCCTGCAAATCTGCCCGCATATCCCCTACCTAGCGCGCCACTGTCAACGAAATATCGTCGGCTAGCCTACCTGCAGGGTATACCGACAGTAGTAGATTGAGGGTAGGGGTGCGTTGAATCACGAGCTAGACGTGCAACAAAGGACAGAACACATGGTTTACCCAGGTTCGGGCCGCTAGGAAGCGTAATACCCTACGTCCTGCTCTTTGTTTATTGTATTGATTTGGGATGAGATGTCCTCTAGGGGACCCCTGCCCCTCCTTATATACTCTGGAGGGACAGGTTATACAAGTAAATTATCCTATTTGGTACTATTACAATACTATGCGTTGCACATTGTGTGCCACACGTCTTCATCTTGTGAATTGGGCCATCTTTGATGGCGCGGTCCGTGTAGGCCCGTGAGGGTATATAGGGTCTATACCCCCACATTCTCTCCGCTGGATCCAACACCAAGTTTCTTTTACCCCATGTGCCCTTCCGTCCACCATATGTTTGATTTGGGACGTTAAGGTCCCCTGACAGGTGGAACCAGCATACGCAAATGTCTAATCTGCCCTTTGCTCTATACATGAGAAGGGCTCTCTGTCTCTGCACGGTGGGGCCAGCTGGGCACCTTCTTCGTCCTCCCACCACCAGCCTCAAGTCACGCTCCAACCGCGTGCCCCGCTCCAGACCACGCTCCCTGGGCAGCCTCCACCGCCGCGTCCAGCAGGTGGGCCGCGTCGCCTCGGAGCAGCCGTCGGTCGCGGGCGCGCCGCCTTGGCCGCCGCCGCCGGTCGCAGGCGTGCTGCCGCGCGGGCCTCGGCTGCCGCTGCCGCCGTTCGCGGGCGTGCTGGCGCGCCGCCTCGGCCTTGGCCGTCGCCGCTGCTAGCGGGGTGCTGGCGTGCGGGCCTCGGCCGCCGCCACGGCGGGCGTGCTAGCGCGCTGCCTCGGCCGCTGCCGCCGCGCGCGTGAGTGCGGGCGCGCGGGCGCGGCGCCTCGGCCGCCGTCGCAGCCTCTCGCAGGCGTGCTGGTCCGCCGCCTCGGCCCGCTCACCCGAGCTCGGCCGTGCGCGCTCGTCGCTGGAGTCGCCAAGCTCCCGTGCTCGGCCGGCGGCGTGAACGGCCCGACACGGGGCAGAGCGCAGCGCGCGCGGACGGCGGCTTGGATGGCTCAAGGGAGGAGATGGAGCAGACGGAGGCGATGGAGGACGAGCACGCGAGCCGCGGGCGCTTGGCGTCCGTGCCGAAGCGGCCGCCCAGGGACAGGCCCAGGCCGAGGTCGACCTCGTCGCCCGGCTAGCTAGAGGCGTGCTCCCGCGGTGGGGCCGAGCCCTCGCCGGCGCCGGTGGCGGCGCCGAAGATGCGCAGGAAGTCCCTGGACGCCATCGGCCCCCAGCACACGCTAATTGACGGGCAGTCGGGCAGCCTCGGCGGCGGATGTTTGGCCAAATGTTTGAGTGTCCCCCTTGGATGTATCCCCCCTTGTATCTCCATTTATTTTGCGCTAAGATTCGTGTTTTATTAACTACCACACTCTCCCTCCCAGTGTTTCTACACTATTCTTAGACAAAATTCACAGGGGGGATGTTTGTGCAGCTGCAGCTGCTCTTCCCAAGCAAGGAGGAAGAAGAAGCTTGGGGAAGAATTGGTAGATTAAGAATCCATGGTGGCGGTGGGAGGCAACGACCGACCGACCCTGTTGGAGCCGTCCGTGTGCCCGCTGGAGCCACTGCGCTCGCGTGCTCGGCCGGCGGCGTGGACGGCCCGACGCGGGGCGGAGCGCAGCGCGCGCGCGGACGACGGCTTGGATGGCTCAAACGGCGACGTGGTGGGCGTGGTGGCCGGAGTTCGCCACTGTATTGCTCCAGACGGTGCTATGGGTGGTGCTGCTCCAAGAGCCGGTCGTGGTGGCTGCCCAGCCGATTCGAAAGGGAGGTAGGAAAAAAAAAATAAGTGAGGAAGGGGAATAAATTGCAGGGCCCACATGTCATTGGTGTTTGGGTGTAAGGTATTTGAGACTTTTTGCATGGCAGTTTGACACCGTTAGAGTATAAAATGGACGGAAGGGCACGCGGGGCAAAAGAAACTTGATGTTGGAGCCAGAGGAGAGAATGGATTTTTGAGGGGCATCACAGACCGGAGCATTTTTTATAAGGGCACACAGGTAAAAGGCTCAGACTAGAGGGGATGATTAAAGAGTCAAAATTATATTGGTCCTTCAGATAAGAATAAGAATCCTCTATATTCCAATGATTATTATTCTCATTTGGCAAGGCAGTTGCAGTCTCATCAGCTGCATATGCATATCACACAATCAAAAGAGTATTTGAACCGCAATCAAAATGGACAAAAAAAAAAAGGGTCATTACAGCATGACAATTACATATATCTTCTGAAGAAGTACAACGAGCCTATACGATTTGCTAGAAGTATACTTATACACAACAACAATACATGGACACGACTAATACGACATGTAGAAAAACGGATCCGAAAGAGTACTTCGACACCGGTGCCAGTTTAATTATTAGGTTTAGGAGTGTGCGTCGGCTAGAACAAGGACCAGGCCACTGCTCGCACGAGCTGAGCCGCGATACGTGCAGCTGCAGGCGCCCCTGGCGGAACACGGCCGGGCGTGAGCGCCAACAGCAGCAACGCAACACCGGCCACCCAAATGAGGAACCCGGCGGCAGCGAGGACGTGGATGTCGGTGTCATCCTCTTTGGGACCAGAGGCGACAGCGTGGAAGATAGCCGAGGACCCAAACACTGAGGCCTTGTTTAGTTCACCCTAAACTTCTAACTTTAGCACTATACAAAAAGAAGATTCCGTCACATCAAACTTATGGTACGTCATAAAATACTAAATATAAATGAAATTAAAAACTAATTGCACAGTTTTGTTGTCTTTGTGAGGCAATTTTTTTAGTATAATTTATCAATATTTGACAATATTTCACAAATACAAACGAAATTCTTCAACGCTACGATTGTGTGAACGCTTGAATTTGGACTCCTAATTTTGAGATCTAAACAAGGCCTGAGTATCGCGGCGTCGTAACGGTGGAGGCGTTGGCCACGGAGTGGGGGCAGAAGGGATTGCTGCCGCGTTGAGGCCGAGCAGGAGGACGCGGCAGAAGATGGCGAAAGCTTCCATTGTTATCGCAAATGTCTGATCTTGAAGCTTCAAGCTTTGGGTTTGGCAGTGGTGCTGTGATGTACGTACTTATAGGCCAGGCGAATCTTACGAGTAATCGAAGTCTAAGCGTCTCAATTGGGTTGTCCAATAGCCTTAGCCTGTCACCATCGGGGCGTGCAACGCATAGCCTTAACCTGTCACCATCGGTGTCACCGCTAGGCAACCCGTTGCCCTAACCCGTGACAAATTGGGATGGGGGTGAGAGGAGAGAGAAAGAATAGTTTTCTGACTGAAAAAATAGTTTATTTCTCATCGGCTGATGGTTTTCGATTGACGTGTTTTCATTGCAAGAGAAACACTGGATGATTAGAAGTGCTGATTAGTTAGCGAGCAGGGTGAGGGGCATCTCTCTATTTTCCCGGATGGAAACATTTATGGATCGATTGAGCACTGGTATAAAATTTCTGTAACATTAAAATAAAGATCCATTTGCATGTATATTTCTACTTTTGTGGCACCATTCAATTTGAAAGAACTAGCCTCAATTCAACTGATTACAGAAAATGATGCAAAAAAAAGGTAAAAACAAAAAGAAATTTCGTGCTGTTATTTAACTCTCATCTCTCACAGTAAGGCTCCCGCCGGGGATAACTGTTTTTGTGCGTGTTTATAATTTGGTAATGACTAATTTTCTATCATGCGTCTTTTTACCATACCGCACGCACCTCCATCCGTCGTCCATCCTTCATCCGAGGACAGGCTACAGCCGTATAGTTTTTTAACCACACACGCGCCTCCCCCACGCATACTGCATCCACACTTTCTTCTACCTCGCGCCAGTCGCGCCTTCTTCGTCTCTCTCTCTCTCTCCGAGCTCCTCGCCGGCGAGCTCCTCCTCGTCGAGCTCCTCTCGGCGGCGACCTCCTCCGGCGACCTGCGTGCCCGGCGAATCACCTCTCCATGCCCGCTCCCCACCTCCTCCCCAAGCCGGCCATGGAGGATTCGACGAATCCAGCCGCGGCCCCGGCGGATTGAGCTCCGGCCATGGCAAATCCGGCGGATCCAGGCCGACCATCCCGGATCCGGCGTGGTAGGCCTTCTCCCCTCCTCCTCTCGCGTTAGGGTTCCGGCGATCCGCGGCTCCGGCGCGCCACCCAATTCCCGACGACCCCCGTAACCCAATTTCCTTGTGCTCCCCCTTTCCTCCCCCCCCGTTGTTGCTACATCGGGCATCACACGGCCCACACCGCCCCGCAGCCACCACGACCACGCCCCAGCCCCACACCTCGCACCCGGATACTCCACCGCTGCCTGCGCCATGGCCGACTCCGGTGTGTTCATGTCGTCCGTGCCCAAGCCAGCGGAGCTGGCGCCGTTCGGTGACACCTCCACGGTCGGCCACGGCGGCACTGGAACTGCCGGGAGGAGGCAGAGTAGGAGGAGGGCCCTGCCGATTGACCTCATCTACCCGATCTGCATCCGCCTGCGGCCACAATTTCTGCTACATGTGCATTTTCAAGCACCTCAGCAATGGGAGCGACTGCCCCTGTTGTAGGTATTATGCTCTATTACAAGGCCCACCTCTACCCCGACTTTCTCCTTGACAAGGTTGGCTGCTTGTTCTAGTTGCCTCAGCTACTCTTCTAGAGTAAACTGGCATTTGCTGAATGTCATTTATGTGTCACCCGGTGTGATCGTGGTGTGGCAAAAATAGCAGTTGTTGCATGCAATTCCGACTTCTAGAGATTGGAAACCCGGTGTGATTTGTTGTGTGGGAAAAAAATAGTAGATGTTGCATGCGATTCCCGATTGGTAGGTTTTCGAAATGGAATTCCATGCAATGGGAGACGACACTTGCACCTGGTACATTACGCTGACCTCGATTTTTGTATGGGATGACACTGTCATTGGGATGACACTGCAGTATTAGAAGTTTGGGGTAACTTCTGTAGTACTTGTTGGTCAGTTGATTTCATGATACATTTCAGTATGTTGTTAATGACAGACCTGCCATAATTACTTTTCACAAACTCCTAGTGCTCCATGTCTGTTAGGCAGTATGTAAATACTATGCCGTCGACTCCTATGTGTTCATGCAGCTATGATAGTAGGGTGTCCACTTGTGCCAGTGACTTTTAGCATACTATACTTAAGTCCTTATTGGGACGAACATCTTTTTGTTCTTTGTCTATTGCTTATTTTAGAACCGATTGCAGATATGACTTGGCTAAGTTTCTTACATTGTAATCCATGTCCTGTCTATATATTTTCTTAAGAAAATAACTGCCCGACAATTCCACCCTTCACTGATATTACCACCTGTAAGGTCCTAGATGGCTAGGGGGGGGGTGAATAGCCTATAAAAATTTCTACAAACTCACTAAGCAAACTTCGTTAGATACACAAACGGCGGAAAGCAAGTTATGCTTAGCCTACTAGATGTTGCAAGCCTCCTATCCAAGCAATTCTAGTAGGTGATCACTAGTACACACAAAAGCTACCACTAGTGATCAAGAGTTCTACCCACGGGATTTAGTCTACACAAGAAGTGGTTCCCGACCGACCACACAAGCAATTCTACCCACGGGATTTAGTCTACACAAGATGTGGTTCCCGACCGACCACGCAAGCAATTCTACTTTGCAAGAATGTAATCAAAGTAATACAAGAGAGGATAGGAGCTTGTTATACCGACGTGTCGAGTCGAGGTTGCCAATCACCAAGAAGATGAACAATCAATCACAATCGGCAACACACAAGGGATGATGACCAATCACCGGGAGACAAGATGAACACAATGATTTATCCCCGGATGTTCACTTGGGCACCGCCAAGTTACGTCACCCGTTGTGTCGACCAACACCTAGATGGTTCCTCGGTGTGACCCTCAAGTCACTAGCCCCTCAAGGCTCGCCCCGCAAGGCACCGCAAGACACCACTCTCAAGCGAGGTACTCAACGACACGCGCAATCCACTAGGATGCTCTTCGTGATCCCCACGAGGTGAGCTCAAACCTCTCACAATCAACCGGAGGTGGCCAAGAACAATCACCTTCTCTTGCCAACGCCTCCAACAATCTCCAAGCCGGCTAGGAGCGGTACTCTCCAAGAGTAACAAGAAATCCACCGGCGAAACCACCCACAAGTGCCACTAGATGCCCTCAAGCAATGCAATGCACTAGGTGATTCACTCAATCTCTCTTAGGATGAACAACCAAGCAAGGGAGAAGAGTGGGAGAGAGTCTCTTAGCTCAAAGAATGCACAAGGGATGAGAAATGGCCAAGAGACCTCCCCAAGGGCCGGCCACCTTCTATTTATAACCCCTCAAACAAATGTGACCGTTACCCCCTCGGGAGGCCGAGCAGCACGCGCCGGACGCGTCTGCCGCAAACCGCCGGACGCGTCCGGCGCTTCTTCCTCGCGCGCCCGCGAGCCGACCGTTGGAGCTCCGTTCAATCTGCTGCCGCCACATGTGCGTCCGACGCCGCGTCCTGCGCTCGCCATCGCGCGTCCGCCGCATTCTGCCCGTCCTTTAGCACCACGCCGTCGTCCATCGAGCGTCGGACGCTGTACAGGAACCACGTCCGAGTCCGCGTCCGGCCCGCGCCAGCGCGTCCCCGCGTCGTCCGGTCGAGCGGCCGAAAAACCGAAACTTTCGGTCGGCGTCCGCCGCTCGCCGGACGCGCTCGTGTCGCGTCCGATGCTCGGATCGCGAGCCTCCAACGAGCGCCACGCCACAATGCGCCGGACGCGTCCGGCGCGCGCTTTAAGGCGCGTCGGCGCCTCCGCGAGATGCTGCCTTTCGCCGTGTCGTCGATCCAAGTTCTCAGACATGCTATCCAACAAGTACACCAACTTGATCAACAGGGATAGCATGATTTCAACCAAATTTTGCATCCGGCGCAATAGAAAATATGCATCCATTTTTCCCAAAAGCGCCGAATCCCGCCTCACAGGCTCGGCGGGAGGAAGAGAGGGACCCAAACCCATCTCTACCCTGCAAACCACAGCGCGCCCAAACGCCACCTTTGTAAATGTGCCAACACCACCAAGTGTACATCTCCATGTGTTTGTGTGTTAGCTTTTCACAACCATTTCCCAAAGGTTAGGTTAGCTCACTAGGCCCTACATGCAATGCACTTCATGAATTCACCTAGTGGCACCCGTGCGTCGAATAGCCGATAAGACTTCCCCTCTTAATAGTGCGGCTATCGATCCTAAACCACTCACACCCTCTATGGTGTCTTGAGTGCAAAAACAAAATGGCCCTATCGGTTATACCTTTGCCTTGAGCCCATTTTGTTCCTCCAAATGATATGAACACTTCACACCATCATGTGACCGTCTCGATCCATCGATCTTGACTTCACTTGCCCTTCACCGTGCATCGGTCCATCGGCGCCTAGTCTTGCCCGAGCTTCACCATCGCATGGTCCTTCACTCCGAAGCCTCGACTAGCCCTTCACCTTCAACACCGGTCCATGGAGCCAAGCATCGTCTTGATCTTCATCTTTGATCACATGACATGTGTCATGCTTCATATGCAATAAGCTCATCATGTGGACAACCTTTCTCTAAATCAACCACTTAGATAAACAAGGTTAGTCCTAGGTTTCATCAATTAGCCAAAACCAAACTAGGGACTTTCAATCTCCCCCTTTTTGGTAATTGATGACAACCTCAACAAAGAAGATTTTATAATAAAGATTTTGAACTTGTCATACTTGTCCAATCAAAAAGCTCACAAGAGGAATTTGGACAACTATAGCAAGTTCGGTTTTGGTAGTATTGCTCCCCCTACATATGTGCATAGAGTTTGGATTTGAAGCTTTGCACATATGCATGGATAAAAGTGTGGGGAGAGTAATTCTACCAAAATGATGCTAAGGTGTAAGAAATGGACCTTTGAAGCGTGATACCAATCGGAGTTGCCTTTTACACCATCCTTAGCACCATATAATAACTAGACATCCATCAAAAACTCAAGAACCCCATGAGATCAACATTGTAAGCAAAGTTCTTGAACTACTTGTAAAGCAAGGGGAGTCTAGTTACAACCTATGCATGCTAGTAGATCATTACACCATTCAAGTCCTATACTAGCATTGCACCACACAAGCAAGAAGACACCACTTGTACAAAACTTTAAAACTAGGTGCCATGAGCAAGTCATATGAGAATGCACAAATAAATGCAACAACTTTGTTCATGAGCTTGCTCCCCCTTCTTGTGTGCATCAAAAAAATTTTATTTACCCCTTTATCATGTTCAATCATCTTTTTCTCTCCCCCTTTGTCAACAATTGCCCAAAAATGGGATCAAATTATGGAGAGAAAATGACTTTGATGGAGTAAGCAAAACTTTAGTCAAATTTGGTTCAATCTAGACCACTTGCCAAAGACATTTAATTCGGTTTGAACCAAAGACAAGCTTCTTCACACCTCATGACAAGGGTTATCTTGCCTATGTTGAATTAAACACTTGTAGCAAATATTCTAGATTCAACACTAGGATTGCAAGCCCATAAACATGTCATATGTCACCACTAGATCAAGCAAAGCAAAGAAGCAATAGTGGTAAACATATATACATCAAACACATTTGATTTATCATGAATGCTCCAAATGCACCTTGTATGTCTACATGTGCTACCACAAGTATAATCCTAAGAATGAATGACATGTCAACCAATGGTACCTTGCTTTGTCGAAGGAGAGGCATGTCAAGTAGTGGTGGGGTGCATTCAACACATGTTTGAGAAGTCAAGAATGTTCAACTCATTCCTTAGCTTGCAAAACCTTCTTTCATCAAGTGGCTTGGTGAGGATATCGGCAAGTTGATCATCGGTACCCACACTTTCAATGGAAATGTCACCCTTTTGTTGATGATCTCTAATGAAATGATGCCTTATGTCAATGTGCTTTGTTCTTCCATGTTGAACCGGGTTTTGTGTCATCTTGATTGCACTCTCATTATCACAAAATAATGGCACATTCTTGAAATTGATGCCATAATCCTTCAAAGTTGACTTCATCCAAAGCAATTGTGCACAACAACTCCCCGCACTAACATATTCGGCTTCGGCGGTAGAGATTGCCACACTATTTTGTTTCTTTGAGGACCATGACACAAGTGATCTTCCAAGAAGTTGACATGTACCACTTGTGCTCTTTCTATTGATCTTGCAACCACCATAGTCGGAGTCCGAATATCCAATCAATTCAAACTTTGACCCCTTGGGATACCACAATCCAACATCTCTTGTTTGCTTCAAGTACCTCAATATTCTCTTTGCGGCCGTGAGATGACTCTCTCTAGGTGAGGCTTGATATCTAGCACACATGCAAACACTAAACATGACATCCGGTCTTGATGCGGTGACATAGAGTAGACTTCCAATCAATGACCGATAATCCTTTTGATTCACCATATTGCCATCATGATCACTATCAAGATTCCCATTGGTGCCCATTGGAGTTGAGATTGGCTTTGCATCTTGCATCCCAAACTTCTTCAACATGTCCCTTATGTATTTCCCTTGACTCATAAATGTCCCATTCTTCAATTGCTTGACTTGAAGACCAAGGAAATAGCTAAGTTCACCAATCATGGACATCTCAAACTCTTTTGCCATCATTTCACCAAATTCTTCACAATATGCTTGATTGGTTGATCCAAAGATGATATCATCAACATAGATTTGCACAATGAAGAGATCATTACCAATCTTCTTGGTGAATAGAGTAGTATCAACCTTGCCCATAATGAACCCCTTGGAATGAAGAAAAGTCTTCAATCTCTCATACCATGCTCTAGGTGCTTGCTTCAAGCCATACAAAGCTTTCTTCAACTTGTACACATGGTTGGGTTTCTTCTTATCTTCAAAACCGGGAGGTTGCTCAACATATACTAGCTCATTGATGATCCCATTGAGAAATGCACTCTTGACATCCATTTGATATAACTTGATATTGTGGGCACATGCATAAGCCAATAGTATCCGTATTGCCTCCAATCTTGCCACGGGAGCATATGTTTCATCATAGTCAAGACCTTCAACTTGAGTATAGCCTTGTGCAACTAGTCTTGCTTTGTTTCTAATCACAACACCATCTTGATCTTGCTTGTTCTTGAAAACCCATTTGGTTCCAATGACATTGTGATCCTCCGGCCTCTCAACTAACTCCCACACATCATTTCTTGTGAAGTTGTTGAGCTCTTCTTGCATTGCCATGACCCAATCGGCATCATCCAAAGCTTCCTCAATCTTCTTTGGCTCTTTGGTTGACACAAATGATGCATACTCACAAATCATAGCCACTCTTGATCTTGTTTGCACACCACTTCTAATATCACCAATAACACTATCAATTGGGTGATCTCTTGCAACATGTTGTGGTTGTAACACTTGCACTTGATTGTTTGAACTTGGTTGATCACTTGAATTGTCTTCATTGGATGAGCTAGCACCATGATCTTGCACTTGAGCATTGCTAGCTTGCCTCAATGGAGAATTGAGCACTTCATCTTTATCATCTTGCACATCAACCACTTGCTTTGCTCTTATGTCACCAATATCCATGTTCTTCATAGCTTCAACCAATCGGTTTCCACCAACATCTTCTAGATTCTCATCTTCATCTTGTGACCCATTGGTTTCATCAAATTGCACATCATGGACTTCCTCTCTAATGCCACTTGAGTTGTTCCAAACTCTATAAGCCTTGCTTGTAGTTGAATAACCGAGTAGGAACCCTTCATCACATCTCTTTTCAAACTTCCCCAATCTAGTGCCCTTTCTCAAGATGTAGCATTTGCAACCAAACACTCTAAAATAACCAATATTGGGCTTTCTTCCATGAAGTAACTCATATGGGGTCTTCCCTAGCAAAGTGTGACAATAGAGCCTATTGATGTAGTAACATGCCGTGTTGATAGCTTCATCCCAAAATGATTGACTAACATTGTACTCATGAAGCATTGATCTAGCCATATCAAGCAATGTTCTATTCTTCCTCTCAACTAGGCCATTTGATTGTGGAGTGTACTTGGCCGAGAATTGATGACCAATGCCATAGTGATCACACAATTCTTCCATTCTTGTATTCTTGAACTCACTCCCATTGTCACTTCTCACTTTCTTGATTCTCATGTCAAACTCATTGTGAACTCTAGTGAGAAAGGTCTTGAAGGTGTCATACACTTCACTCTTGTCACTAAGAAAGAATACCCATGTGAATCTTGTGAAGTCATCTACTATGACAAACCCATACTTGTTGCCACCAATACTTGTGTATGTAGTTGGGCCAAATAGATCCATGTGCAACAACTCAAATGCCTTGCATGTGCTCATTATGCTCTTCTTTGGATGTGAGCTTCCAACTTGCTTCCCGGCTTGACATGCACTACACAACTTGTCCTTCTCAAATACAACATCTTTCAAGCCTTCAACAAGATTGTGTTGTGTGAGCTTCTTCAATTGTTTCATGCCAACATGCCCAAGCCTTCTATGCCAAAGCCAACCCAAACTTGATTTTGATATCAAACATGTTGTCAAAGAAGCTTCACTAGTGTTGAAATCAACAAGATAGAGATTCTCATATCTAAAGCCTTTGAACACCAAGTTGGAGCCATCGAGAGAAACTACCTCAACATCATTTGCCCCAAAAATGCACTTGTAGCCTCGATCACAAATTTGTGCCACGGAGAGAAGATTGAAATCCAAGCTTTCAACTAGCATCACATTGGAGATACTCATGTCATTTGATATTGCAATCTTGCCCAAACCAACAACCTTGCCTTTCTTGTTATTGCCAAAAGTAATTGACTCAATGCCACTATCATTCTTCTCAATTGAATCAAACATTCTTGATGTGCCGGTCATGTGTTGAGAACACCCACTATCAATAATCCAATGCCTTCCTCCGGCTTTATAGTTCACCTACAAGCAAATCAATGAAGCTTAGGTACCCATTTTTGCTTGGGTCCTTGTAGGTTAGTGACTAAGCTCTTTGGTACCCAAATTGCCTTCTTCTTTGGGCCAACAATGGGTGTACCAACAAACTTAGCTTGCACACCTTTCACACCCTTGGTAAGCACATAACAAGAATCAAAAGGTATAGCATTGTCAAGTTTTTTGTTTTGTTGCTTCTTGTTGCAATTTTGCTCTAGGTGCCCAACTTGCTTGCATCTATAGCAAAACCAACCATTGCTCTTCACAAAGCTAGGCTTTGGAGTTGCAAAGGCCGACTTGCCCTTCTTGGGGGTATAGCCCAATCCCTCTTTGTTAAGAGAGAACCTTTGGCTACCCAAGCACTTTAGCAAGCGGGCCTCACCACCATAGGCTTTGCCTAAGGCATGAGTGAGCTCATCCACCTCCTTCTTGAGGGTCTCATTCTCTACCATTAGTGTAGCATCACAAGTGAAGCCATCACTAGTAGTGGAGATAGAGTCGGTGGTGGTGGTGGATGATGTGCTACAAGAAGGGTTAGCATTTGTCATGATGATAGGTTGATAAAATGACTCATCAATGATGTCACAAGTAAGGCCTATATCACATGATGCAACCACCACTTTCTTTGCTTGTTGCTCAAGTAGAAGTGAGTGAGCCTTTTCAAGCTTAGAATGAGCATCACCAAGTTTCTCATGGTCTTCCACTAGACACTCATGAGTGGTCATAAGCTCACCTAGGGCTTTCTCAAGTATTGCTACTTTCATTGAAAGCTTCTTGCACTCCTTTTCCTTGGCAATAGCTATATCTCTAGTTTCTTACATCAAGTCATATAATTGATCCTTAGAAGGTTCATCATCATCATCAATATTATCAACATCGTGAGCATATTCCATCTCACTATCATCATCACTATCATCATATTGTACCTTGGTTTCCTTGGCCATGAAGCACGATGGTGATGAAGAGAATAATGAAGGCTTCTGTTGATGGCGATGGAAGCCATAGCCTTGTTGCTTGTATCTTCATCTTCATCATCATTGTCACTCTCCCAAGTGACCACAAATGCACCATTCTTGCCCTTCTTGAGTGTCATCTTGGCCTCATGCTTCTTCTTCTCAAACTTGCCCTTGTTGTAGTTCTTCTTCTTCTCATATGGGCATTCGGCTTGTAGATGCTCGGTGCTATCACAATTGAAGCACTTTCTTGGTTGCTCTTGCTTCTTGAAGTTGTTCCTCTTGAAGCCTCTTCTCTTGATGAACATGTGTCCCATCTTCTTCACCACAAGAGCAAGTGCCTCATCATCAATCTCAAAGTCACCATCTTCCTCATTGGTTTCTTCTTCTTCAAAGATTGGTGCTTTGCCCTTGGAGGATGTGGCTTGGAATGCCACGGTCTTCTTCTTCTTCTTCTCTTCTTCCACCTTCTCATCATCTTGATCAAATTTGTCATATGTCAAGACTTCCCCAAGCAAATCATTTGGCTTCTTATTCTCAAGCCCATCTCTTTGTAGCATTAGCTTCAACATCTTGAAGCTCTTCGGCAAGCAAATCAAGAACTTGTGACAAAAGTCTTCATCTTTTGTCTTGTGCCCCAAACTCTTGAGATCATTCACAATCACTTGTAGACGATGAAACATTTCAATGATTGTTTCATCCTCCTTCTTCTTGAAGTTCTCGAACTCACTCTTGAGTCCATATAGCTTGGCACTCTTCACAACCTTGGTGCCCTCATAGGTCTCACCCAACCTAGTCCACACTTCACTTGCAAGCTCCAAATCCTTGATTCCCTCAAACACCTTTGTATCAATGCCATTGTATAGGGTGTTGAGAGCCATTCTATTGCATGTGATGTTGGCTTTGTCTTCATCGGTGAGATGATCATTATCAAGTATGGCATAATCATGCAATGTAACTTGCAACACTCTCTCTTGTATCGAACCAAGATACATGATCATCTTTCTCTTCCAATGGTCAAATGAGCTAACTCCATCAAACATAGGCGGTTTGCCCCAACATGGTTGAACACAATTTGAGCCATCTTAACACCGTAGGATGTTAAGCCTTGCACAAAAACGGTGACCTCGGCTACGATACCACTTGTAAGGTCCTAGATGGCTAGAGGGGGTGAATAGCCTATAAAAATTTCTACAAACTCACTAAGCAAACTTCGTTAGATACACAAACGGCGGAAAGCAAGTTATGCTTAGCCTACTAGATGTTGCAAGCCTCCTATCCAAGCAATTCTAGTAGGTGATCACTAGTACACACAAAAGCTACCACTAGTGATCAAGAGTTCTACCCACGGGATTTAGTCTACACAAGAAGTGGTTCCGACCGACCACACAAGCAATTCTACCCACGGGATTTAGTCTACACAAGATGTGGTTCTAGGCCGACCACGCAAGCAATTCTACTTTGCAAGAATGTAATCAAAGTAATACAAGAGAGGATAGGAGCTTGTTATACCGACGTGTCGAGTCGAGGTTGCCAATCACCAAGAAGATGAACAATCAATCACAATCGGCAACACACAAGGGATGATGACCAATCACCGGGAGACAAGATGAACACAATGATTTATCCCCGGATGTTCACTTGGGCACCGCCAAGTTACGTCACCCGTTGTGTCGACCAACACCTAGATGGTTCCTCGGTGTGACCCTCAAGTCACTAGCCCCTCAAGGCTCGCCCCGCAAGGCACCGCAAGACACCACTCTCAAGCGAGGTACTCAACGACACGCGCAATCCACTAGGATGCTCTTCGTGATCCCCACGAGGTGAGCTCAAACCTCTCACAATCACCGGAGGTGGCCAAGAACAATCACCTTCTCTTGCCAACGCCTCCAACAATCTCCAAGCCGGCTAGGAGCGGTACTCTCCAAGAGTAACAAGAAATCCACCGGCGAAACCACCCACAAGTGCCACTAGATGCCCTCAAGCAATGCAATGCACTAGGTGATTCACTCAATCTCTCTTAGGATGAACAACCAAGCAAGGGAGAAGAGTGGGAGAGAGTCTCTTAGCTCAAAGAATGCACAAGGGATGAGAAATGGCCAAGAGACCTCCCCAAGGGCCGGCCACCTTCTATTTATAACCCCTCAAACAAATGTGACCGTTACCCCCTCGGGAGGCCGAGCAGCACGCGCCGGACGCGTCTGGCGCAAACCGCCGGACGCGTCCGGCGCTTCTTCCTCGCGCGCCCGCGAGCCGACCGTTGAGCTCCGTTCAATCTCTCGCCGCCACATGTGCGTCCGACGCCGCGTCTGCGCTCGCCATCGCGCGTCCGCCGCATTCTCGCCCGTCCTTTAGCACCACGCCGTCGTCCATCGAGCGTCGGACGGCCGGACAGAACCACGCCGAGTCCGCGCGCGTCCGGCCGCGTCCGCGCGTCCGGCCGAGCGGCCGAAAAACCCGAAACTTTACGGTCGGCGTCCGCCGCTCGCCGGACGCGCTCGTGTCGCGTCCGATGCTCGACGCATCGCGAGCCTCCAACGAGCGCCACGCCACAATGCGCCGGACGCGTCCGGCGCGCCTTATAGCCAAAGGCGCGTCCGGCGCCTCCTGCAGATCGCCTTTCGCCGTGTCGTCGATCCAAGTTCTCGAGACATGCTATCCAACAAGTACACCAACTTGATCAACGGGGATAGCATGATTTCAACCAAATTTTGCATCCGGCGCAATAGAAAATATGCATCCATTTTTCCCAAAAGCGCCGAATCCGCCTCACGGGCTCGGCGGGAGGAAGAGAGGGACCCAAACCCATCTCTACCCCGCAAACCCACGCGCGCCCAAACGCCACCTTTGTAAATGTGCCAACACCACCAAGTGTACATCTCCATGTGTTTGTGTGTTAGCTTTTCACAACCATTTCCCAAAGGTTAGGTTAGCTCACTAGGCCCTACATGCAATGCACTTCATGAATTCACCTAGTGGCACCCGTGCGTCGAATAGCCGATAAGACTTCCCCTCTTAATAGTGCGGCTATCGATCCTAAACCACTCACACCCTCTATGGTGTCTTGAGTGCAAAAACAAAATGGCCCTATCGGTTATACCTTTGCCTTGAGCCCATTTTGTTCCTCCAAATGATATGAACACTTCACACCATCATGTGACCGTCTCGATCCATCGATCTTGACTTCACTTGCCCTTCACCGTGCATCGGTCCATCGGCGCCTAGTCTTGCCCGAGCTTCACCATCGCATGGTCCTTCACTCATCAAAGCCTCGACTAGCCCTTCACCTTCAACACCGGTCCATGGAGCCAAGCATCGTCTTGATCTTCATCTTTGATCACATGACATGTGTCATGCTTCATATGCAATAAGCTCATCATGTGGACAACCTTTCTCTAAATCAACCACTTAGATAAACAAGGTTAGTCCTAGGTTTCATCAATTAGCCAAAACCAAACCAGGGACTTTCATGGAGCTAGAGATCAAACTTGCCGGGGTTGCCATCCTAAAATTATTGATCATGCTTCGTTTTTCCCTTTTCATTCTTTTGTCCACTATCCGTATAATCATATATGATGCCATCTTTATGAACTAATGAACTATTGCTTAATTTGCATAGCCAAAATCCAATCGAGTCTATGATCCTAATGAATCAAGTATGTGGTTCATGTTCGGGCCATACTTTGGAGCTTCTCTACTAGGCTCTTGTGCATTTCGCATGACAATCAATTTATGCATTTGGCGGCAATCAATTTAGAGGTGTTTGGTTACAGTTCGCATAAGGCCTACCCGGCATTGGTTGGGCCAACTTTTGGCATTTGGTTGCCGGAGAGGGTGCGGGGGCCCCGCCGTGCGGCCGTACGCCCATGGACGGCCCGGCTTCGAACGTCGCCGATGGCCGTTCATTCGGGCCGGCCAGTCGAGCCGCGGGCGAGGCGGGCGGTGGGACCGGGTAGCTCCACGGCCACCGTATAAAAGCCGACCTTCCGCCGGCTAAGGTTTACCCCCGGTCTTGTTCTCTCGCGCGGCCGCTTGCTCCTCTCTTGTCACTCCCTCCCGTCGCCTCCGCACCGCCGCCACCCTCACCCGTCCTCCGGCGCCGGTGGCGACCACCGCTGCCGTTCCCTGGTAAGGCTAGCCGGTCTACGGTATGCCGCGGCTCCTCCTTCTTCCTCGGCTCCCCTCGGTTGCTTGTTCTAATGTGGCGAATCTCTACGAAATGCTCGGTCTTTGGATGTCGATTTTCTTCGAGCCCGTTGTAAAGGTCGATGATTGCGGGATCCGGGTGGCGCACCTTGCGGTGTCGCGGCCCGATCCATAGATTTGGCTAGGGTTTGCTTGTGTAATTGCGATAGATGCCACATGCGTGCCTCGTTGCCTTTGTTTACCCATATGTTAGTTGTTCTTCGGTAGGTTTGTTTGGATGCGGGTGGCGCACCTTTTTTGGTGTCGCGGCCCGATCCAAAGTTAAGTTTGTTCTTCATTAGTATTTTGTCATGATCTTTCCGTTCTAATTCATCTGTATTTCGTGCTTAGCCTCATGGATCCACCGGCTAGGCGTCGTCGGCTTGTCATTAGGGGAGCAGCCATGGTTGTTGCCATGAGTGCTTGGGTCTTTGCAAGATTCATTCGCCGCGGAGTCATCTTCTAGGAGGGAATTTCCTATGGTCCTTTGACGGCTAGAGACCGTGTGAGGAACAACAACCTTAGGTTCATCTATCACGGTGATGATCGCCGGCTGTGTGGAGCTACTTAGGATGAGGAGGGCTCCTTTCTTCCAGTGTGCTCCTTTGTTTTCGAGATAGGGGCCTCTAAGGGACAGCTTGCACACCAACATTGAAGAACAAGTGGCCATGTTCTTGCTTGTTGCGGAGCCCACAATGAGAGGTTCGGGGGTTCACTCCCATCTTTAGGAGGTCTCTTGAAACCATCAAGTAGGTACTTCAAGGAAGTCATGTATGCGATGGGTGAATTGAGGGTGAGATGATCTGTCCTCCTTCTTGGCGGTGCCCACAAAAATCCTCCACGCGTGGTGGAACCCTTTCTTCAAGGTGTCTACCTTTTCCTAGCCCTAGTCCTCCTTTGTGGTGAACTACCATTTCTATATTGACCGGCATCCCCTATTTCTAGGATTGTGTTGGGGCAATGGATGGCACTCATGTCCTTGCCAAAGTACCACGAGAAGTGCAAGGGGGCTTTCATGGGAAGGAAGAACACCCCTACCCAAAATGTCCTTTGCTTTGCGGTGGACTTTGACCTTAGGTTCAACTATGTCCTTGCTTTGGGTGGGAAGGTTACGCTCATGATGCAAAGGTCTTGGCCGATGCCATTGAAAGGGATGATGGTATTAGGGTTCCCACAAGTACTTTACCTAGCCTAAACCATCTTTCCTTGGTTTGATAATTTGTCACACTTCTCATTTGGGTCTCACATATCTTGTAGGTAAATTCGGGCTTGTAGATGCGGGGTATCTTTGTCGGGCCGGTACCTTCCACCCTATAGAGGTGTCAGATACCATCTCAAGGAGTATGGTGCTCTGAGGCCTCAAAATCCAAGAGAGCTTTTCAATCTCAGACATTCTTCCATGAGGGTTACTGTGGAAAGAGCATTTGGGGCTCTAAAGGGTAGGTGGAGGATCTTGGACAACAAGCCATTTCACAAGTACAAGACACAAGTTCAGCTTGTTCTGGCCTGTTGTATCCTACACAACTGGATACTCAGGTTTGGAGAAGATGAGATCATCCCTCAAGAATTTGATTTGCAGCCCAACCCATCCAATAACCATGATGAGGAAGTGATGAACAATGCTCAATGGGCAGCAATGAGGGATGCAATGGCTAAACAGATGTGGCAGACTAGGCATGGGGTCCAGGGTTGAGGCATCTATCAGCAATTTGCATTGTAGGCCTAATGTAGCATCTATCAGCTTTAATGAGACCTTTCATGGGCAATGATGCTCCTTGTTGTAATAAGTACTTTGGCATTTGTGGCTTCGGTTGTGGAATTTGAACCTAAGTTGTAATAACTTATTATGTGGCACATTTTATCTATCAGTTGTTTCTTGGTATTTGTTTTGTTCATGTTATCGCCTTTTGGTCTTCTCTCCTCATTTTATTTGGTTGTGTGGTATACTGTTTCTCCTCTATTGTGGTTAGCCATGGATCCTTTGGCCTAGTTCCATATCTTTGGTGCCGAGGTGATAAGCCGGTGTTCCCGAGAGAACCATGAGGGTGAACAGGTGCCCCCGGAGTAATGGACCGGCAGCCAAGGTTGATCTCGGAACCCTCGATGTCGGAAAAAGAGTGCTGCACAAGTTCTCCTTGCTGGTATCGAGGGTATCGGGACGATAAGGGATTCAAGGATTGCCACCTGAACTCAGTTGCCAAGGACCTTGCAGCCTTCATCAACCAACCGGTGACAGCAACCGGGTGTACAACCACCTCAGGAAGTGGCGTACCAGGTGGGTCAGGGTTTGCAAGCTGAAGGACCTGAGTGGAGCGCTGTGGGATGAGGATCTGTGCATGATTACCCATGATCCTGAGCACTACAATGGCCATGTGAAGGTAATAATCAGCTGCAAAATTTATATTTCAGCATCTGCATTTCACATTGACAGACTTTTATCTTGGTGCTTGTATATACTGCTGAACTGACAAGTGTTTTCATCTTATGCAGGACCATCCTAAGGACAAGGAGTTTCTGAACACTCCCATTGTCAACTACAACTTCATGCATATTGTTTTTGGCGCCGGGACAGCTACTGGAAGGTATGCCATGGGATCAGGGGAGCCACTGGGACAAGCTCTGACAATGTGATCAACTTGGATGAACCAAGTGCATCAATACTATCGGTGTCAGTACAAATTAGCAGTGCAACAGTGCAAATTTGTAGAACCTACCATACCACCTATCTAAGCAGTGGAGCAGTTCAAACCAAATCAACCTACCAAATCACTACCGTGAGAGCTAACCCTAGATCGAATCATCAATACCAGCAGAAAATGGTTTGGGGATACATTGGAGCATCCAAGAATCCCAATCAAGAAACCCCAATGTGTGATTCAAACCCTAGATCGAGCGGGGAAAGGGGCAAATTGAGATTTACCTCGGAGCTGGTGTAGTTCTCGATGGCGGTCTTGGGAGGACGAGTCACGGAGCCGCCACCTCCAGCGACGGCGTGCCACTGCGCGAAGAAGACGGCGACCTCGCCGATGACTCGGCAGCGCACGGGCAAGCCCACAGTGCACCGGTGCACGGACCAAGGTGCACGCTCATGGAGCGCCGGGCGGACGGGGCGTCGCTCATGGTCGCGGAGGAGGAGCGGCGGCGGCGGAGTCGAGGCGTAGGAGTGGAGGAGGAGAAGTCGAGGCGGAGGAGGCGAGAGGACTCGAGGATGCGCGGTGAATGAGAAGGTGAGCGAACCAGCGGTGAATGACTCGGCTTATATAGGGGTGGGGACGGCGGAGGTAAGCTCACCAAAAGCCAAGCTGGTAACTTGACTCCACACCGTGCAGCCCGGCCAAACATAGCCCACCTAGACTAGAATGGGCCAGCCAAGTGCTTGTGCGAGACAACCAAACACCATCTACAGCCGGCCCGGAGCCTACTCAAGCCAAAGCAACCAAACAAGGCCTCCCCGCATACATTGGAGCAGGCTAAGCCTGGGCAGCCAATGAACCAAACACCCCTTTATAACTCCATCGAGCATACCTTGGAAGATCTTTGATTTGAACGACCCATACGACAAACCCAAATGTCTACAGCATACCTTCAAGTTCAATCAAGCTCAGTTTCAATTAACAGTCCTAAATTCAGAAAATATTTCTTCACTGCTATTCTAGTAACAATGCAAGTGATAAAACTATGTATTCCTTGAATTATCTGACTGAGTAAGTCTTCTTCCCCATGGTTTCTTGGGAAAAAATCAGAGTTACTAGCAGCAATAAGTAAGGCTAGAAATTAGCAAGCACAATGTTCCAAATAAAACGTACTGCAAGTAGTAACAGGATCAGGACCTGAGTCTTAAGGTGTCAGAAGTCAGGACCGGACAAAGACGACGGCCTGAGGGAAGGCGCAGCATCGGCAGGGGTTGCGGCAGGCTAGATGATGTCGGAGGCAGCAGGGCCGGCAACTAGTGGTTCGGGCACGCCCAACTAGAGTGTCCATAACTGACAATATGAACAAGACAGCAAGATTTGTGGAAAACTAAGCGACTGAAAGTACTGATGCAGCAAGATTTTCTGAATATTGGTATTCTCTAACCACTACTTAAGCAACTCTTAGAAAGACATGCATGTCCATTCGGAAGAAAGTATTGTTAAAAATGGTCAACTGATCTGGTTGTGCTAAGATAGATTGCCGAGTTATAATTGATCAAACAAAAGTAACAAAATCAGACAGAAAGAGCTCCCATTCTATCATGCCATTATGCTACCTTGATTTTACTAAATGCGTGTGGTTGCTACCTAGTCCAACAAATTATCCCGTGGCAAGCAGGCATAAGAACAACATACATCACGTTACTGATCAGTTTCTAACAGTTTAGCATTCAGGAACAAGTATGTACCTGACAGTTCTGACTAGCCTCAGCATTGTCTTCACTTTGGTTCCCTCTCTGCCAGCTGCCCTTCATCCAACAGCCTTTACCTGTGGACCTCGAGGGCTGCGGAAATGCCTGCCCTATTGGCGCTTCCCCAATGGCCTTGGTAAGACAAGCCCCCGAGGAAATGCAAACAGGAACCCTGCAAAGCGATTTGATAATGTCATAAAAGCAAAGGGTGGATGGGAGTGGTCGGCGCGATGGGAGGGGTGGTTGGCGCAGCGAAAAGGGTGGTTGATTGAGTGTGAGGGTCTGCTTAACGCTAAGACTAAGGTATAATGACGTAAACTCTAAGAAAAATAAATATGTTTTCCCTCTTGCAAAATGTGCTTTGATTGAGTCTGAGGGTCTGCTTGGAACATAAAAAAAATTACATAAATGGTATATGAATTTTATATAAATCAGTTCAATTTATAGGTAAAACAGAATAGAAAAGGATTTCCTCTATTTCAAACAGGGTTTGAGTCATTGAGTGTGTGTGTGTTGTGAGACACAGCTCTATCCTCACGCTATTCCTCAACTTGTGTTTTTTTATTTTCTAAAAGAAAATTTAAAACTAATACCAAAATTTATTTCCAACCCTAAGAGCATCTCAAAAAATTAGCTAAAAAGAATATCTAAATTTAGTGATTTAGCTAGTTTCTAAAATCTTGCATGCTAAATATATCTTGCATATGCCGCTAGCTATCTAGATTTGCCATAGTAGAAAGTCTATTAGAGTTTTATGTACAAACCCGGTCCTTAAATTTTTCATGGCGTGTCACTCCGGTCCATAAACTTTTAAAATATTTCATTCGCGTATCTAAACTTTATTTGGGTCTCAAAGCAGCCGTTTGCGGGTCTTGACCCTTTGATAGTAGCAAATAACCCCCTCTTATTAATTTGTTTCAATTAGGAACCTAACCTACATTGCCGAACCATTTTATCCTGGCCATCATGACGATATATCCATCGATAACACATTTTAAGGTAAAAAAACAGCGTGCTGTCGCCATCACCATATATGCATACACTACCGGAATCGACTTATTTGCCGATGGCCGCGGAGTTTGCCGATGGCAAAGTGGTCAGCCATCGGCAAACTATTGGCTTTGCCGATGGTAAAGTACGGCCATCGGCAAACCCGTGTTTGCCGACGGCCCAGCCATCGGCAAAGCGTGGCCATGGGCAAAGTCATTCTTTGCCGATGGCCAGGCCATCGGCAAACCCTTATTTTTGCCGACGGCCAGGCCATCGGCAAAGCCCGGCCACGTGGCTGCCTCAGGAGCTGCCGGGCCCACAGCCATCGGCAAAGTATCTTTGCCGACGGCCTTCACCGGCCGTCGGCAAAGTTTAATTTTTTTTTTGATTTTTTTCTTCCGGTTTTTCCTGGTTACTTCCTACACCAAATACAACCCACCTGCAAAAATTGGACCATTTTGAGTTTTTTTGCTATATTTCGTTAATTTTCTCGTTTCTTTGCAATTTCGCGACTCAAATTTGAGCTGCAGGTACATAAAATAATGAAACTTTTTGATTTGAAACATGATATTCATGATGCTCGGAGTATGTTGAGGCCGTATCCAGGACCTCGCATGAAATTACGACCAGGTTGGCGTCGTAACATGAGGAGTCACGTGCACGGAAAGTGATTTTAAATTATATAAAATCCATATGAAGTCCGAAATTGACGAAACTTGACGAGTTGTGTTAGCATCGCATGCGGAGATGGTGGTAAAAATTTCAAAAAAGTTTCGAGCAAGTTGTGACATCGGATGGCCAAAACCGGACATCTCCACATGTGATCACTTGCGATCACATATGGAGATGTATGGGTTTTGGTCATCCGACGTCACCACTTGCTCAAAACTTTTTAAATTTTTTACCACGGTCTCCACATGCGATGGCGAGGCAACTCACCAAGTTTCGTCAATTTTGGACTTCGTATGGATTTTATATAATTTTAAAACACTTTCCGTGCACGTAACTCCCCATGTTACGAGACCAACATGATCATAATTTAATGTGAGGTCCTGCATACGACATCAACATACTCGGAAGTTCAGTAATATCATGTTTTGAATCAAAAAGTTCGATTATTTCATGCACCTGCAGTTCAAATTTGGAGTCGCGAAAAATTCAAGAAAACAGAAATAATTAACGAAATATAGCTAAAAAACTTAAAATTGTCCCAACTTTTAAAGTTAGGATGTATTTGGTGTAGAAAGGTATCAGAAAAAAATTGAAGGGAAAACACAAAAAAAAATTCAATCTTTGCCGACGGCCCATTAAGGCCATCGGGACGGCCGGATCAGTGGCCGTTGGCAAAGGTAGTCATTTGCCGACAGCCTAGACCATTGGCAAAGAAACTAGAAAAACAAAAAAATAAAAAATTTTGCCCAGCCAAACCTAAAGGCCCAGCCGGCCCAGCGCCTATCCACTCACCCCCCCAAACCCTATCCACTCACCCGCGCCTCCCCCCCCCGCACGGGCGCCCGCCGCCACCGAAGGCGAAGAAGGTGGCGGAGGAGGCCTCCAGCTCCTCCGTCGCCAGATCCACGGACGCCGGCGCCCCGCTCTACCCCGGCGTCACTCCAGCGCCGCCCGACCCCGGTCCCGCCCGCCCCCGCGCAGGTGACGGCCGGCCGCTGGCCCTCCCCGTCGTCCATGGCCCATGGCCGGCGGACGTCCGCCCAAGGAGCCCCTCCACGACCTCACTGCCCTCGAGCCCTAATGCCGATTCCAGGTGCTTGTGCTCTGATTCCTCTCCTAGTTTTGCTTCTGTTGCTTCTCCCAGATCGAGTCTAGTATTGAATTTGTTGTGCGTCGCGTTGCAGGACACCGAGGAGACAACAAGGCTTTGAATTCTTGCTGCCTCATGTCAGTTTGCTGGAGCAGTGCTGCCCCACGACACATCTAGGAGCCGGATCTGCTCGTGCACTTCCTGCCTGAGCAGCACCTTATTGCTAGAAGTAGTATTCTTAGTAGATTGGATATCGGAGATCTTTTTTTTTTTACTGCATGTGCTCCTAGTAGTTTCTAACTAGACTGATCTCTAGTGAACCATGTTTGGACTGCAGGAGCTGGGGGATAATTTTAGTGACAAGTGCTTCTTTCTGGCAATTGTACATGTTCTGGATCCAAGTGAAGCTTCAAGGTGCTGGATATATATCTTCTGGTGATGTTCATCTTGCTGGGAACTTAACAGCTCATCTTGCTGGGCTGCAGCAATAAGAAGGGCAAGGTTGGATATCCTGCCATTACTGATACAGTGAAATACTCATTTCATAATCAAGCTGACTCTTGTGATGGTTTGGTTTTTTTAGTCATAGAGCTGATGGTTATGCACTCAGGTGCTAAAGTAGAAGGGGTGGTCAGTTGAGACATCACTTGTCCATGTCTGTGTGCTCCTGGTAATTTTGTCTTCCTGCTATGTTGCCCTCAATTGACTCTGCCTTCCTCTGCTACTTTGAATGTGCTATGCTGGTTTCCATTATACAAGAGAAGAATCAGATTAGATATATTGATTATGAGATAGTTTTTGTGAGTCGGTATGTTGCATTTTGAAATATGTCATTGTAGCACAAATGTAGTAGTGATGGTAACTTCTCATGAATTGTGACGTGGGTGTATACTGGAATCAAAATCAATGGAAGGTTTTTTTTAAAAAAAAATGAGAAAGTCTTTGCCTAGTGCCATAGCCTTGAGGCACCTGGCTAATGCTGAGACAACAGTCAAGCTGAATCCATAGAGGTTAGACTAAAATGGAAGATCTTTGTTATTCAGTTTCATTGATGCCCCCAAGTAAATGGAGATAAATATTGATTTGTAGTTTACTTTTTCCAGAGATGCTGGCAAGCTGCATTTTCTTCATTTTATAAAATAGATATTGTGTTTCCTTGTAGTGTACTACCATAAGAAATCTGCATGCCTACTTTTGTATAGACTTGAGTGATTTCTGATTCCCTGTATCCAACTCAATGCAATTCTCTGTTTCAGAACCTTGCATTCCTTTTGTGATGCTATTTGTTCATTATTCTTTGAGATAAACTCTAGTATCTTTAGAGAAGCTCATGCTTTTATGGTTTCATGTGCTTGCAGGCTGCTAAAAAACTGCAGATAAAAGCAAGAGTATCTTCAACATTATTGAAGGTTTGTGATTTGGAATTCTGTTACCTAGTAATACAGTTCTTGATGTTCCTGTTCTATGACCATCCCATGCTTCATAGTTTTTATATACTGTCAAAAAATTAGTTTATGTTCTGGTTGAACTGTTGAAGGACAGTATGGTTCCCCTTGCCATGTTTTTTCTGTTTGGTATCACAAGTTTGAACTTTTGTCCCCTTTGCAGATGTTACCAAGTATGTTGATCAAACTGGACCAGCTCAATTTTTGCCCAATTTTTGTTAGTTTTCATGGACATGTCCTATGCTAAACTTTGATCAGCTGCTAGGATTAGCCTTTCTCTTGATTAGGTACTTCAAACAAGGACTAGTTTAATGTTACGTGAGCACTTTTGTGTATGTGAATCAATCTGTGGATACAGTTTTTTTTTTTTTTTTAAGAAAATATCCCTCTTTGCCGATGGCTTACCATCGGCAAAAAAATTTCAAAAAAAAAATAAAAAAGGCTTTGCCGATGGCCCCGTCCACGTCAGCCATCGGCAAAGCCACCGTCACCTGATGGCGCGTCGGCTGGCGTGGCGGCTTTGCGATGACCGAACTTTGCCGATAAAATTTTTTTTGCCGATGGGGGTTTTTGCCGATGGCCACGTCGGATGCCATGGCAAAACGGGCTTTGCCGATGGCGGCCGGCCATCGGCAAAAAGCGGATTCCGGTAGTGATAGATAACACAACTGAAGGTAAAAATATCACATTAGAAAAAAAAAACAGTGTGTCATCGCCATCGCGACCATATATCGCATTCAACTTGAGTTACGTTCCCTTGATAATACATTTGTTCGCCATCGTGACCATATATGCATCGAGCGAGGAAGATGGTGAAGGGCTGTCACGCACGAGCGCAGTCGTTGCGAGGAACCAGCGTCAACCCCGCAGTCGTCACAACTCGCGAGCAGCCGTCGTGGCGTGGCAACCAATCGCGAGGGTGACTCGTGCGATGACCAGTGCTGTCATCGCGGAGTCGTGAGGGTAACTCAATCGCGCGATCAAGATGGCTGCGTGACTAGCGCCGTCGTCGAGGAGTCACGAGGGGAGGGTTACTCACGCGAACAAGATGGTTGCACGACCAGCGCCGTCGTCGAGGAGTCGGAGGGTTACTCGTGCGATCCAGATGGCTGCACGTCCAGCGCTGTCGTCGCGGAGTCGCAACTGTTACTCGTGGTCATGACAAGGAGCAGAAATGAATTGTAAATTCAAGTTAATGGCCTAATTGCATTACGATGAAGGGTATTGGTCTTTAACAGGCGGCTTTGAGACCCAAATAAAAGTTTAGACACACGAGTGACATACTTTAAAAGTTCATGGACCGGGTGATACGCCATGAAAAGTTTAAAGACCAGGTTTGTATTTTACTTTTTTTTACAAAGTTTTCTATTTTAGAGGTTGGCTAAATCATAGGTTTAGCTATTCATTTTTACCAACTCTCTTGGAGTTGCTCTAATCTTCCCAAATTATGGGTCCTATGTACTTGTCATTTCTTTTAATATTTTTCCTTTCTTCCCTTCGCTTCCGCACGGTCTCTTCCATCTTCCCCGTGTGGCCGTGCGTACGAAACATCTAGCCATGGCACCCCGTCTGTGGTGGTGGTGCTCCTCCACCCATCCATCACTCCGCTCCTCACCATCCTGGTCCGCGACCTCCTCCTCCTCCCTCCTCCCCACGAGAGTTGTAGGGCTGGGATAGAAATCTCTGGCGGCGGCGGCTATGGCATAGCGGCGGCCATGGCGTAGCAGCAGCGGTGGCCATGGTTGTGGATGACCGAGGCGCAGCGGCGTGCGGCCCTGGCCGGGGTTGACGGTGGTCATGGCCCGCGTCCATCATGCGAACCGAGGTACGATGGCGGCGGCTATGGCCAAGCTTACAACGACGAGCGAACTCCATGGCTAGGTAAGAAAAGTGGCAGTTATTGTGGGCCCAATGTATTGGGGGAGGGGTTTCCCTCATCTTTGTGGGGTTGGAGCATGGTTTTTGAGGGGTTGAGGGAAAAAAAATCTCATTGAGGATGGGAATGAGGATTTGTTGTCCTCAAAATCCCGGTTTTCTCATTAGGTGTCGAAATTGAGAAACTGCTAGAAATGCTCTAATCTACTCCCTCTGTTCTGAAGTGAACTCTATTTTGGAATGTAGGAAGTATGGTTATATATATATATATATATATATATATATATATATATATATATATATATATATATATATATATATATATAGGGTCGAACTATTGGAAGCCCAGGGCTTCTAATAGTTATGGGAAGCCCTAGCCAACCCCCCTAGCCAGCCCAACCAGCTGCTGACGCGCGCGGGGGTCCAGGTGCTGACGCGCGCAGGTGGGCGGCCCCTCTAGACCCAGTAGATCGAACGCATAAAATTTTGCCATCAAACTGCGTACAGACAGTTTTGTCGCGACGATGCGTATAAACTAGTGGTTCAGTGAATTAAAATCAGTTTGATGACGCATAAAAACCTCTCCGCGAGTTGGACTTTCAAATAGACAAAACCTGACGCACCTGGCATGCACCTGACACACCTGACGCATGCATGCATGCACGAATCCAATCCGATCTCTTTCATTTTTTCACAATAAATCCTAAACGAAACATCCAATTCAAAAACGGTTTTCACCATTGAACTCCTGACATTTTTATGCACGATTCAAGATCCACTTTAAATATATTTTCAAAAAAAATTGAAATTCAAAATTTTGAAATTTAAGTCATGCCATGTGATGGCTGATTGGACGCATATAGTCACTGGTCGAGATGCGTATAAATGTTTTTGACACCAACATTGCATAAAATTTGTTGGTTTAATGTATGAAGGATAATTTTCTTACTGCGTAAGAACCACAACCGTTTTTCCTGTCTTCTACAAAAATTGGAAATTTGAAATCATGGCGTGTTATCGTCTTCTAGGCCAGACTGCGTACAAACAGTTTTGTCACGACGATGCATACAAACAAGTGGCTGAGTGAATCAAAAATAGTTTGTGGTATAGCAATTAGTGCCTTGTTAACACACAAATGCATCTCCACGAGATGAACATCCTAACACAACCGTGATTTGACTTTACCATAGTGTGTATAATTCAATTCAGCATAGAAACAACTATTGAAAATTCACACGCTTGTGGTATACCTCATTGTCTATACTCTCATCGACACATGTATAAAAAAGTGCTTCCACGGATTTAACACATGTTTAAATAAATACTCCAACAATATTGTGCATAACGAAGTGTTGTAGCAAGGCATGTGTCATCCGACCACCCTCCGTCGCGCCCTGTCTCGGCCCGACCTGGAGCACATAAAAAAGTTACATATTTTACCGCGTAATAGACACTCCACAAAGATGAACGTTGATCGACTCCAACAACATGCTTCTCAATGTGTGAGTGTATAATTAATATGAGAACAATGCATACAACATGGAGACCATGCGCATAAAATCTGGAGATTATCTCATCTCATCCAAAATATGAAATTTGAAACACATTAAGCATAGATACAAGTAGCTGCAGCACCTCCAACTAGGAAAAAACATAAGATGGTGTATAGAAACTTTTACACGAAGCATAAAAATCCCAACCACATCGAACACTGAACTCAAGCATAAGAAGCTTGGTCTAAAATACCTCCAACTAGAAACATTCATCACATGAGGCATAGTATTTAACATGGAGGAGCGTACAAAAACATCCATATACAGTATCTTCAAATCAGTTGTCTACTATGATTTTTTTCTATGGCTTCGACCGGACACAAGGACAGTGTCGTGTGCTCGCCGGAGCTACACTTGAGCTACACTTGTTGCCAATGGAGCCATCGGGAGGCAACCCACCACCATATCCGTGCATGGACAAGGATCTTCCTTATCCCAGGCATGGTGCGCAATGTGCATGGGATTATTGTACCCAAAATCTTGACGTGCTAGAACAATTCGTCAATGTTAGAGCCATCCTATGCTTTTGCTTCCACTCACCTGCATAAAAACCATTGTAAGACTAATGGTTGTTTATGTTGCTGCCTCAAGAAGCATAAAAATCAAAAATAAATTGCACAAAAACCTTGCTGCTCCATCTCTGCAGTAGCCATCAATCCATGAGCAAGTTGAGATATATATGCAGCAGAAACAATTAAAATTTGTGGGCACAAAAACTAGTCATTCATTTAAACAATAGAAACCTTTGCTGCTCCATCTCTGCAGCTAAGCACATAAGCAAGTTGGGATCTATGGCAGCAGAAACCATTAAAATCTCTAGGCACGAACCATAATTGCAGAACATCCATCACTACAGTTGGTGTAGAAACTTATGCATAAAAAGCATAGGAACAAAGACCAACAATCAACAAAACAAGAAGCATATATGATCAGCCCCATGAGAGGGCCTGCAACCGGGTGCACCGCTGCCACTGTGGAGGAAGGTATCGTGGCTGCTGGTGGCGCAATGCAGGTGCTCATGGATCAACTCGCATAAAAACCTATGACCAAATAGTTAGAATGTGTTATTGTACAGCACTAAAAGTAGTGATAAGGAAATAATTTAACATATAATAGGGTGTTAGTGCATAGATAAAACCACCTCTGTCATTGAGCATAGAACCATCGGACTAAAAATTGAATTGCACATAAACCTGTTGTTCCATCTCAACAGCTCACAGGCCATGCCTCTACCAATGTTTGAGCAGCACAAAACTATTGTTTTTCCTTTAAAATTTAAATCCAACTTCATATAAACCTGATCTCTACATCGATCTGGATATACTATAATGCTTGGACACAGACCACAAACATCAGCATATGGACTTACTTCAGGACTGTACAAAAACAGCATACAGACCTAATTCTAAATGTATACAAATTTTAGAAAGCATGCATAGAAACTTGTATTCCTACAATATCACTATTATTAATACCTCTAAAACATGGTTAAAAGGCTTAAATTAAGAATTAAATTTCATTGCACATTATATCAAGGAGGAGCATAAAAACAGTATGTTTATGTGTTCTAACAATGCATAGAAGTATCATGCAATGATGTATAAAATCCTGTAAAAAGTGAGATAACTGTGCCAACAATATGTAGAAATGTGCTCCAATACATAAAAATGTGCATTTTATTAGAGCAGCAGCAAGTTTAAAAATCAAAATAAAAGATCACGTAAACCATGCTTGCTTGCATTGCTAGCTCTCTATTTGACATACATACATAGTAACCTTTTGTCATACAAGCATAGATGCCACTCTAACAAGTCATAAATATTTCATAAATGTCAACTAATGAATGCAAAAACAATAGCCAAAAATCTGCACCAAATTATAGCTTTCTTATTGGAATCGTGTTGCCCTCGCAGCCATCGACAAGCAGTAATCTAATCGGTGCATAAAAATCCTAGAGCAAACCTCCATACACCTACTTTGCCATGGTGACCACCCTCTGCAGCTACAAAGCAATGTTCTCACCATGGGCACCTATGCATAAAAATCTTATAGAAATGTGGGCCTCTCACATTAGACCTCCTATGCATGTTACCTATTACCTCTCACATTCGACCTCCTATGCATAAAAATTTGTACCACCTATGCATAAAAAATCTAATAGAAATGTCAGGGGTTCAGGCTTCTGCCCAAATTGGATCACCAATTGCAGCCGTCAGGCCTCCTGCGGGCTGCATCGCACCAGTAACCATTTAGGAAGGAGGATCACACACATTGCAGAAAAATCCTTTTTAGTGGCTTGGCAAGAAAGGAGCATGGAGTCATGGACGATGGGGGAGTGGATGTAGGGGCTACCTAGATGAGGCGATGGTGCAGCAAAGGTCCCATGCAAAGCAAATTGATATGCTTAACAGAGAGCCCTAGGTCGCCATGAATAAGGGGCACACCGTCGTGGGTATCGGAGTTGTCCATGGAGGAGAAGCGCCGTCGACACCACGCCATCGGGAAACCCCCACCCGAACCCCGTGCCACCATGTTGCTCGGGGCCGCCAGCTGCACCTCCCTGAGCGGGGCCAGATGGGGACGCGCTGCTGGCTGCCAACCCACGTCGTCGCAACTGCTCGTCCCGTTCCCGCACCGTGCTCCAAATCTGCAAAAAAAAAGTGATCAACTTTTAGAAATGTCCAATCACCCTATCTATAATTTTGTCATCCCGCAATGTATAAAAGTATAGAACTATAATCATCATAAATAGTATTTATTAACAGGATAAATGAACCTCCAATGGTAAGTAGTCATAAAAATCATAAATAGTATGCATCTAAAACCACACATTGTAGTTTTATTTTTGCAATGCATAGAATTGGTGCCCCTGCAGTAAAATTGGTGCATAAAATTGGTGTTCTGGGAGTATAAAAGTGTGTATGTGCATGCACAAGGAACAAATTGAGTCCAGACCCCACAAAAAATCCACCTAATTCCACTGTCCTGCCCACGCATGGATGCATAAAAATCTTATAGAAATATCAAGCATAGAAAGATCATTAATGGTACAAACGTCTAAATTTTGCCATTCTCTCTAGCAGCACATTAGAATAAGAAATAAACACACCAGTTCACATTCTACTAGAACTAAAATTGGATACAATCAAGGCGGCCTGCTATGCTCTGCCATGTTGGCCACAGCATGAGGGGGCGCTGATCCATTGTGGAGGGGAGGAGGTGCCGCCTGGCGAAGAGGAGGCGCTGATGCTCACCATGTGGAAGCCGGCGTTCATGGAGGGGCTGGCCGTGCACTGCCTGCTGTGGTCAGGGCCGCCACTATCACATCCGGGGGGGAGCAGGGGTGGCGCTGGCGATGAAGCTCCTGCATACAGGACATGCATACAGAAACTAATGAGCATTGTCTGATCTAATATGCATACACAGCCACGAGCACTAACTTACTAAGCAGAGAACATGCGTACAGAACATGCGTACAATGTATAGAAGCCTATGTATAGAAGCCTTAATCACCTCGATCTGCTCGCCGGAGAGCCCCAGGTCGTCGTCCCGAGCGGAGGAGACCCATCGACACCACCATCAGGGACGCAGAACCAGGGGAGGGGGGGCCGTGACCTTTGCAGATCAAACCTCGAACCTCCGAATCGCTGCAAATCGGGGCAGATGCGCCGTCGTCGATGGATGGATTTGCCGGAGCCGCGTCGTCGCCTCTGCTTGGGGTGGCAGCCGCCGGGATCTGAGGGCGCGGGCTCGCCGAAGCAGCAGATCAGGACGGGGCGTCGTGGCTGCCGGAGACGTTGGGGATGAGGGCGTCGGGGATGAGGGCGGGTCCGCGCCACTGGGCTCCGGGAGGGACGGCCCGCGCCGCCGAAGGCCGGAGGAGCGCGCGGGGCTCGCCGGCCGGGAGGACGGGGTCGCACAGTCGCCGGGGCAGGACGGGGCCTGCTTCCGCGCCGGCTTCCGGGGACGAGACTAAGGGAGGAAGGCTCACGGCCCGATTCGCCGCCCCCATGCCCATCCACCGCGCGCCTGGAGCCGCGCCGCCCGTGGGAAGTAGAAGCCGGGCCGCGCGCCGCGCGCCCCGCTCGCCTGCGCACCTGGGGCTCGCCCGCCCCGTGCGCCCATGACCAGCGCCGCCGCGTGCTCATGCCCGCCGAGGGAGGCGCGCCGCCGGCCGCCGGGGTAGGCCGCCGTGCCGCGGTAGCGGAGGGCACAGGCCGCGCCGCCTCGCCGCTAGTGGGAGGAGGTCGACGAGGGAGGGCGCGCCGTCCAGGGTGGCGGCGGCGAGGGAGGGCGCGCCGTCCAGTTGTGGATGGGGAGGGCGGGGATGGGGGTAAGGTGAGGGCGCGCCGGTGATTGGGGCGAGGCCGGCGGCCGAGGAGGGGTGGCGCCGCCGCCGCCGCCGCGGGTCGCCCTGTGCGGATCGAGGCAGAGAGAGTGACCGGGTGGGGATTTTTTTCTGATAAATGCCGGCTTGGGTTGCCACTTTCAAATGAATTTGAAATGGAGGAGCGGTCGCGTGGGGTGGGGGAGGATTGGGCTGGGCCCACGCCTGCGCCAGGAGCACGTGCGGTCACGCGAACAGTTTGGATAGGTCGGCATTTGGAAGGATGGTTGGGTTGGACCCGGCTACATGCGGTTTGGTGGGGCTCTGTTTTGCTTATTGGAAGCCGGGGCTCTTAATATAATATATATATATATATATATATATATATATATATATATATATATATATATATATATATATATATATATATATATATATATATATATATATATATATATATATATGAGTGAGGAAATAAGACTACCCGCACTCATAGAACTTTATTTTCTTCCTCTATAAGGAATATTCCGCCCTGGTCATCAAGATTCTGTCCCCTATACCAATTTCTCCCACACTCATGCGATCTCTATATCTTACTCTATATCATACATGGGACCCACACGTGACAGGTCACTTTCTTTTTATTTTTCCCCACCGACACCGCAGTTCCTCCGTACCCCTCTCTCGGCTGCAGGACAAACCCGTCTTGCCCGGGAGTACTACTACTCCATGGCGGAAGCTGCAGGCGAGCGGCGGGTGGCCCTCCTCCCCAGATTTGACGGCGCCCTCCCCAACCCCGGCCCGGCGAGCTCCACCTCCCTCGGCTGCAGGAGAGCTCCACCTCCCCAACCCCGGCGCTCTCCCCAACCCCAGCGGGCTTCACTGCGGAGGGACTCGGGCGCGCTGCTCCACCGGCAGCGTCCCTCCTCTCCCCTTCCTCCACCGGTGGCCGGCCTCGGTCGCGCTGCTCCACCAGCTCGCGGCGGCAGCCACCACCACGGCGCGCGACTATGGCGCGGGGACCTCCCCCGCGATGGCCTGCCCTGCCCGCGGTGCCGTGGGGGACGCACCTCCCCGGCTCCACGGCACGCCGCCGACTTCCATGGCGCTCAGGAGGTGGAGGCCTAGGCGCGCGGGCGGGCGCGTGTGAGGCGCGCCTCGGCGAGCATCTGGCGGGCCTCCCTCCCCGCGCCGGCCATGGAGCTCGCGGGCGGGCGCGGTGGCCGAGACCGGCGGCGGATCCGGGGCCGGAGCCGATCGCCACCATACTCTTTCCTCTCCACCGGCGCGGACGCGCGGGCCTTCTCTCTCTCGGGACGTGCAGGCCTTCTCTCTCTCGGGACGCGCGTGCAGCCTCCTCTCTCTCTCTCTCCCCCCGCTCCTTCACTCTCCTCGAGCGGGCCCGCAGTGTCTTTTACCGTTCGTAAAGAATAGATGCCACAGACACCGGACGCAGCGTCGTCCGCAACTATGCAGATCGGTGTTGCGTTCCTCGCTGCAGCCGATTTGAAATGGTAAAGGCTTTTGCGTAGCGTTCCCCAGTGCGGGTGGTCTAAATACCAGTTAGGTCAACATATAGTACTATCCAGTCAAGACGCCAGGCCATGCATCAATTGCTCTACGCAAGAAAGATCTCCCCTTCCCTTCGTTTTAACGAGACATGTGTGCAAGTCAGGCCGTCCTTTTCTCGTAGTTATAGCAACAAATATCTCCTAGACTCCTACTGGTAGAAACAGAAAGTGAGTCTTCGAACATTTCTTTTCAAAGAGTAAAGCTGGTGGAGCCAATAAGACGTTCCTTTCTTGTTTTCCATTCTGTTGTTGCACTTGCCACTTGCACACCATGGCCAGGATCCCTGAGGACCTCTGCTCCTGCCTCTCGCTCGCCATCCTCGTCGTGTCCGTCTTCCTCCTCGCGCCGCTGGCCACCAGCGACATACTATCGCAAAGCTGTGTCAATGGCTTGAACTACACAGCAAACAGCACCTACCAATCCAACCTCAAGCTCCTCGCCACTGAAACATCCTTAATTTTCCACGAAGGGAAAATCTCACGGAATGATATACAACAGTCGATAATCAATTCCATACATCGAATTATAAGTTTAAAGAGTACAATAGAGAGATTTACATAAATAATTACAACGCCACTAGTTTAAGAGGTGTGCTTTAGGCTCCTGATTTCGATCCAGGGTCTAGTGGGTTATGGGTCTACCACACTTCTGTTTCGCTACTTTGATAAGCGTAGATAATCTCCTTGTCTTCCATTTGGGTAGGCCCTCTCTAAACTGAGATGATCATCTAGGCCACAGGATGTGGTAAAGTGGAATTGATTGAGACGGGTCATAAAAGGACGAGGCTACTCCTAACCTACTTCTCTAGGGCTTATTGGGCGAAGTGCAAAAAGAACAATTGATATAAAAAAAAGTAGATTGCTGATGCAAGGGTAAACTTGTGTTCATGGTAAACCAAATCCTGGTACAAATATGGGGGATCATAATGAACTTGAGGTACTAGATAAAACATCATTGTAGCTTGAATGGTACTAGATAATACATGAGGTAATTACATTCTCCATATCAAGGGGCACTATGTGCTGCTAGGTGGGTAAGCTGGAAGCGGGCAGCTCGTGTAGCACTTCGAATCTTCTTGGTTGAACCTTGAATTTGCTTGAACTGGATCTCAGCTGGTGGAGTGTTGTAGTTCCTTGGACAGTTGATGACTCTGTGACCCAGTTTACCACAACCAAAACAAGTGAGAGGCTCGCTGCTTGTAGGGGTTGGCAGAGCGGCCTTCTGGTTGCCAGGTCTTGGTGTAGAGTGGTTCGATGCAGGATGTCTAGATATGGGGCGAGTATGAGTATGGCGAGTCTGTGTAGAACGGTCCTCAGCAAGGTGATCCTGAGTGAAAGGGTCCTGAGTAGGGTGAGAGTAGTCAGTGGTGTAGGTACCATCATACCAACTCGAATCTGGTACATCCTCCTTGATGTAGCGAGTGCGGTCCGTCGAAGGTGCATCTTCACGGTACCTCTTGCGATCAGAAAAGCGGAATGATTCCTTTAGTCTACGCTTCTTTTCCTTGTACTCCTTGATAGCTTCCATGCGGTCTCTCTCGATCTGGATGCATCTGTCGATCAAGTTACGTAGGGTGTAACTCTTGACACCACTAAGGCTCAACTTGATCTTTGAGTTCAGTCCTTTCCTATAGTAGTAAACCTTTCCTTCTCATCTTTCTTGACTGCAGGGGGTGCATAGCGTAGCAAGTTAGTGAAGCGTGTTGTGTACTCACATATCTTGTCCTTGCCCATTCTGATGTTGCGGAACTCTTCAGTCTTGGCTTTGAAGACTCCTTCAGGAATGTGGTGCTCAATGAAAGCTTCCACAAACTCTTCCCAGGAGATGTTGGCAGGGTTCTGGTGTGCGCCACAGTAGCTATCCCACCAATCGCGTGGAGCACCTGTGAGCTGGTGGGTGGCGACTATAACACGCTCCTCATCATCAGTGCACTTTATCACGTTAAGCTTCTTCTCAATCTCCTTGAGCTAGTCATCGGCTGCGAGAGGTTCAGGGTCAGTTCCGTCATAGGTGGGTGGCCTGAGCTTCATGAATCCTTCCAACTTCCGCTGAAAGTCATTGGGTGGATAGCGATTCAGCACGTCCTCGGCAAGAGTCTCCATGAGGTGCGTCTGCTGAGACATTACTTCAGCCAGAATGGGTGGCTGATGGTCTCCTCCGGCAACATCACCAGTGGGTGGTTGTTGATGTCTATTAAGTGCAACTGAAATAAAGAAGGTTCCGCAAGCGCACAGAATATATCATCGTAGCATTTTAACCGGGAGTAATCCAGGTATCGTTATTTATATTTTTACCACTGGGAAGGGAATGCCTTTGGATAATGAGTGATGAGCAATGCACATGCTATAATGGAGAGCTTAACCTTGTCTCGTATCGATCATCTCATACGGGGTAAGTGTCACATAAAATATAGGAATGAATGATAAATGACATAAGATAAATGAGAGCATTTAGCCACATAAAATAATAGTAATAAGCCATCTCAACTTAGCACTCTAAGCTTATAACACTAGCATGGACTAGGACGATCTAGGGTATAATCCTATGTTATTCTAACTACAAAGTCAAAGCATACAATGATTAGTGCAAGAACATCTAGCAATCATGGCGGGAAAAGGTTACACCTATGCATAGTGATATTACCAGAGAAGACAAGAGACATAGCAATGACTTCAATGTAATAGGTTTGTTCTGCTAGACCTATACTCGGGAGAAGGGCTACAAAGGACTCAACAGGACTGTCACTCCCGCGATCTACCTCACGATCCGGAATATAGGGTGCAATCGCAGATAAATACGGTCTAGGCACCACGCCTACACAATATTTACCACTCACCCATCGATCTAATGAGCAAGCGCTATACGATCCTATGCATAAACATAATTCTAGTCCAACTATGCTAAACATATAATCAAAGTAAACTAAGAACAATATAATTGAGAACATAATCAAATAGAGCAAAGTCAAGTCGATATAATAGAATAGAATAAAGTACTACTCATAGTATCACGAACAATGATGAATATTACAAGAATGTAGAGGGAATTACCAAGAACTTCAACAGATCCGGACTCCAAGCTAGGCTTGATTCCCTCTAGATCTATTCCTATGTAGCTATGCTACTAAACTATGGAGCTCTAATTGAGATGGTGGCTCTGGCTTCTCGAATTCTCTCGGATGAATGAAGAGAGAATGAATTAGGGTTTCACCCGGGGCCGGGGCTCGAATATATAGTCCCCTAGGATGAACCATGGCCCTCGGATCAAACCGACCTAAATGGACGATAATTATTCATCCTCAAAGGCGGTGGAGGCGGGATCCACGAGACTCCACCGATTGGTGGAGATGGGGAGTCGGCCGACTCCCCCGGGTCGGCCGGTGGCCACCCTGCCAGTGGGGCCTAGCCTTCGGGGGTCGCCTTACGGAGTCTTCTAGATTATACAATTTTACCCGTTCGGTCTTTATCTCTATGTAATCATGACATGTGGGCCTCCTTTGGTTCTCTTTCGATAACCCCCTATGAGAAATAGACAATCACCAAAACTCGTGGAATTACTGTCGGTGTAACCCCTATATCTAACAGGTGAACTCATATTAGTCCTTTCTCTTGCTGCGTTGACGGTATAAAATTGATACTTAACGACCGTCAACAAACTCCCCCAAGCTTACCTTTTGCTCGTCCCTGAGCAAAGATAGACTCAGTGATGGATCAGGAGTTGATACAATGCTTTCACTCCTCACAAGTACACATGCGTTCAAACAAGAACTCTCCTCCGCTTTAGAGTGAACTATCCTGACTCAAAACTCACTCATATTACCTTTCACCATGGGGCTTGTAACTGTCACTTGGGTCTTGAGTAGTTGAAAGATAGAACGGTCAAGTCAAGCGCCATGTTTCTCGCTCTTTGATCAACTATTATCCCGGAGTTTTTGCAAGGTTTTGAAATAAAACTCAGAGTTCCTTGTATGAACCTTTCAGGTCTCTCATTTGTGGTATTTCTGGATCCTCTCTAAGGCATGAGTAGTGTATGCCTTCTCTCTTCTCTCAAGAATATGTGGTATTTATGGAACTAAGGCATAGTGAAAAGTGCCTTCTCTCCCTCACCCTACTTTCTAATAGGCTTATGTGGAGCTCATAGGTGGGGAGACACTCAAACTCACTTGCATATATTGCATAGTTAAGACATGGATCCAATAGGAACTAAAATAATAAAGTCATATGTGCATGTGAATGAGGAAATGAATGATAAGGTGATGATGGGATGACGATGATAAGAAAATGATTATGAGGGGTACTCAACTGGTGAACATCTACTTCTACACTTGCTCCTTCGAGGATAACATGGCTCCCTTTATTTGGAAACCTTGAAACTTCTTGAATGGAAGGACTTGGCTACTCTTTCTTTTCTTTTTTTTTCTTTTCTCTTTCTTTCTTTTTTTTTTAATTGAAGCAACCAATCCTCTGAAAACGAAACTTTAGCAACGGGGAGTGTATAACTTGAAATGATAATGACTGGAGCTTGTATGTAGGCAAATAGATCGGCGATGATTATTTCTAGATGTTCACTCCCAGGATAGGAGTAGAACCTTTCTGGATGAAGTGAAATGAATGGCGTATGTATATGTGGATGGATGAATGGATGGATGCGTACTCCCAGTGTAGGAGCAGCATAAGCGCGTATCTCCAGGGTAGAGATAGCACAATACGTGGGGAATGCGTACTCCCAGGATAGGAGTAGCATAAGTGCGTATCTTCAGGGTAGAGATAGCACAATATGTGGTGGATATGGATCTATATGTGGGTGGTACTTCGAGGAACAGTAGCATGGAATGAATGTAGTATTTATAAAATGGGTGCATGCTTCGAGGGCCAGTAGCTTAGATCAACGGATGGAGAGCACATAGTATTGACTTTAAGCGCATGGTGATTCCTTATGGGTCCAAAAGCATAACCACACTCAATGCCTATAAAGTCTACACTCAAACCTACAATATGATCTATATAAACGAGATGGGTTTTCCTAATCTAGTAAGCATGAATATATGGTGTGGTAGGAATTTAAACTCTCATCATAAAGGAACTCATCATGCAGGAATTTAATATTTTCACGAGATAAATTCTCCGGAACTCTAGTATCTCTAGGAACAAGATGGACGAGTTCAAAACCTTCCCATATCGTACCCGTCAACCACCTAGACTTAGATCAAGTGTTCGCTACCCACAAGTTTCGGGTTGAGCAAATCTCAAATCTAAATAGTTGTGTCCAAAACTCGGGAGAGTGCAAGGTTGAAAACTAGGTACTTGAAAGGAATTACAGCGAGCAACTATTCATCATCTCCATGTAGAGTTTATTCTAGGGATCACTTTTAAAGAGAGATTGCAAGAGCTCTCCAAAAGTAGAAAAGATAAATAAGGAAATCTTTACGGGTTTCTATGGTTATGCATCTTTTTTAGTTGTTTTAACAAAGCATACTTTAATAAAGCATAATTAGATAAGTTGGAGACACTTAGCTTGGTACACGGGGGATGCTCTCCCCCAAGGCTGGATGTTGACATAGTCTGGCGATGTTGGCGACGAGTGCACCGAAAGACGTTCTAGTCCTCCGGGAGTGTTGTAGATAGTTCTTTGTTGGAGACGGCATTCAATTGTCGCGGGCGAGCACTCCGAGCGGGGGCTGGATGTCCTTACGCTTGTTAGCTCTTCTTGATCCTTGATGTTCTATGAAGCTCAAAATAGACAACAAAGCTTGTGGAACTAATTAAGCGTTAGTGATAAAACCTCTAGGCCTTGGTTGTCTAGAACTTTCTTAACTTAGACTTGTTCTAACGGGATCACAAGAATTATTTTTTATCTTTTTTTATTATTTAAGGAATGCGAGACGGGGGAAATAAATATGAGAAATTATTTTTGTGCCACCACGGTGAATGACTATCCACATGGGGCTTGACGATTTTACGGATGCAAATGCACAACATCTTTATTTTCTTTTCAAATGCGGAGATAAAAGAGTAAAGATGCAACTAAGATGCAAGTAGGGAAATAAATATACTAAGGTAAAAAATATAATGCTGAAAAGTAATGCTTGATAAATACCAAGTTACCTCTTGGCGCGGCGTTCGGTGGTTTTAAGTCCTCCAGCAAGGGACTTGTCATGTTCGCTCATTTTTCAAGGGCGCATTAGGCGGCGCTTCGGATGATGTCGCCTCGTGTGTAGGAATTGATTCGATTTTACTTTTATTTTCCACACCTTCTTTGTTGGAGAAGATGACCTTGAGGAGGAAGTTTCTTGGGGCACTTGGTTTTCTTCGGTAGCACCTCTTCTTCTTTTACAATGTTCTTCTCTTCGGGTACCGATCTTCATATCTTGACACTTCTCCCTCATAGTCGGCCCATCTATACGTAGTGATGTTCTTCTTGTTACGCGACGGGTACGCTGCCTTCTCCTTGCTCTGTTCTTCTTGGGCTCCTCGGTGATTATATAATTATTATTGAAGTAGTGGCGTACCTTCTCGGTGGGAAAGTGGAAGTGAATCTCTCTGTCCCAATGTAGATGATAGCTCGGTGGTGTTCGGGAATGGTCTTCCTAGGATGATTGGAGGATCATAGTCATCTCCCATGTCAATGACTAGGAAGTCGTAGGGACATAATGGTCATCTATCGGATGAGGACATCCTTCACTTCTCCTTCGACGACGGAATGTACGATCCGCCATTTGTAGGCATGTGCATAGGTGGGCTCCAAAGGCATTGTACCATATAGGTACTCATAGGTTATCTTGGCCATGATGTTGACGCCCGATCCGGTGTCACGCAACGAGCTTTATTGAAAGAGCTTGTTGATGGAGCATTGAATGGTTGGGACACGGGTCATCCTTCTTGATCGACGTGGGGATCGAGTAAGTGGTCATGCTCCTTGTGGACCGGTGACCATCCTTCTCTCTCTCTGTCTTCTTGGTCTTCTTATTCTTGTTCTTGCTCTTCTTAGCTGGATTCTTCTTCTTCTCAGCATTCTGTGATGAGGGTGTGCTAGGAAGCTACGGTGCTCGTTCTTGAAGAAGAAGGTTTTCTCTCTTGCCCTTGATGTTGAAGATGATCTTGGCGGTGTTGGCGTACATGATGGCTCCAGCGGTGTTCAAGAATGGTCGTCCCCGAATAACGGGGGACCTTTCATCACCGCTTTGTATCCACTATCACGAAGTCTCTTTGGAACATACGAGTTGCCCACTCGTACACATATATCTTCTAGTACTCCCAAAGGGACACGGAGTGGACCGATCGCAAGTCGTAAGCACATAGTTGTGTATGCTAAGGGGCATCGAATAGCTTCTCATATATCACTCTCGGCATAATGTTGATGCTTGCACCAAGTCACAGTTGCCTCATTAAAGTTAGTACTTCCAATGGAGATCGGAATGGTTGGTCTCCCTGGATCGCCCTTCTTGATTGGCAGAGTTGAGTCTATCCATGACCCCTTCGATGGATCACTCCGGTTATCTTCTACATTGAATATATCAACAAGATTTGCAGTTTCGAGCTCTTCGGGTTGTCCTGCCAATTTACCTTGACCAGTGGAGGGAGCAAGGTTAACAAGCTGTTGTACCTGCGACTCAAGTATCTTGTTGAAGCTGAGTGACTCTTGATGGCATTGGAAAAGCCATCCATTCATTCTTGAGTGTCTCTAGGACCTTGTCATGTGATGTCGGCTTCTTGGACAGATTGTCCATCATCTTGCCTTGATTCGGCACTAACTCTCTCAAAGGCGGTTTGGTTGTAATTATTGTAGGAAGAGTTGTTACCTTGGTAATTGCACGAATAATTGCACGAGTAGTTAGGCCTCTGGGCGATTCCAACCTTGATTTCGCTGAGAATGGTAGTAATTGTTGTTGTTGTTGTTGTTGAGGTAGTTCATGTCCTCCTTGACTCGGACGAGTTAGCACCACGTGTGCCCGAGTCTCTCCACACTCTTCACATGTCATGCGAGCATCATGTATATGCATGACTTCTTTCTTCTCCGGGGCTCTCTCCATCGAGCCTCTTCATTAGCAAATCCATTTTGTGACAGCATGTCTACCTCTTTCATTTGGTGCATTCCTCCACCTCTCTTGCGGGTCTGAGTTCTTTCTTCACTCCAACCTTGGTTGGATGCCATCTTCTCCACAAGAGTTTGTGGCTTGAGGAATAGTGAGTGATAAGAATGCACCTCCGAGCGGCATCCATCGTCTCACGTGTCTTGTTGCTAAGCCCATGGTAGAATGTACGCATAAGCGGCCAATCCTCCATGCCATGATGAGGACACTCGAGGATGTAATCTTGAAAGCGCTCCCAAGCTTCCTGGGACGGTCTCATCATGGTGTTCTTTGAAAACTTGATATCTTCCCACGAAGAGCATTTGTCTTGCCCATGGGGAAGAACTTCGCCAAGAAATTGGTGGAACATAATGCCCACGTAGTGTTCTTCTCCTTATTGGCGTAGAACCATCGCTCTCCCCGGGAGTGAGAATGGGAAGAGGCGAAGTAGTATAGCATCTCGGGGGACATCCTTGATAGTGAATGTGCTACAAATCTCCGAGAAAGTGTTGGAGATGAGCACTAGCATCTTCATGGGCCTTCCCACGAGGCGGCTTGCTTGCACCATGTTGATCGTGAGCTTGAGCTCAAAAGCTCCTTCGATGTCCCTTGGTGGTCCGATGTACGAATGTTGTCCGTAGTTGGAGCCGAGAACTCGCGGAGTGACTTGTTCGCCATGGCTTCAAACGCTGGTGCCAAGTCTCGAACGAAAGGTCGACTTTCTCGCTTCCGACAAACTTCCAAGTTGAGTTGATGATGATGATGATTGATTGGTCTTCTTCAACTTGCTTACGGCCTTCTGAATAAAGCTTCGGATCGTCAATATAATTATCGGGAAGAATTGTCTTGATTACGCATAAGATACACAAGTAGACAAAACAAGGGTAATCTGTAGAGAAGGGTTAGTATGACAAAGACAACTCAATCACATTATCTAGTGCAATGCTGCTCATTATCCATTGGCTTTCAACCTTCCAAGCAACGGCGCCAAAAATGCTTGTTGATGTCTTTTAAGTGCAAGCTGAAATAAAGAAGGTTCCGCAAGCGCACGAATATATCATCGTAGCATTTTAACGGGAGTAATCCAGGTATCGTTATTTATATTTTTACCACTAGGAAGGGAATGCCTTTGGATAATGAGTGATGAGCAATGCACATGCTATAATGGAGAGCTTAACCTTGTACGTATCGATCATCTCATACGGGGTAAGTGTCACATAAAATATAGGAATGAATGATAAATGACATAAGATAAATGAGAGCATTTAGCCACATAAAATAATAGTAATAAGCCATCTCAACTTAGCACTCTAAGCTTATAACACTAGCATGGACTAGGACGATCTAGGGTATAATCCTATGTTATTCTAACTACAAAGTCAAAGCATACAATGATTAGTGCAAGAACATCTAGCAATCATGGCGGGAAAAGGTTACACCTATGCATAGTGATATTACCGAGAAGACAAGAGACATAGCAATGACTTCAATGTAATAGGTTTGTCTCGCTAGACCTATACTCGGGAGAAGGGCTACAAAGGACTCAACAGACTGTCACTCCCGCGATCTACCTCACGATCCGGAATATAGGGTGCAATCGCGAGATAAATACGGTCTAGGCACCACGCCTACACAATATTTACCACTCACCCATCGATCTAATGAGCAAGCGCTATACGATCCTATGCATAAACATAATTCTAGTCCAACTATGCTAAACATATAATCAAAGTAAACTAAGAACAATATAATTGAGAACATAATCAAATAGAGCAAAGTCAAGTCGATATAATAGAATAGAATAAAGTACTACTCATAGTATCACGAACAATGATGAATATTACAAGAATGTAGAGGGGAATTACCAAGAACTTCAACAGATCCAGGACTCCAAGCTAGGCTTGATTCCCTCTAGATCTATTCCTATGTAGCTATGCTACTAAACTATGGAGCTCTAATTGAGATGGTGGCTCGGCTTCTCACGAATCCTCTCGAGATGAATGAAGAGAATGAATTAGGGTTTCACCCGGGGGCCGGGGGCTACGAATATATAGTCCTCTAGGATGAACCACGGCCCTCGGATCAAACCGACCTAAATGGACGATAATTATTCATCCTCAAAGGCGGTGGAGGCGGGATCCACGAGACTCCACGATTGGTGGAGATGGGGAGTCGGCCGGCCCACAGGTCGGCCGTGGCCACCTGCCCGCGGTGGGGCCCGGCCTTCGGGGGTCGCCTTACGGAGTCTTCTAGATTATACAATTTTACCCGTTCGGTCTTTATCTCTATGTAATCATGACATGTGGGCCTCCTTTGGTTCTCTTTTCGATAACCCCTGCGCAGAAATAGACAATCACCAAAACTCGTGGAATTACGTCGGTGTAACCCCTATATCTAACAGGTGAACTCATATTAGTCCTTTCTCTTGCTGCGTTGACGGTATAAAATTGATACTTAACGACCGTCAACAGTGGTGGCGGAGGCGGTGGAAGATCTCTTCCGATAGGGG
>JAENPR010000713.1:0-329708 GCA_018135685.1 Themeda triandra
CTCCAAGAGCCATGATGATCTCTAAAGGCAAGTTTCTACCCTAATGCCTTTAGGAAGTTGTTGTCCCCGAGCGCTCTTTGCGTTAGTAACGATGCTAAGGGAAGTGATAGTGTGTTTGCATAAGGTCTCTATCATGTTAGTGTGCTCTTGCATACTTGCTCGTTTGTTATAATGTCAATGTGTGATTTGGCTCTTTGTAATGAGTGGAGTTTTATTTGAATCTCGGGACGAGATTCTCAAGGGGGTAGTGTTGTCACACCCCAAAATTCCTATTTTGGGATGTGACTCGAGAACACTAAATGATATTAAATGATTTTATTATTTTTCTAAAATTCCCAACTTTAGTTCTTATTGATATTCTAGATAGTGGAAAATGTGAGTTCTTAAAATTTTTGCAATTCAATTTAATGGTTTGTTACATTCATGCCTTTGCATAGTGTTTATGTTTGGAAAATGAATTTAAATGTTTTCACGAAATGTCTAGGTTTTGATCAACTTCATCTCCCAAAGTATCAAGCCAATATCTAAAACTCAAAGCAAGTCTTGTGCCGATATCCTACAAAAATCTAGCATAACCCATATTTGTTGTTTCCTTTTGCTAATGGATCATGTCAAGATTCTTTTGCAATGTGACAAGCCCAGATCAGCCCAATGTTCATCTCTGTTGTACTTCATGTCCTTGTTGACTTTCTTGTCTTAGTCCTTCATATCAACTAGCAGCCTTCTCTTCTCTTCTATACTAGTGTCACCTTCTCATTTCTCCATGTGAAAATACCGACACATCCACTTACTCCTAGTCTAATTTCCATTCTTTACTTTACTAAAACTCCTCTATGTTACGCCCTTCTTAATTGCTTTTGATTACTAGTTACTTGCTTCAGCCTGCTTTGTCACACACATTTCCCTTCTTCACATGCAAAAGGCGACATATCTCTATTTCTCCATCTCGTAATATCCATCATTCATCTCTCCTAACAATAGTGTTTCTTTACTCCTTCATTTGTTTTCTCCTCCTTTCAATTGCATGCATGCACAAAACCTCCCTCACGTTAGCACATCGGCATCATTTCTCCTGTCTATGGCGCCTCTCCTCTCTCTTGTAAAATAACAACGAGAACTTATTCCAAGTTGACTTCTATGCATGCTCTCACACGCCACACATCTCCCCTCTCATGCAAATAATAGCAGCCATATACTCTTGTTCCCTCTCTCCATCACGCACAAGGAAATGGACATCAACTCCACGGGTCGCCATCCCGGTCGGATACAGCCCTCCTCCCTTTCCTTCCATGCAGAAATTGCAGCAATGTTTCTCTCATAATTCCCTTTATACAAGCCATCTTTATTCTCCTTTACCACTCTCTAATTGCGGGATGAAAGGCTCATCAAGACGGCCATGCATCTTCTCCTCTCCCTCTGCGAGATGCGCCTCCTCTCTTCCTCCCCTTCCTTCCCTCTGTTCTTGTCACGGTAAATACGAAGGCATGCATGGCCTCTTCTACTACTTCACCATACGCCATGGACGCCCCATCTCCTCCCCTTCCACCTCCATGGACGCCGCTCCTCTTCCCTCTAATTCCCTCTCCCTCCTCTCCATCAAAATGCGGTCCGTCCGTGGCGAATACGTGTTGCCGCTGCACATCTATCCTCGTCAATGGAAATCGTGGAATCCTTTGCATCATGCTGCGGTAAGTGGCATGAACTTCTGTACTACACCGAGAAACTCATGTTCCTCATCTCTCCTCTCTTGTTGTGACGCCTAGGGAACATCATGGTCTTTGCGGTGCTTCATGGACGCCATTCCGGTGTGCCTTGCCGTCTTCCGAACCCACGACAGCAGCAGCACCTCACTCATCATCGTCGTTGTCGTTTCGTACAGCATATGGTGAGGTCGCCCCTCTCTCGATCTTGCTCTCATCAAGCCCCACTAATCCATCTCTTTGATCTCTTATGTAGCGTAGATCATTACCAAAGTGGAATTATTGTTGTCCCGTTGATCGGCGGCAATGTCATCACCCGTCGTCAATGTTGGCTGCCATCACCTTCATCTCCAGCGCTTAGCCTGATGTGAGGACCCCGGACATGTTCCCCATATTTTTTATATGATACTCATTTGTAGAACATGTGCCATGATCTACGCATGGTCAAATTACGGCAAAGTTTCCTAACAATCATGTCTCTGTCCATTGCGGACAGCGGCAATGCTACCGGTTGGGATTGATGTTCCCATTGATCCAGACCTTTAGTCATCAAACCCTTCAATCACAATGTAGTTATCTAAGTTGCACATGTCCGCAAAAACAGTTTGGCAAAATGATCCAAGACAAAAGAGATATAATCGTTCTCGTGCTCGCTGCCTCTTTGGAAGGCAGCGGTCTTTGATGCCGATTGGCATGAGTGTTCCTGTTGTTTCACCACTCCGGTGGTCAAGCCCTTCAACCACAATGTGTTTCATATCCTTGTTTACATCTCTGTTAAATATCTTGGTCATAGGAGTTCAGATTCCGGAGATATATCATCGTCTCCACATACCTTTCTGCTGTCCTAGCAGTTGTACAACACTAACTTGTTTTGGCGTTCCCTGCTAATCCCTTTGTCCAAATCACTAAGCCCTTCATCCAACCTGACCATCATATGTGTGCACATGTCTCGTAAAATGGTTCATCTAAATATGCGACAATGGATAAATTATAGTGTTTGCAATGCTCACTCCTGCTGTCAGAAATCAGCCGTGCCACCCATTTTATATTCACGTTTCCCTAACCGTTGGGCAAAAGACCATATCCTTTCACCACAACATACTACATATAGTACCTAGCTACCTCACAAAATCCATCTACGATTTGTTCTACTATAACCATGCCATCCATCATGTTTATTCCATTCCTAACATTTATCAAAATCTCCTAGCCTCTACCTTCGATGTTGCATATATTTTAAATTGTGTCTCATGTTTTATTTGTTTTTTGCGCTCAACGGTCATAGTTGCAAGCCCTACGTGTTTTAAAACCTTTATGTCTAGTTTTATAAATAATGGCGGGTGTATTGTTTCTAGGTTTTGTCTATGATGCTTGCGATGGTTGTTGTTATCGTTAGAAGTGGAGCTATGCACAGATGATACAGATGAGTTGGAAAGTTGGATGGCAAGCTTTCAGAAGGCAAGTATAGCTTGAGTTTTATTTCTATGATCATGATCTTGTAACTTGATTAATGTTTATGCAACAAACGTTAAATATGACTTTTTAGCAACTTAAGAATTTATCAGTAAGAGAACCTCCGGGACTTACAGTACAACCACAAGAACTACATGGCTCGGTCTTAGCCCAAAGTATCTTGATCTGTTCTAGTTAGTTAGCGGCTTACCGAAAGGGCAAGAGGGGGTGCCAAGTGAGGTATAGCTCTTGTCCGCCGTGATGTGTCCGGGCTGCGGTCATGGGTGTGCCATTCTCGGAGGAGAGCATCTATATCTACTTGGTCAATCGAAACCTTAGCGGCTGCTACTTATTAGAACGACTAGTGAAAAGCTTCGTAGTGACCCCGCCAACCTACCTTGGAAGTGGGTCAAGAGGCCGATCACCTCGAGCAAAAGGGCAATCACGACTTGTGGTGAAAGTGTACACCTCTGCGCGAGTTTAATAAAGCGGTATACTAGCCTTGCTCAAGGACACGAGCGGCCTTGGAATCCTTACATAGATGATGACTTCCGATTGTTAACATGTTCATTGTTTACCGTTTTATGCTCTACATTATTTATGTTACATTGATCATGTGGTTATGGGATTACACTTGTTATACTTGTTGAGTTCGTCATGAACTCACTCTTGCTATTCCCCCACACCTCAGGAGAAGTTTAGGCTTGTTGTCAACCAGTCAGTTGGATCCAGTGGAGTCTACACCCGGGATCAGAGTCATCTTTCCGCTGATTGTTATCTAAGGTTATGTCTTTTATTTTAAACACATTATACATATTAAGCATTGTTTACTCGATACTACCTTTCATTTGTGGCTATATGTGAGATTTGACTTTTAAGGCTCACATATGGTGTATATACGGTTTTGTTCTTAAAACCGGGTGTTACAAATGGTATCGGCTCAATGTCGATGTAGACGCAAGCCTAGTTAGAAATGGTCGATTTTATAAACTTATTTTGCTAAAAACTTATCTTGTTTTCCTTCGCCTTGATATTTACTAAAGTAAAACTTTTTGCGGAAGCCCCTACCTTCTCCAAGAGCCATGATGATCTCTAAAGGCAAGTTTCTACCCTAATGCCTTTAGGAAGTTGTTGTCCCCGAGCGCTCTTTGCGTTAGTAACGATGCTAAGGGAAGTGATAGTGTGTTTGCATAAGGTCTCTATCATGTTAGTGTGCTCTTGCATACTTGCTCGTTTTGTTATAATGTCAATGTGTGATTTGGCTCTTTGTAATGAGTGTAGTTTCGCGAATCTCGGGACGAGATTCTGTTAAGGGGTAGTGTTGTCACACCCCAAAATTCCTATTTTGGGATGTGACTCGAGAACACTAAATGATATTAAATGATTTTATTATTTTTCTAAAATTCCCAACTTTAGTTCTTATTGATATTCTAGATAGTGGAAAATGTGAGTTCTTAAAATTTTTGCAATTCAATTTAATGGTTTGTTACATTCATGCCTTTGCATAGTGTTTATGTTTGGAAAATGAATTTAAATGTTTTCACGAAATGTCTAGGTTTTGATCAACTTCATCTCCCAAAGTATCAAGCCAATATCTAAAACTCAAAGCAAGTCTTGTGCCGATATCCTACAAAAATCTAGCATAACCCATATTTGTTGTTTCCTTTTGCTAATGGATCATGTCAAGATTCTTTTGCAATGTGACAAGCCCAGATCAGCCCAATGTTCATCTCTGTTGTACTTCATGTCCTTGTTGACTTTCTTGTCTTAGTCCTTCATATCAACTAGCAGCCTTCTCTTCTCTTCTATACTAGTGTCACCTTCTCATTTCTCCATGTGAAAATACCAGCACATCCACTTACTCCTAGTCTAATTTCCATTCTTTACTTTACTAAAACTCCTCTATGTTCTGCCCTTCTTAATTGCTTCGCTGATTACTAGTTACTTGCTTCGCTTTGTCACACACATTTCCCTTCTTCACATGCAAAAGCGACATATCTCTATTTCTCCATCTCGTAATATCCATCATTCATCTCTCCTAACAATAGTGTTTCTTTACTCCTTCATTTGTTTTCTCCTCCTTTCAATTGCATGCATGCACAAAACCTCCCTCACGTTAGCACATCGGCATCATTTCTCCTGTCTATGGCGCCTCTCCTCTCTCTTGTAAAATAACAACGAGAACTTATTCCAAGTTGACTGCTTTGCATGCTCTCACACGCCACACATCTCCCCTCTCATGCAAATAATAGCAGCCATATACTCTTGTTCCCTCTCTCCATCACGCACAAGGAAATGGACATCAACTCCCGGTCGCCATCCGGTCCGGATACAGCCGCCTCCTCCCTTTCCTTCCATGCAGAAATTGCAGCAATGTTTCTCTCATAATTCCCTTTATACAAGCCATCTTTATTCTCCTTTACCACTCTCTAATTGCGGGATGAAAGGCTCATCAAGACAGCCATGCATCTTCTCCTCTCCCTCTGCAGATGCGCCTCCTCTCTTCCTCCCCTTCCTTCCCTCTGTTCTTGTCACGGTAAATACAGAAGGCATGCATGGCCTCTTCTACTACTTCACCATCTGCCATGGACGCCCCATCTCCTCCCCTTCCACCTCCATGGACGCCGCTCCTCTTCCCTCTAATTCCCTCTCCCTCCTCTCCATCAAAATGCGGCCGTCGCCGTGGCGAATCCGTGTTATTTGCACATCTATCCTCGTCAATGGAAATCGTGGAATCCTTTGCATCATGCTGCGGTAAGTGGCATGAACTTCTCGTACTACACCGAGAAACTCATGTTCCTCATCTCTCCCTCTCGTTGTGACGCCTAGGGAACATCATGGTGCTGCGGTGCTTCATGGACGCCATTCCGGTGTGCCTTGCCGTCTTCCCGAACCCACGAGCGGCAGCACCTCACTCATCATCGTCGTTGTCGTTTACGTACAGCATATGGTGAGGTCGCCCCTCTCGATCTTGCTCTCATCAAGCCCCACTAATCCATCTCTTTGATCTCTTATGTAGCGTAGATCATTACCAAAGTGGAATTATTGTTGTCCGTTGATCGCCGGCAATGTCATCACCCGTCGTCAATGTTGGCTGCCATCACCTTCATCTCCAAGCGCTACTTAGCCCGATGTGAGGACCCCGGACATGTTCCCCATATTTTTTATATGATACTCATTTGTAGAACATGTGCCATGATCTACGCATGGTCAAATTCCGGCAAAGTTTCCTAACAATCATGTCTGTCCATTGCGGACAGCAGCAATGCTACCGGTTGGGATTGATGTTCCCATTGATCCAGACCTTTAGTCATCAAACCCTTCAATCACAATGTAGTTATCTAAGTTGCACATGTCCCTGCAAAACAGTTTGGCAAAATGATCCAAGACAAAAGAGATATAATCGTTCTCGTGCTCGCTGCCTCTACTGCAAGGCAGCGGTCGATGCCGATTGGCATGAGTGTTCCTGTTGTTTCACCACTCCAGTGGTCAAGCCCTTCAACCACAATGTGTTTCATATCCTTGTTTACATCTCTGTTAAATATCTTGGTCATAGGAGTTCAGATTCCGGAGATATATCATCGTCTCCACATACCCCGCTTTCTGTTTGTCCTAGCAGTTGTACAACACTAACTTGTTTTGGCGTTCCCCGCTAATCCACTTGTCCAAATCACTAAGCCCTTCATCCAACCTGACCATCATATGTGTGCACATGTCTCGTAAAATGGTTCATCTAAATATGCGACAATGGATAAATTATAGTGTTTGCAATGCTCACTCTGTTGTCGAGAAATCAGCCGTGCCACCCATTTTATATTCACGTTTCCCGGCTAACCGTTGGGCAAAAGACCATATCCTTTCACCACAACATACTACATATAGTACCTAGCTACCTCACAAAATCCATCTCGATTTGTTCTACTATAACCATGCCATCCATCATGTTTATTCCATTCCTAACATTTATCAAAATCTCCTAGCCTCTACCTTCGATGTTGCATATATTTTAAATTGTGTCTCATGTTTTAGTTGTTTTTGCGCTCAACGGTCATAGTTGCAAGCCCTACGTGTTTTAAAACCTTTATGTCTAGTTTTATAAATAATGAGCGGTGTATTGTTTCTAGGTTTTGTCTATGATGCTTGCGATGGTTGTTGTTATCGTTAGAAGTGGAGCTATGCACAGATGATACAGATGAGTTGGAAAGTTGGATGGCAAGCTTTCAGAAGGCAAGTATAGCTTGAGTTTTATTTCTATGATCATGATCTTGTAACTTGATTAATGTTTATGCAACAAACGTTAAATATGACTTTTTAGCAACTTAAGAATTTATCAGTAAGAGAACCTCCGGGACTTACAGTACAACCACAAGAACTACATGGCTCTGGTCTTAGCCCAGTATCTTGATCTGTTCTAGTTAGTTAGCAGCTTACCGAAAGGGCAAGAGGGGGTGCCAAGTGAGGTATAGCTCTTGTCGCCGTGATGTGTCTTTGGGCTGCGGTCATGGGTGTGCCATTCTCGGAGGAGAGCATCTATATCTACTTGGTCAATCGAAACCTTAGCGGCTGCTACTTATTAGAACGACTAGTGAAAAGCTTCGTAGTGACCCCGCCAACCTACCTTGGAAGTGGGTCAAGAGGCCGATCACCTCGAGCAAAAGGGCAATCACGACTTGTGGTGAAAGTGTACACCTCTGCGCGAGTTTAATAAACTGGTATACTAGCCTTGCTCAAGGACACGAGCGGCCTTGGAATCCTTACATAGATGATGACTTCCGATTGTTAACATGTTCATTGTTTACCGTTTTATGCTCTACATTATTTATGTTACATTGATCATGTGGTTATGGGATTACACTTGTTATACTTGTTGAGTTCGTCATGAACTCACTCTTGCTATTCCCCCACACCTCAGGAGAAGTTTAGGCTTGTTGTCAACCAGTCAGTTGGATCCAGTGGAGTCTACACCGGGATCGAGTCATCTTTCTGATTGTTATCTAAGGTTATGTCTTTTATTTTAAACACATTATACATATTAAGCATTGTTTACTGATACTACCTTTCATTTGTGGCTATATGTGAGATTTGACTTTTAAGGCTCACATATGGTGTATATCTGGTTTTGTTCTTAAAACCGGGTGTTACAAATGGTATCGGCTCAATGTCGATGTAGACGCAAGCCTAGTTAGAAATGGTCGATTTTATAAACTTATTTTGCTAAAAACTTATCTTGTTTTCCTTCGCCTTGATATTTACTAAAGTAAAACTTTTGCGGAAGCCCCTACCTTCTCCAAGAGCCATGATGATCTCTAAAGGCAAGTTTCTACCCTAATGCCTTTAGGAAGTTGTTGTCCCCGAGCGCTCTTTGCGTTAGTAACGATGCTAAGGGAAGTGATAGTGTGTTTGCATAAGGTCTCTATCATGTTAGTGTGCTCTTGCATACTTGCTCGTTTTGTTATAATGTCAATGTGTGATTTGGCTCTTTGTAATGAGTGTAGTTTCGGCGAATCTCGGGGACGAGATTCTGTTAAGGGGTAGTGTTGTCACACCCCAAAATTCCTATTTTGGGATGTGACTCGAGAACACTAAATGATATTAAATGATTTTATTATTTTTCTAAAATTCCCAACTTTAGTTCTTATTGATATTCTAGATAGTGGAAAATGTGAGTTCTTAAAATTTTTGCAATTCAATTTAATGGTTTGTTACATTCATGCCTTTGCATAGTGTTTATGTTTGGAAAATGAATTTAAATGTTTTCACGAAATGTCTAGGTTTTGATCAACTTCATCTCCCAAAGTATCAAGCCAATATCTAAAACTCAAAGCAAGTCTTGTGCCGATATCCTACAAAAATCTAGCATAACCCATATTTGTTGTTTCCTTTTGCTAATGGATCATGTCAAGATTCTTTTGCAATGTGACAAGCCCGAGATCAGCCCAATGTTCATCTCTCGTTGTACTTCATGTCCTTGTTGACTTTCTTGTCTTAGTCCTTCATATCAACTAGCAGCCTTCTCTTCTCTTCTATACTAGTGTCACCTTCTCATTTCTCCATGTGAAAATACCAGCACATCCACTTACTCCTAGTCTAATTTCCATTCTTTACTTTACTAAAACTCCTCTATGTTTCGCCCTTCTTAATTGCTTGATTACTAGTTACTTGCTTCTTTGTCACACACATTTCCCTTCTTCACATGCAAAAGCCGACATATCTCTATTTCTCCATCTCGTAATATCCATCATTCATCTCTCCTAACAATAGTGTTTCTTTACTCCTTCATTTGTTTTCTCCTCCTTTCAATTGCATGCATGCACAAAACCTCCCTCACGTTAGCACATCAGCATCATTTCTCCTGTCTATGGCGCCTCTCCTCTCTCTTGTAAAATAACAACAGAACTTATTCCAAGTTGACCTGCTGCATGCTCTCACACGCCACACATCTCCCCTCTCATGCAAATAATAGCAGCCATATACTCTTGTTCCCTCTCTCCATCACGCACAAGGAAATGGACATCAACTCCCTGGTCGCCATCCAGTCCAGATACAGCCGCCTCCTCCCTTTCCTTCCATGCAGAAATTGCAGCAATGTTTCTCTCATAATTCCCTTTATACAAGCCATCTTTATTCTCCTTTACCACTCTCTAATTGCAGGATGAAAGGCTCATCAAGACAGCCATGCATCTTCTCCTCTCCCTCTCGCAGATGCGCCTCCTCTCTTCCTCCCCTTCCTTCCCTCTCGTTCTTGTCACGGTAAATACGAGAAGGCATGCATGGCCTCTTCTACTACTTCACCATCTGCCATGGACGCCCCATCTCCTCCCCTTCCACCTCCATGGACGCCGCTCCTCTTCCCTCTAATTCCCTCTCCCTCCTCTCCATCAAAATGCAAAGTGCGTCGCCGTGGCGAATACGTGTTGCCGCCGCACATCTATCCTCGTCAATGGAAATCGTGGAATCCTTTGCATCATGCTGCGGTAAGTGGCATGAACTTCTCCGTACTACACCGAGAAACTCATGTTCCTCATCTCTCCTCTCTGTTGTGACGCCTAGGGAACATCATGGTCTGCCGGTGCTTCATGGACGCCATTCCGGTGTGCCTTGCCGTCTTCCCGAACCCACGACAGCAGCAGCACCTCACTCATCATCGTCGTTGTCGTTTCGTACAGCATATGGTGAGGTCGCCCCTCTCGATCTTGCTCTCATCAAGCCCCACTAATCCATCTCTTTGATCTCTTATGTAGCGTAGATCATTACCAAAGTGGAATTATTGTTGTCCCGTTGATCGCCGGCAATGTCATCACCCGTCGTCAATGTTGGCTGCCATCACCTTCATCTCCAACTGCTACTTAGCCTCGATGTGAGGACCCCGGACATGTTCCCCATATTTTTTATATGATACTCATTTGTAGAACATGTGCCATGATCTACGCATGGTCAAATTCGGCAAAGTTTCCTAACAATCATGTCTCTGTCCATTGCGGACAGCAGCAATGCTACCGGTTGGGATTGATGTTCCCATTGATCCAGACCTTTAGTCATCAAACCCTTCAATCACAATGTAGTTATCTAAGTTGCACATGTCCCCGCAAAACAGTTTGGCAAAATGATCCAAGACAAAAGAGATATAATCGTTCTCGTGCTCATTTTGCCTCTTGGAAGGCAGCGGTCGATGCCGATTGGCATGAGTGTTCCTGTTGTTTCACCACTCCGGTGGTCAAGCCCTTCAACCACAATGTGTTTCATATCCTTGTTTACATCTCTCGTTAAATATCTTGGTCATAGGAGTTCAGATTCCGGAGATATATCATCGTCTCCACATACCCCGCTTCCCGCTGTCCTAGCATTTGTACAACACTAACTTGTTTTGGCGTTCCCTCGCTAATCCACTTTGTCCAAATCACTAAGCCCTTCATCCAACCTGACCATCATATGTGTGCACATGTCTCGTAAAATGGTTCATCTAAATATGCGACAATGGATAAATTATAGTGTTTGCAATGCTCACTCCGCTGTCCAGAAATCAGCCGTGCCACCCATTTTATATTCACGTTTGCCTAACCGTTGGGCAAAAGACCATATCCTTTCACCACAACATACTACATATAGTACCTAGCTACCTCACAAAATCCATCTCTCGATTTGTTCTACTATAACCATGCCATCCATCATGTTTATTCCATTCCTAACATTTATCAAAATCTCCTAGCCTCTACCTTCGATGTTGCATATATTTTAAATTGTGTCTCATGTTTTAGCTGTTTTTGCGCTCAACGGTCATAGTTGCAAGCCCTACGTGTTTTAAAACCTTTATGTCTAGTTTTATAAATAATGACCGGTGTATTGTTTCTAGGTTTTGTCTATGATGCTTGCGATGGTTGTTGTTATCGTTAGAAGTGGAGCTATGCACGGATGATACGAGATGAGTTGGAAAGTTGGATGGCAAGCTTTCAGAAGGCAAGTATAGCTTGAGTTTTATTTCTATGATCATGATCTTGTAACTTGATTAATGTTTATGCAACAAACGTTAAATATGACTTTTTAGCAACTTAAGAATTTATCAGTAAGAGAACCTCCGGGACTTACAGTACAACCACAAGAACTACATGGCTCTGGTCTTAGCCCAGTATCTTGATCTGTTCTAGTTAGTTAGCAGCTTACCGAAAGGGCAAGAGGGGGGTGCCAAGTGAGGTATAGCTCTTGTCCTGCCGTGATGTGTGCTGGGCTGCGGTCATGGGTGTGCCATTCTCGGAGGAGAGCATCTATATCTACTTGGTCAATCTGAAACCTTAGCGGCTGCTACTTATTAGAACGACTAGTGAAAAGCTTCGTAGTGACCCTGCCAACCTACCTTGGAAGTGGGTCAAGAGGCTGATCACCTCGAGCAAAAGGGCAATCACGACTTGTGGTGAAAGTGTACACCTCTGCGCAGAGTTTAATAAACTGGTATACTAGCCTTGCTCAAGGACACGAGCGGCCTTGGAATCCTTACATAGATGATGACTTCCGATTGTTAACATGTTCATTGTTTACCGTTTTATGCTCTACATTATTTATGTTACATTGATCATGTGGTTATGGGATTACACTTGTTATACTTGTTGAGTTCGTCATGAACTCACTCTTGCTATTCCCCCACACCTCGGGAGAAGTTTAGGCTTGTTGTCAACCGGTCGGTTGGATCCAAAGTGGAGTCTACACCGGGATCGAGTCATCTTTCCGCCGATTGTTATCTAAGGTTATGTCTTTTATTTTAAACACATTATACATATTAAGCATTGTTTCCGATACTACCTTTCATTTGTGGCTATATGTGAGATTTGACTTTTAAGGCTCACATATGGTGTATATCTGGTTTTGTTCTTAAAACCGGGTGTTACAAATGGTATCGGCTCAATCGATTGTAGGACGCAAGCCTAGTTAGAAATGGTCGATTTTATAAACTTATTTTGCTAAAAACTTATCTTGTTTTCCTTCGCCTTGATATTTACTAAAGTAAAACTTTTTGCGGAAGCCCCTACCTTCTCCAAGAGCCATGATGATCTCTAAAGGCAAGTTTCTACCCTAATGCCTTTAGGAAGTTGTTGTCCCCGAGCGCTCTTTGCGTTAGTAACGATGCTAAGGGAAGTGATAGTGTGTTTGCATAAGGTCTCTATCATGTTAGTGTGCTCTTGCATACTTGCTCGTTTTGTTATAATGTCAATGTGTGATTTGGCTCTTTGTAATGAGTGTAGTTTCGGCGAATCTCGGGACGAGATTCTGTTAAGGGGTAGTGTTGTCACACCCCAAAATTCCTATTTTGGGATGTGACTCGAGAACACTAAATGATATTAAATGATTTTATTATTTTTCTAAAATTCCCAACTTTAGTTCTTATTGATATTCTAGATAGTGGAAAATGTGAGTTCTTAAAATTTTTGCAATTCAATTTAATGGTTTGTTACATTCATGCCTTTGCATAGTGTTTATGTTTGGAAAATGAATTTAAATGTTTTCACGAAATGTCTAGGTTTTGATCAACTTCATCTCCCAAAGTATCAAGCCAATATCTAAAACTCAAAGCAAGTCTTGTGCCGATATCCTACAAAAATCTAGCATAACCCATATTTGTTGTTTCCTTTTGCTAATGGATCATGTCAAGATTCTTTTGCAATGTGACAAGCCCAGATCAGCCCAATGTTCATCTCTGTTGTACTTCATGTCCTTGTTGACTTTCTTGTCTTAGTCCTTCATATCAACTAGCGACCTTCTCTTCTCTTCTATACTAGTGTCACCTTCTCATTTCTCCATGTGAAAATACCAGCACATCCACTTACTCCTAGTCTAATTTCCATTCTTTACTTTACTAAAACTCCTCTATGTTCGCCCTTCTTAATTGCTTCGCTGATTACTAGTTACTTGCTTCTGTTTGTCACACACATTTCCCTTCTTCACATGCAAAAGCCGACATATCTCTATTTCTCCATCTCGTAATATCCATCATTCATCTCTCCTAACAATAGTGTTTCTTTACTCCTTCATTTGTTTTCTCCTCCTTTCAATTGCATGCATGCACAAAACCTCCCTCACGTTAGCACATCAGCATCATTTCTCCTGTCTATGGCGCCTCTCCTCTCTCTTGTAAAATAACAACAGAACTTATTCCAAGTTGACCTGCTGCATGCTCTCACACGCCACACATCTCCCCTCTCATGCAAATAATAGCAGCCATATACTCTTGTTCCCTCTCTCCATCACGCACAAGGAAATGGACATCAACTCCCTGGTCGCCATCCAGTCCAGATACAGCCGCCTCCTCCCTTTCCTTCCATGCAGAAATTGCAGCAATGTTTCTCTCATAATTCCCTTTATACAAGCCATCTTTATTCTCCTTTACCACTCTCTAATTGCGGGATGAAAGGCTCATCAAGACAGCCATGCATCTTCTCCTCTCCCCTCCGAGATGCGCCTCCTCTCTTCCTCCCCTTCCTTCCCTCTGTTCTTGTCACGGTAAATACGAAGGCATGCATGGCCTCTTCTACTACTTCACCATCCGCCATGGACGCCCCATCTCCTCCCCTTCCACCTCCATGGACGCCGCTCCTCTTCCCTCTAATTCCCTCTCCCTCCTCTCCATCAAAATGCAAGGCCGTCGCCGTGGCGAATACGTGTTGCCGCCGCACATCTATCCTCGTCAATGGAAATCGTGGAATCCTTTGCATCATGCTGCGGTAAGTGGCATGAACTTCTCTCGTACTACACCGAGAAACTCATGTTCCTCATCTCTCCTCTCGTTGTGACGCCTAGGGAACATCATGGTGCGCGGTGCTTCATGGACGCCATTCCGGTGTGCCTTGCCGTCTTCCCGAACCCACACGACAGCAGCAGCACCTCACTCATCATCGTCGTTGTCGTTTACGTACAGCATATGGTGAGGTCGCCCCTCTCGATCTTGCTCTCATCAAGCCCCACTAATCCATCTCTTTGATCTCTTATGTAGCGTAGATCATTACCAAAGTGGAATTATTGTTGTCCCGTTGATCGCCGGCAATGTCATCACCCGTCGTCAATGTTGGCTGCCATCACCTTCATCTCCAACTGCTACTTAGCCCGATGTGAGGACCCCGGACATGTTCCCCATATTTTTTATATGATACTCATTTGTAGAACATGTGCCATGATCTACGCATGGTCAAATTCGGCAAAGTTTCCTAACAATCATGTCTCTGTCCATTGCGGACAGCAGCAATGCTACCGGTTGGGATTGATGTTCCCATTGATCCAGACCTTTAGTCATCAAACCCTTCAATCACAATGTAGTTATCTAAGTTGCACATGTCCGCAAAACAGTTTGGCAAAATGATCCAAGACAAAAGAGATATAATCGTTCTCGTGCTCGCTGCCCTCTACCGGAAGGCAGCAGTCTGCGATGCCGATTGGCATGAGTGTTCCTGTTGTTTCACCACTCCGGTGGTCAAGCCCTTCAACCACAATGTGTTTCATATCCTTGTTTACATCTCTCGTTAAATATCTTGGTCATAGGAGTTCAGATTCCGGAGATATATCATCGTCTCCACATACCCCGCTTTCGCTGTCCTAGCATTTGTACAACACTAACTTGTTTTGGCGTTCCCTCGCTAATCCACTTTGTCCAAATCACTAAGCCCTTCATCCAACCCGACCATCATATGTGTGCACATGTCTCGTAAAATGGTTCATCTAAATATGCGACAATGGATAAATTATAGTGTTTGCAATGCTCACTCCGCTGTCCGTAAATCAGCCGTGCCACCCATTTTATATTCACGTTTCCCAGCTAACCGTTGGGCAAAAGACCATATCCTTTCACCACAACATACTACATATAGTACCTAGCTACCTCACAAAATCCATCTCTGATTTGTTCTACTATAACCATGCCATCCATCATGTTTATTCCATTCCTAACATTTATCAAAATCTCCTAGCCTCTACCTTCGATGTTGCATATATTTTAAATTGTGTCTCATGTTTTAGCTGTTTTTGCGCTCAACGGTCATAGTTGCAAGCCCTACGTGTTTTAAAACCTTTATGTCTAGTTTTATAAATAATGACTGGTGTATTGTTTCTAGGTTTTGTCTATGATGCTTGCGATGGTTGTTGTTATCGTTAGAAGTGGAGCTATGCACGGATGATACGAGATGAGTTGGAAAGTTGGATGGCAAGCTTTCGAAGGCAAGTATAGCTTGAGTTTTATTTCTATGATCATGATCTTGTAACTTGATTAATGTTTATGCAACAAACGTTAAATATGACTTTTTAGCAACTTAAGAATTTATCGGTAAGAGAACCTCCGGGACTTACGGTACAACCACAAGAACTACATGGCTCGGTCTTAGCCCAAGTATCTTGATCTGTTCTAGTTAGTTAGCGGCTTACCGAAAGGGCAAGAGGGGGTGCCAAGTGAGGTATAGCTCTTGTCCCGCCGTGATGTGTCTTTGGGCTGCGGTCATGGGTGTGCCATTCTCGGAGGAGAGCATCTATATCTACTTGGTCAATCCGAAACCTTAGCGGCCGCTACTTATTAGAACGACTAGTGAAAAGCTTCGTAGTGACCCCGCCAACCTACCTTGGAAGTGGGTCAAGAGGCCGATCACCTCGAGCAAAAGGGCAATCACGACTTGTGGTGAAAGTGTACACCTCTGCGCGAGTTTAATAAACTGGTATACTAGCCTTGCTCAAGGACACGAGCGGCCTTGGAATCCTTACATAGATGATGACTTCCGATTGTTAACATGTTCATTGTTTACCGTTTTATGCTCTACATTATTTATGTTACATTGATCATGTGGTTATGGGATTACACTTGTTATACTTGTTGAGTTCGTCATGAACTCACTCTTGCTATTCCCCCACACCTCGGGAGAAGTTTAGGCTTGTTGTCAACCGGTCGGTTGGATCCAAGTGGAGTCTACACCCGGGATCGAGTCATCTTTCCGCCGATTGTTATCTAAGGTTATGTCTTTTATTTTAAACACATTATACATATTAAGCATTGTTTATCGATACTACCTTTCATTTGTGGCTATATGTGAGATTTGACTTTTAAGGCTCACATATGGTGTATATCTGGTTTTGTTCTTAAAACCGGGTGTTACAAATGGTATCGGCTCAATCTCGATCGTAGGACGCAAGCCTAGTTAGAAATGGTCGATTTTATAAACTTATTTTGCTAAAAACTTATCTTGTTTTCCTTCGCCTTGATATTTACTAAAGTAAAACTTTTTGCGGAAGCCCCTACCTTCTCCAAGAGCCATGATGATCTCTAAAGGCAAGTTTCTACCCTAATGCCTTTAGGAAGTTGTTGTCCCCGAGCGCTCTTTGCGTTAGTAACGATGCTAAGGGAAGTGATAGTGTGTTTGCATAAGGTCTCTATCATGTTAGTGTGCTCTTGCATACTTGCTCGTTTTGTTATAATGTCAATGTGTGATTTGGCTCTTTGTAATGAGTGTAGTTTCGGCGAATCTCGGGACGAGATTCTGTTAAGGGGTAGTGTTGTCACACCCCAAAATTCCTATTTTGGGATGTGACTCGAGAACACTAAATGATATTAAATGATTTTATTATTTTTCTAAAATTCCCAACTTTAGTTCTTATTGATATTCTAGATAGTGGAAAATGTGAGTTCTTAAAATTTTTGCAATTCAATTTAATGGTTTGTTACATTCATGCCTTTGCATAGTGTTTATGTTTGGAAAATGAATTTAAATGTTTTCACGAAATGTCTAGGTTTTGATCAACTTCATCTCCCAAAGTATCAAGCCAATATCTAAAACTCAAAGCAAGTCTTGTGCCGATATCCTACAAAAATCTAGCATAACCCATATTTGTTGTTTCCTTTTGCTAATGGATCATGTCAAGATTCTTTTGCAATGTGACAAGCCCAGATCAGCCCAATGTTCATCTCGTTGTACTTCATGTCCTTGTTGACTTTCTTGTCTTAGTCCTTCATATCAACTAGCAGCCTTCTCTTCTCTTCTATACTAGTGTCACCTTCTCATTTCTCCATGTGAAAATACCAAAGCACATCCACTTACTCCTAGTCTAATTTCCATTCTTTACTTTACTAAAACTCCTCTATGTTCTCGCCCTTCTTAATTGCTTCGCTGATTACTAGTTACTTGCTTCGTTTGTCACACACATTTCCCTTCTTCACATGCAAAAGCCGACATATCTCTATTTCTCCATCTCGTAATATCCATCATTCATCTCTCCTAACAATAGTGTTTCTTTACTCCTTCATTTGTTTTCTCCTCCTTTCAATTGCATGCATGCACAAAACCTCCCTCACGTTAGCACATCGGCATCATTTCTCCTGTCTATGGCGCCTCTCCTCTCTCTTGTAAAATAACAACAGAACTTATTCCAAGTTGACCCGCTGCATGCTCTCACACGCCACACATCTCCCCTCTCATGCAAATAATAGCAGCCATATACTCTTGTTCCCTCTCTCCATCACGCACAAGGAAATGGACATCAACTCCCCCGGTCGCCATCCGGTCCAGATACAGCCGCCTCCTCCCTTTCCTTCCATGCAGAAATTGCAGCAATGTTTCTCTCATAATTCCCTTTATACAAGCCATCTTTATTCTCCTTTACCACTCTCTAATTGCAGGATGAAAGGCTCATCAAGACAGCCATGCATCTTCTCCTCTCCCCTCTGCGAGATGCGCCTCCTCTCTTCCTCCCCTTCCTTCCCTCTCGTTCTTGTCACGGTAAATACGAGAAGGCATGCATGGCCTCTTCTACTACTTCACCATCTGCCATGGACGCCCCATCTCCTCCCCTTCCACCTCCATGGACGCCGCTCCTCTTCCCTCTAATTCCCTCTCCCTCCTCTCCATCAAAATGCAAAGGCCGTCGCCGTGGCGAATCCGTGTTGCCGCCGCACATCTATCCTCGTCAATGGAAATCGTGGAATCCTTTGCATCATGCTGCGTAAGTGGCATGAACTTTCTGTACTACACCGAGAAACTCATGTTCCTCATCTCTCCTCTCTCGTTGTGACGCCTAGGGAACATCATGGTGCTGCGGTGCTTCATGGACGCCATTCCGGTGTGCCTTGCCGTCTTCCCGAACCCACGACAAAGCAGCAGCACCTCACTCATCATCGTCGTTGTCGTTTCGTACAGCATATGGTGAGGTCGCCCCTCTCGATCTTGCTCTCATCAAGCCCCACTAATCCATCTCTTTGATCTCTTATGTAGCGTAGATCATTACCAAAGTGGAATTATTGTTGTCCCGTTGATCGCCGGCAATGTCATCACCCGTCGTCAATGTTGGCTGCCATCACCTTCATCTCCAACTGCTACTTAGCCCGATGTGAGGACCCCGGACATGTTCCCCATATTTTTTATATGATACTCGCCATTTGTAGAACATGTGCCATGATCTACGCATGGTCAAATTTCGGCAAAGTTTCCTAACAATCATGTCTCTGTCCATTGCGGACAGCAGCAATGCTACCGGTTGGGATTGATGTTCCCATTGATCCAGACCTTTAGTCATCAAACCCTTCAATCACAATGTAGTTATCTAAGTTGCACATGTCCCCGCAAAACAGTTTGGCAAAATGATCCAAGACAAAAGAGATATAATCGTTCTCGTGCTCGCTGCCTCTACCGGAAGGGCAGCTTGCTCGATGCCGATTGGCATGAGTGTTCCTGTTGTTTCACCACTCCGGTGGTCAAGCCCTTCAACCACAATGTGTTTCATATCCTTGTTTACATCTCTCGTTAAATATCTTGGTCATAGGAGTTCAGATTCCGGAGATATATCATCGTCTCCACATACCCCCGCTTTCCGCTGTCCTAGCAGCTGTACAACACTAACTTGTTTTGGCGTTCCTCGCTAATCCACTTTGTCCAAATCACTAAGCCCTTCATCCAACCTGACCATCATATGTGTGCACATGTCTACGTAAAATGGTTCATCTAAATATGCGACAATGGATAAATTATAGTGTTTGCAATGCTCACTCCCGCTGTCCGTAAATCAGCCGTGCCACCCATTTTATATTCACGTTTCCCGGCTAACCGTTGGGCAAAAGACCATATCCTTTCACCACAACATACTACATATAGTACCTAGCTACCTCACAAAATCCATCTCTCGATTTGTTCTACTATAACCATGCCATCCATCATGTTTATTCCATTCCTAACATTTATCAAAATCTCCTAGCCTCTACCTTCGATGTTGCATATATTTTAAATTGTGTCTCATGTTTTAGCTGTTTTTGCGCTCAACGGTCATAGTTGCAAGCCCTACGTGTTTTAAAACCTTTATGTCTAGTTTTATAAATAATGACCGGTGTATTGTTTCTAGGTTTTGTCTATGATGCTTGCGATGGTTGTTGTTATCGTTAGAAGTGGAGCTATGCACGAGATGATACGAGATGAGTTGGAAAGTTGGATGGCAAGCTTTCGAAGGCAAGTATAGCTTGAGTTTTATTTCTATGATCATGATCTTGTAACTTGATTAATGTTTATGCAACAAACGTTAAATATGACTTTTTAGCAACTTAAGAATTTATCAAGTAAGAGAACCTCCGGGACTTACGGTACAACCACAAGAACTACATGGCTCGGGTCTTAGCCCAAGTATCTTGATCTGTTCTAGTTAGTTAGCGGCTTACCGAAAGGGCAAGAGGGGGTGCCAAGTGAGGTATAGCTCTTGTCCCGCCGTGATGTGTCTTTGGGCTGCGGTCATGGGTGTGCCATTCTCGGAGGAGAGCATCTATATCTACTTGGTCAATCGAAACCTTAGCGGCCGCTACTTATTAGAACGACTAGTGAAAAGCTTCGTAGTGACCCCGCCAACCTACCTTGGAAGTGGGTCAAGAGGCCGATCACCTCGAGCAAAAGGGCAATCACGACTTGTGGTGAAAGTGTACACCTCTGCGCAGAGTTTAATAAACCGGTATACTAGCCTTGCTCAAGGACACGAGCGGCCTTGGAATCCTTACATAGATGATGACTTCCGATTGTTAACATGTTCATTGTTTACCGTTTTATGCTCTACATTATTTATGTTACATTGATCATGTGGTTATGGGATTACACTTGTTATACTTGTTGAGTTCGTCATGAACTCACTCTTGCTATTCCCCCACACCTCGGGAGAAGTTTAGGCTTGTTGTCAACCGGTCGGTTGGATCCAGTGGAGTCTACACCGGGATCGAGTCATCTTTCCGCCGATTGTTATCTAAGGTTATGTCTTTTATTTTAAACACATTATACATATTAAGCATTGTTTTCGATACTACCTTTCATTTGTGGCTATATGTGAGATTTGACTTTTAAGGCTCACATATGGTGTATATCTGGTTTTGTTCTTAAAACCGGGTGTTACAAATGGTATCAGCTCAATGCTGACTGTAGGACGCAAGCCTAGTTAGAAATGGTCGATTTTATAAACTTATTTTGCTAAAAACTTATCTTGTTTTCCTTCGCCTTGATATTTACTAAAGTAAAACTTTTTGCGGAAGCCCCTACCTTCTCCAAGAGCCATGATGATCTCTAAAGGCAAGTTTCTACCCTAATGCCTTTAGGAAGTTGTTGTCCCCGAGCGCTCTTTGCGTTAGTAACGATGCTAAGGGAAGTGATAGTGTGTTTGCATAAGGTCTCTATCATGTTAGTGTGCTCTTGCATACTTGCTCGTTTTGTTATAATGTCAATGTGTGATTTGGCTCTTTGTAATGAGTGTAGTTTCGAATCTCGGGACGAGATTCCTGTTAAGGGGGGTAGTGTTGTCACACCCCAAAATTCCTATTTTGGGATGTGACTCAGAGAACACTAAATGATATTAAATGATTTTATTATTTTTCTAAAATTCCCAACTTTAGTTCTTATTGATATTCTAGATAGTGGAAAATGTGAGTTCTTAAAATTTTTGCAATTCAATTTAATGGTTTGTTACATTCATGCCTTTGCATAGTGTTTATGTTTGGAAAATGAATTTAAATGTTTTCACGAAATGTCTAGGTTTTGATCAACTTCATCTCCCAAAGTATCAAGCCAATATCTAAAACTCAAAGCAAGTCTTGTGCCGATATCCTACAAAAATCTAGCATAACCCATATTTGTTGTTTCCTTTTGCTAATGGATCATGTCAAGATTCTTTTGCAATGTGACAAGCCCAGATCAGCCCAATGTTCATCTCTCGTTGTACTTCATGTCCTTGTTGACTTTCTTGTCTTAGTCCTTCATATCAACTAGCGACCTTCTCTTCTCTTCTATACTAGTGTCACCTTCTCATTTCTCCATGTGAAAATACCAAAGCACATCCACTTACTCCTAGTCTAATTTCCATTCTTTACTTTACTAAAACTCCTCTATGTTCTCGCCCTTCTTAATTGCTTCGCATTGATTACTAGTTACTTGCTTCTCATTTGTCACACACATTTCCCTTCTTCACATGCAAAAGCCGACATATCTCTATTTCTCCATCTCGTAATATCCATCATTCATCTCTCCTAACAATAGTGTTTCTTTACTCCTTCATTTGTTTTCTCCTCCTTTCAATTGCATGCATGCACAAAACCTCCCTCACGTTAGCACATCGGCATCATTTCTCCTGTCTATGGCGCCTCTCCTCTCTCTTGTAAAATAACAAAGAACTTATTCCAAGTTGACCCGCTGCATGCTCTCACACGCCACACATCTCCCCTCTCATGCAAATAATAGCAGCCATATACTCTTGTTCCCTCTCTCCATCACGCACAAGGAAATGGACATCAACTCCCGGTCGCCATCCGGTCCAGAGATACTGAGCCGCCTCCTCCCTTTCCTTCCATGCAGAAATTGCAGCAATGTTTCTCTCATAATTCCCTTTATACAAGCCATCTTTATTCTCCTTTACCACTCTCTAATTGCAGGATGAAAGGCTCATCAAGACAGCCATGCATCTTCTCCTCTCCCTCTCGAGATGCGCCTCCTCTCTTCCTCCCCTTCCTTCCCTCTCGTTCTTGTCACGGTAAATACGAGAAGGCATGCATGGCCTCTTCTACTACTTCACCATCTGCCATGGACGCCCCATCTCCTCCCCTTCCACCTCCATGGACGCCGCTCCTCTTCCCTCTAATTCCCTCTCCCTCCTCTCCATCAAAATGCAAAGGCCGTCGCCGTGGCGAATACGTGTTGCCGCCGCACATCTATCCTCGTCAATGGAAATCGTGGAATCCTTTGCATCATGCTGCAGTAAGTGGCATGAACTTTCTCGTACTACACCGAGAAACTCATGTTCCTCATCTCTCCTCTCTCGTTGTGACGCCTAGGGAACATCATGGTGCCTTGCAGTGCTTCATGGACGCCATTCCGGTGTGCCTTGCCGTCTTCCCGAACCCACGACAGCAAAGCAGCAGCACCTCACTCATCATCGTCGTTGTCGTTTTCGTACAGCATATGGTGAGGTCGCCCCTCTCGATCTTGCTCTCATCAAGCCCCACTAATCCATCTCTTTGATCTCTTATGTAGCGTAGATCATTACCAAAGTGGAATTATTGTTGTCCCGTTGATCGCCGGCAATGTCATCACCCGTCGTCAATGTTGGCTGCCATCACCTTCATCTCCAACTGCTACTTAGCCCGATGTGAGGACCCCGGACATGTTCCCCATATTTTTTATATGATACTCATTTGTAGAACATGTGCCATGATCTACGCATGGTCAAATTCTGGCAAAGTTTCCTAACAATCATGTCTCTGTCCATTGCGGACAGCAGCAATGCTACCGGTTGGGATTGATGTTCCCATTGATCCAGACCTTTAGTCATCAAACCCTTCAATCACAATGTAGTTATCTAAGTTGCACATGTCCCTGCAAAACAGTTTGGCAAAATGATCCAAGACAAAAGAGATATAATCGTTCTCGTGCTCGCTGCCTCTACTGGAAGGCAGCAGTGCTGATGCCGATTGGCATGAGTGTTCCTGTTGTTTCACCACTCCAGTGGTCAAGCCCTTCAACCACAATGTGTTTCATATCCTTGTTTACATCTCTCGTTAAATATCTTGGTCATAGGAGTTCAGATTCCGGAGATATATCATCGTCTCCACATACCCCGCTCCGCTGTCCTAGCAGCTGTACAACACTAACTTGTTTTGGCGTTCCCCTCGCTAATCCACCTTTGTCCAAATCACTAAGCCCTTCATCCAACCTGACCATCATATGTGTGCACATGTCTCGTAAAATGGTTCATCTAAATATGCGACAATGGATAAATTATAGTGTTTGCAATGCTCACTCCGCTGTCCGAAATCAGCCGTGCCACCCATTTTATATTCACGTTTCCCGGCTAACCGTTGGGCAAAAGACCATATCCTTTCACCACAACATACTACATATAGTACCTAGCTACCTCACAAAATCCATCTCGATTTGTTCTACTATAACCATGCCATCCATCATGTTTATTCCATTCCTAACATTTATCAAAATCTCCTAGCCTCTACCTTCGATGTTGCATATATTTTAAATTGTGTCTCATGTTTTAGCTGTTTTTGCGCTCAACGGTCATAGTTGCAAGCCCTACGTGTTTTAAAACCTTTATGTCTAGTTTTATAAATAATGACTCGGTGTATTGTTTCTAGGTTTTGTCTATGATGCTTGCGATGGTTGTTGTTATCGTTAGAAGTGGAGCTATGCACAGATGATACAGATGAGTTGGAAAGTTGGATGGCAAGCTTTCAGAAGGCAAGTATAGCTTGAGTTTTATTTCTATGATCATGATCTTGTAACTTGATTAATGTTTATGCAACAAACGTTAAATATGACTTTTTAGCAACTTAAGAATTTATCAGTAAGAGAACCTCCGGGACTTACAAGTACAACCACAAGAACTACATGGCTCGGTCTTAGCCCAAGTATCTTGATCTGTTCTAGTTAGTTAGCGGCTTACCGAAAGGGCAAGAGGGGGGTGCCAAGTGAGGTATAGCTCTTGTCCCGCCGTGATGTGTCTTTGGGCTGCGGTCATGGGTGTGCCATTCTCGGAGGAGAGCATCTATATCTACTTGGTCAATCTCGAAACCTTAGCGGCCGCTACTTATTAGAACGACTAGTGAAAAGCTTCGTAGTGACCCCGCCAACCTACCTTGGAAGTGGGTCAAGAGGCCGATCACCTCGAGCAAAAGGGCAATCACGACTTGTGGTGAAAGTGTACACCTCTGCGCGAGTTTAATAAACCGGTATACTAGCCTTGCTCAAGGACACGAGCGGCCTTGGAATCCTTACATAGATGATGACTTCCGATTGTTAACATGTTCATTGTTTACCGTTTTATGCTCTACATTATTTATGTTACATTGATCATGTGGTTATGGGATTACACTTGTTATACTTGTTGAGTTCGTCATGAACTCACTCTTGCTATTCCCCCACACCTCGGGAGAAGTTTAGGCTTGTTGTCAACCGGTCGGTTGGATCCAAGTGGAGTCTACACCGGGATCGAGTCATCTTTCCGCTGATTGTTATCTAAGGTTATGTCTTTTATTTTAAACACATTATACATATTAAGCATTGTTTACTGATACTACCTTTCATTTGTGGCTATATGTGAGATTTGACTTTTAAGGCTCACATATGGTGTATATCTGGTTTTGTTCTTAAAACCGGGTGTTACAAATGGTATCGCTCAATCGATCGTAGGACGCAAGCCTAGTTAGAAATGGTCGATTTTATAAACTTATTTTGCTAAAAACTTATCTTGTTTTCCTTCGCCTTGATATTTACTAAAGTAAAACTTTTTGCGGAAGCCCCTACCTTCTCCAAGAGCCATGATGATCTCTAAAGGCAAGTTTCTACCCTAATGCCTTTAGGAAGTTGTTGTCCCCGAGCGCTCTTTGCGTTAGTAACGATGCTAAGGGAAGTGATAGTGTGTTTGCATAAGGTCTCTATCATGTTAGTGTGCTCTTGCATACTTGCTCGTTTTGTTATAATGTCAATGTGTGATTTGGCTCTTTGTAATGAGTGTAGTTTCGGCGAATCTCGGGACGAGATTCTGTTAAGGGGTAGTGTTGTCACACCCCAAAATTCCTATTTTGGGATGTGACTCGAGAGAACACTAAATGATATTAAATGATTTTATTATTTTTCTAAAATTCCCAACTTTAGTTCTTATTGATATTCTAGATAGTGGAAAATGTGAGTTCTTAAAATTTTTGCAATTCAATTTAATGGTTTGTTACATTCATGCCTTTGCATAGTGTTTATGTTTGGAAAATGAATTTAAATGTTTTCACGAAATGTCTAGGTTTTGATCAACTTCATCTCCCAAAGTATCAAGCCAATATCTAAAACTCAAAGCAAGTCTTGTGCCGATATCCTACAAAAATCTAGCATAACCCATATTTGTTGTTTCCTTTTGCTAATGGATCATGTCAAGATTCTTTTGCAATGTGACAAGCCCAGATCAGCCCAATGTTCATCTCTCGTTGTACTTCATGTCCTTGTTGACTTTCTTGTCTTAGTCCTTCATATCAACTAGCAGCCTTCTCTTCTCTTCTATACTAGTGTCACCTTCTCATTTCTCCATGTGAAAATACCAGCACATCCACTTACTCCTAGTCTAATTTCCATTCTTTACTTTACTAAAACTCCTCTATGTTCTCGCCCTTCTTAATTGCTTCATTGATTACTAGTTACTTGCTTCGTTTGTCACACACATTTCCCTTCTTCACATGCAAAAGCTGACATATCTCTATTTCTCCATCTCGTAATATCCATCATTCATCTCTCCTAACAATAGTGTTTCTTTACTCCTTCATTTGTTTTCTCCTCCTTTCAATTGCATGCATGCACAAAACCTCCCTCACGTTAGCACATCGGCATCATTTCTCCTGTCTATGGCGCCTCTCCTCTCTCTTGTAAAATAACAACGAGAACTTATTCCAAGTTGACTGCTGCATGCTCTCACACGCCACACATCTCCCCTCTCATGCAAATAATAGCAGCCATATACTCTTGTTCCCTCTCTCCATCACGCACAAGGAAATGGACATCAACTCCCTGGTCGCCATCCAGTCCAGATACAGCCGCCTCCTCCCTTTCCTTCCATGCAGAAATTGCAGCAATGTTTCTCTCATAATTCCCTTTATACAAGCCATCTTTATTCTCCTTTACCACTCTCTAATTGCGGGATGAAAGGCTCATCAAGACAGCCATGCATCTTCTCCTCTCCCCCTCTGCAGATGCGCCTCCTCTCTTCCTCCCCTTCCTTCCCTCTGTTCTTGTCACGGTAAATACAGAAGGCATGCATGGCCTCTTCTACTACTTCACCATCTGCCATGGACGCCCCATCTCCTCCCCTTCCACCTCCATGGACGCCGCTCCTCTTCCCTCTAATTCCCTCTCCCTCCTCTCCATCAAAATGCAAAGTGCCGTCGCCGTGGCGAACGTGTTGCCGCCGCACATCTATCCTCGTCAATGGAAATCGTGGAATCCTTTGCATCATGCTGCAGTAAGTGGCATGAACTTCTCTCGTACTACACCGAGAAACTCATGTTCCTCATCTCTCCTCTCTGTTGTGACGCCTAGGGAACATCATGGTGCCGCAAAGTGCTTCATGGACGCCATTCCGGTGTGCCTTGCCGTCTTCCCGAACCCACGACAGCAGCAGCAGCACCTCACTCATCATCGTCGTTGTCGTTTCGTACAGCATATGGTGAGGTCGCCCTCTCTCGATCTTGCTCTCATCAAGCCCCACTAATCCATCTCTTTGATCTCTTATGTAGCGTAGATCATTACCAAAGTGGAATTATTGTTGTCCCGTTGATCGCCGGCAATGTCATCACCCGTCGTCAATGTTGGCTGCCATCACCTTCATCTCCAACTGCTACTTAGCCCGATGTGAGGACCCCGGACATGTTCCCCATATTTTTTATATGATACTCATTTGTAGAACATGTGCCATGATCTACGCATGGTCAAATTCGGCAAAGTTTCCTAACAATCATGTCTCGTCCATTGCGGACAGCAGCAATGCTACCGGTTGGGATTGATGTTCCCATTGATCCAGACCTTTAGTCATCAAACCCTTCAATCACAATGTAGTTATCTAAGTTGCACATGTCCCCGCAAAACAGTTTGGCAAAATGATCCAAGACAAAAGAGATATAATCGTTCTCGTGCTCGTTGCCTCTACCGGAAGGCAGCAGTCTTGATGCCGATTGGCATGAGTGTTCCTGTTGTTTCACCACTCCGGTGGTCAAGCCCTTCAACCACAATGTGTTTCATATCCTTGTTTACATCTCTCGTTAAATATCTTGGTCATAGGAGTTCAGATTCCGGAGATATATCATCGTCTCCACATACCCCCTTTCTCCGCTGTCCTAGCAGCTGTACAACACTAACTTGTTTTGGCGTTCCCTCGCTAATCCTTTGTCCAAATCACTAAGCCCTTCATCCAACCCGACCATCATATGTGTGCACATGTCTCGTAAAATGGTTCATCTAAATATGCGACAATGGATAAATTATAGTGTTTGCAATGCTCACTCCCGCTGTCCGAGAAATCAGCCGTGCCACCCATTTTATATTCACGTTTCCCGGCTAACCGTTGGGCAAAAGACCATATCCTTTCACCACAACATACTACATATAGTACCTAGCTACCTCACAAAATCCATCTCGATTTGTTCTACTATAACCATGCCATCCATCATGTTTATTCCATTCCTAACATTTATCAAAATCTCCTAGCCTCTACCTTCGATGTTGCATATATTTTAAATTGTGTCTCATGTTTTAGCTGTTTTTGCGCTCAACGGTCATAGTTGCAAGCCCTACGTGTTTTAAAACCTTTATGTCTAGTTTTATAAATAATGACTGGTGTATTGTTTCTAGGTTTTGTCTATGATGCTTGCGATGGTTGTTGTTATCGTTAGAAGTGGAGCTATGCACGAGATGATACGAGATGAGTTGGAAAGTTGGATGGCAAGCTTTCGAAGGCAAGTATAGCTTGAGTTTTATTTCTATGATCATGATCTTGTAACTTGATTAATGTTTATGCAACAAACGTTAAATATGACTTTTTAGCAACTTAAGAATTTATCGGTAAGAGAACCTCCGGGACTTACGGTACAACCACAAGAACTACATGGCTCGGTCTTAGCCCGGTATCTTGATCTGTTCTAGTTAGTTAGCGGCTTACCGAAAGGGCAAGAGGGGGTGCCAAGTGAGGTATAGCTCTTGTCCCGCCGTGATGTGTCTTTGGGCTGCGGTCATGGGTGTGCCATTCTCGGAGGAGAGCATCTATATCTACTTGGTCAATCTCGAAACCTTAGCGGCCGCTACTTATTAGAACGACTAGTGAAAAGCTTCGTAGTGACCCCGCCAACCTACCTTGGAAGTGGGTCAAGAGGCCGATCACCTCGAGCAAAAGGGCAATCACGACTTGTGGTGAAAGTGTACACCTCTGCGCGAGTTTAATAAAGCGGTATACTAGCCTTGCTCAAGGACACGAGCGGCCTTGGAATCCTTACATAGATGATGACTTCCGATTGTTAACATGTTCATTGTTTACCGTTTTATGCTCTACATTATTTATGTTACATTGATCATGTGGTTATGGGATTACACTTGTTATACTTGTTGAGTTCGTCATGAACTCACTCTTGCTATTCCCCCACACCTCAGGAGAAGTTTAGGCTTGTTGTCAACCAGTCAGTTGGATCCAGTGGAGTCTACACCCGGGATCAGAGTCATCTTTCCGCTGATTGTTATCTAAGGTTATGTCTTTTATTTTAAACACATTATACATATTAAGCATTGTTTACTGATACTACCTTTCATTTGTGGCTATATGTGAGATTTGACTTTTAAGGCTCACATATGGTGTATATCTGGTTTTGTTCTTAAAACCGGGTGTTACAAATGGTATCAGCTCAATCTTCGATCGTAGGACGCAAGCCTAGTTAGAAATGGTCGATTTTATAAACTTATTTTGCTAAAAACTTATCTTGTTTTCCTTCGCCTTGATATTTACTAAAGTAAAACTTTTTGCGGAAGCCCCTACCTTCTCCAAGAGCCATGATGATCTCTAAAGGCAAGTTTCTACCCTAATGCCTTTAGGAAGTTGTTGTCCCCGAGCGCTCTTTGCGTTAGTAACGATGCTAAGGGAAGTGATAGTGTGTTTGCATAAGGTCTCTATCATGTTAGTGTGCTCTTGCATACTTGCTCGTTTTGTTATAATGTCAATGTGTGATTTGGCTCTTTGTAATGAGTGTAGTTTCAGCGAATCTCGGGACGAGATTCTGTTAAGGGGTAGTGTTGTCACACCCCAAAATTCCTATTTTGGGATGTGACTCGAGAACACTAAATGATATTAAATGATTTTATTATTTTTCTAAAATTCCCAACTTTAGTTCTTATTGATATTCTAGATAGTGGAAAATGTGAGTTCTTAAAATTTTTGCAATTCAATTTAATGGTTTGTTACATTCATGCCTTTGCATAGTGTTTATGTTTGGAAAATGAATTTAAATGTTTTCACGAAATGTCTAGGTTTTGATCAACTTCATCTCCCAAAGTATCAAGCCAATATCTAAAACTCAAAGCAAGTCTTGTGCCGATATCCTACAAAAATCTAGCATAACCCATATTTGTTGTTTCCTTTTGCTAATGGATCATGTCAAGATTCTTTTGCAATGTGACAAGCCCAGATCAGCCCAATGTTCATCTCTCGTTGTACTTCATGTCCTTGTTGACTTTCTTGTCTTAGTCCTTCATATCAACTAGCGGCCTTCTCTTCTCTTCTATACTAGTGTCACCTTCTCATTTCTCCATGTGAAAATACCAAAGCACATCCACTTACTCCTAGTCTAATTTCCATTCTTTACTTTACTAAAACTCCTCTATGTTCTCGCCCTTCTTAATTGCTTCGCTGATTACTAGTTACTTGCTTCTTTGTCACACACATTTCCCTTCTTCACATGCAAAAGCGACATATCTCTATTTCTCCATCTCGTAATATCCATCATTCATCTCTCCTAACAATAGTGTTTCTTTACTCCTTCATTTGTTTTCTCCTCCTTTCAATTGCATGCATGCACAAAACCTCCCTCACGTTAGCACATCGCATCATTTCTCCTGTCTATGGCGCCTCTCCTCTCTCTTGTAAAATAACAACAGAACTTATTCCAAGTTGACCTGCTGCATGCTCTCACACGCCACACATCTCCCCTCTCATGCAAATAATAGCAGCCATATACTCTTGTTCCCTCTCTCCATCACGCACAAGGAAATGGACATCAACTCCCCGGTCGCCATCCGGTCCAGATACTGACCGCCTCCTCCCTTTCCTTCCATGCAGAAATTGCAGCAATGTTTCTCTCATAATTCCCTTTATACAAGCCATCTTTATTCTCCTTTACCACTCTCTAATTGCGGGATGAAAGGCTCATCAAGACAGCCATGCATCTTCTCCTCTCCCTCTCCGAGATGCGCCTCCTCTCTTCCTCCCCTTCCTTCCCTCTGTTCTTGTCACGGTAAATACAGAAGGCATGCATGGCCTCTTCTACTACTTCACCATCTGCCATGGACGCCCCATCTCCTCCCCTTCCACCTCCATGGACGCCGCTCCTCTTCCCTCTAATTCCCTCTCCCTCCTCTCCATCAAAATGCGGTGCCGTCGCCGTGGCGAATACGTGTTGCCGCCGCACATCTATCCTCGTCAATGGAAATCGTGGAATCCTTTGCATCATGCTGCGTAAGTGGCATGAACTTCTCGTACTACACCGAGAAACTCATGTTCCTCATCTCTCCTCTCTGTTGTGACGCCTAGGGAACATCATGGTGCTTTGCGGTGCTTCATGGACGCCATTCCGGTGTGCCTTGCCGTCTTCCCGAACCCACGACAGCAGCAGCACCTCACTCATCATCGTCGTTGTCGTTTCGTACAGCATATGGTGAGGTCGCCCCTCTCGATCTTGCTCTCATCAAGCCCCACTAATCCATCTCTTTGATCTCTTATGTAGCGTAGATCATTACCAAAGTGGAATTATTGTTGTCCCGTTGATCGCCGGCAATGTCATCACCCGTCGTCAATGTTGGCTGCCATCACCTTCATCTCCAACCGCTACTTAGCCCGATGTGAGGACCCCGGACATGTTCCCCATATTTTTTATATGATACTCGCTGTAGAACATGTGCCATGATCTACGCATGGTCAAATTCGGCAAAGTTTCCTAACAATCATGTCTCTGTCCATTGCGGACAGCAGCAATGCTACCGGTTGGGATTGATGTTCCCATTGATCCAGACCTTTAGTCATCAAACCCTTCAATCACAATGTAGTTATCTAAGTTGCACATGTCCCTGCAAAACAGTTTGGCAAAATGATCCAAGACAAAAGAGATATAATCGTTCTCGTGCTCGCTGCTCTCTACCGGAAGGCAGTCTTGTCGATGCCGATTGGCATGAGTGTTCCTGTTGTTTCACCACTCCGGTGGTCAAGCCCTTCAACCACAATGTGTTTCATATCCTTGTTTACATCTCGTTAAATATCTTGGTCATAGGAGTTCAGATTCCGGAGATATATCATCGTCTCCACATACCCCGCTTCCGCTGTCCTAGCAGCTGTACAACACTAACTTGTTTTGGCGTTCCTCGCTAATCCACTTTGTCCAAATCACTAAGCCCTTCATCCAACCCGACCATCATATGTGTGCACATGTCTCGTAAAATGGTTCATCTAAATATGCGACAATGGATAAATTATAGTGTTTGCAATGCTCACTCCTGCTGTCCAGAAATCAGCCGTGCCACCCATTTTATATTCACGTTTCCCAGCTAACCGTTGGGCAAAAGACCATATCCTTTCACCACAACATACTACATATAGTACCTAGCTACCTCACAAAATCCATCTCGATTTGTTCTACTATAACCATGCCATCCATCATGTTTATTCCATTCCTAACATTTATCAAAATCTCCTAGCCTCTACCTTCGATGTTGCATATATTTTAAATTGTGTCTCATGTTTTAGCTGTTTTTGCGCTCAACGGTCATAGTTGCAAGCCCTACGTGTTTTAAAACCTTTATGTCTAGTTTTATAAATAATGACTGGTGTATTGTTTCTAGGTTTTGTCTATGATGCTTGCGATGGTTGTTGTTATCGTTAGAAGTGGAGCTATGCACAGATGATACAGATGAGTTGGAAAGTTGGATGGCAAGCTTTCGAGAAGGCAAGTATAGCTTGAGTTTTATTTCTATGATCATGATCTTGTAACTTGATTAATGTTTATGCAACAAACGTTAAATATGACTTTTTAGCAACTTAAGAATTTATCAGTAAGAGAACCTCCGGGACTTACGGTACAACCACAAGAACTACATGGCTCGGTCTTAGCCCAAAGTATCTTGATCTGTTCTAGTTAGTTAGCGGCTTACCGAAAGGGCAAGAGGGGGTGCCAAGTGAGGTATAGCTCTTGTCCCGCCGTGATGTGTTTGGGCTGCGGTCATGGGTGTGCCATTCTCGGAGGAGAGCATCTATATCTACTTGGTCAATCGAAACCTTAGCGGCCGCTACTTATTAGAACGACTAGTGAAAAGCTTCGTAGTGACCCCGCCAACCTACCTTGGAAGTGGGTCAAGAGGCCGATCACCTCGAGCAAAAGGGCAATCACGACTTGTGGTGAAAGTGTACACCTCTCGCGCGAGTTTAATAAACTGGTATACTAGCCTTGCTCAAGGACACGAGCGGCCTTGGAATCCTTACATAGATGATGACTTCCGATTGTTAACATGTTCATTGTTTACCGTTTTATGCTCTACATTATTTATGTTACATTGATCATGTGGTTATGGGATTACACTTGTTATACTTGTTGAGTTCGTCATGAACTCACTCTTGCTATTCCCCCACACCTCGGGAGAAGTTTAGGCTTGTTGTCAACCGGTCGGTTGGATCCAAGTGGAGTCTACACCGGGATCGAGTCATCTTTCCGCCGATTGTTATCTAAGGTTATGTCTTTTATTTTAAACACATTATACATATTAAGCATTGTTTATCGATACTACCTTTCATTTGTGGCTATATGTGAGATTTGACTTTTAAGGCTCACATATGGTGTATATCTGGTTTTGTTCTTAAACCGGGTGTTACAAATGGTATCGGCTCAATCTCGATGTAGGACGCAAGCCTAGTTAGAAATGGTCGATTTTATAAACTTATTTTGCTAAAAACTTATCTTGTTTTCCTTCGCCTTGATATTTACTAAAGTAAAACTTTTTGCGGAAGCCCCTACCTTCTCCAAGAGCCATGATGATCTCTAAAGGCAAGTTTCTACCCTAATGCCTTTAGGAAGTTGTTGTCCCCGAGCGCTCTTTGCGTTAGTAACGATGCTAAGGGAAGTGATAGTGTGTTTGCATAAGGTCTCTATCATGTTAGTGTGCTCTTGCATACTTGCTCGTTTTGTTATAATGTCAATGTGTGATTTGGCTCTTTGTAATGAGTGTAGTTTCGGCGAATCTCGGGACGAGATTCTGTTAAGGGGTAGTGTTGTCACACCCCAAAATTCCTATTTTGGGATGTGACTCAGAGAACACTAAATGATATTAAATGATTTTATTATTTTTCTAAAATTCCCAACTTTAGTTCTTATTGATATTCTAGATAGTGGAAAATGTGAGTTCTTAAAATTTTTGCAATTCAATTTAATGGTTTGTTACATTCATGCCTTTGCATAGTGTTTATGTTTGGAAAATGAATTTAAATGTTTTCACGAAATGTCTAGGTTTTGATCAACTTCATCTCCCAAAGTATCAAGCCAATATCTAAAACTCAAAGCAAGTCTTGTGCCGATATCCTACAAAAATCTAGCATAACCCATATTTGTTGTTTCCTTTTGCTAATGGATCATGTCAAGATTCTTTTGCAATGTGACAAGCCCAGATCAGCCCAATGTTCATCTCTCGTTGTACTTCATGTCCTTGTTGACTTTCTTGTCTTAGTCCTTCATATCAACTAGCGACCTTCTCTTCTCTTCTATACTAGTGTCACCTTCTCATTTCTCCATGTGAAAATACCAGCACATCCACTTACTCCTAGTCTAATTTCCATTCTTTACTTTACTAAAACTCCTCTATGTTCTCGCCCTTCTTAATTGCTTCGCTGATTACTAGTTACTTGCTTCTTTGTCACACACATTTCCCTTCTTCACATGCAAAAGCCGACATATCTCTATTTCTCCATCTCGTAATATCCATCATTCATCTCTCCTAACAATAGTGTTTCTTTACTCCTTCATTTGTTTTCTCCTCCTTTCAATTGCATGCATGCACAAAACCTCCCTCACGTTAGCACATCAAAGCATCATTTCTCCTGTCTATGGCGCCTCTCCTCTCTCTTGTAAAATAACAACGAGAACTTATTCCAAGTTGACCCGCGCATGCTCTCACACGCCACACATCTCCCCTCTCATGCAAATAATAGCAGCCATATACTCTTGTTCCCTCTCTCCATCACGCACAAGGAAATGGACATCAACTCCCCGGTCGCCATCCGGTCCAGATACGGCCGCCTCCTCCCTTTCCTTCCATGCAGAAATTGCAGCAATGTTTCTCTCATAATTCCCTTTATACAAGCCATCTTTATTCTCCTTTACCACTCTCTAATTGCAGGATGAAAGGCTCATCAAGACAGCCATGCATCTTCTCCTCTCCTCTCCAGAGATGCGCCTCCTCTCTTCCTCCCCTTCCTTCCCCTCTGTTCTTGTCACGGTAAATACGAGAAGGCATGCATGGCCTCTTCTACTACTTCACCATCTGCCATGGACGCCCCATCTCCTCCCCTTCCACCTCCATGGACGCCGCTCCTCTTCCCTCTAATTCCCTCTCCCTCCTCTCCATCAAAATGCGGTGCCGTCGCCGTGGCGAAGCCGTGTTGCCGCCGCACATCTATCCTCGTCAATGGAAATCGTGGAATCCTTTGCATCATGCTGCAGTAAGTGGCATGAACTTCTCTCGTACTACACCGAGAAACTCATGTTCCTCATCTCTCCTCTCTGTTGTGACGCCTAGGGAACATCATGGTGCTGCGCAGTGCTTCATGGACGCCATTCCGGTGTGCCTTGCCGTCTTCCCGAACCCACGACAGAGCAGCACCTCACTCATCATCGTCGTTGTCGTTTCGTACAGCATATGGTGAGGTCGCCCCTCTCGATCTTGCTCTCATCAAGCCCCACTAATCCATCTCTTTGATCTCTTATGTAGCGTAGATCATTACCAAAGTGGAATTATTGTTGTCCCGTTGATCGCCGGCAATGTCATCACCCGTCGTCAATGTTGGCTGCCATCACCTTCATCTCCAACTGCTACTTAGCCCGATGTGAGGACCCCGGACATGTTCCCCATATTTTTTATATGATACTGTTGTAGAACATGTGCCATGATCTACGCATGGTCAAATTCGGCAAAGTTTCCTAACAATCATGTCTCTGTCCATTGCGGACAGCAGCAATGCTACCGGTTGGGATTGATGTTCCCATTGATCCAGACCTTTAGTCATCAAACCCTTCAATCACAATGTAGTTATCTAAGTTGCACATGTCCCCGCAAAACAGTTTGGCAAAATGATCCAAGACAAAAGAGATATAATCGTTCTCGTGCTCGCTGCTCTCTTGGAAGGCAGCGGTCTGCCGATGCCGATTGGCATGAGTGTTCCTGTTGTTTCACCACTCCGGTGGTCAAGCCCTTCAACCACAATGTGTTTCATATCCTTGTTTACATCTCTGTTAAATATCTTGGTCATAGGAGTTCAGATTCCGGAGATATATCATCGTCTCCACATACCCCCTTTCCGCTGTCCTAGCAGCTGTACAACACTAACTTGTTTTGGCGTTCCCCGCTAATCCACTTTGTCCAAATCACTAAGCCCTTCATCCAACCCGACCATCATATGTGTGCACATGTCTCGTAAAATGGTTCATCTAAATATGCGACAATGGATAAATTATAGTGTTTGCAATGCTCACTCCTGCTGTCCAGAAATCAGCCGTGCCACCCATTTTATATTCACGTTTCCCAGCTAACCGTTGGGCAAAAGACCATATCCTTTCACCACAACATACTACATATAGTACCTAGCTACCTCACAAAATCCATCTCTGATTTGTTCTACTATAACCATGCCATCCATCATGTTTATTCCATTCCTAACATTTATCAAAATCTCCTAGCCTCTACCTTCGATGTTGCATATATTTTAAATTGTGTCTCATGTTTTAGCTGTTTTTGCGCTCAACGGTCATAGTTGCAAGCCCTACGTGTTTTAAAACCTTTATGTCTAGTTTTATAAATAATGACGGTGTATTGTTTCTAGGTTTTGTCTATGATGCTTGCGATGGTTGTTGTTATCGTTAGAAGTGGAGCTATGCACGAGATGATACGAGATGAGTTGGAAAGTTGGATGGCAAGCTTTCGAAGGCAAGTATAGCTTGAGTTTTATTTCTATGATCATGATCTTGTAACTTGATTAATGTTTATGCAACAAACGTTAAATATGACTTTTTAGCAACTTAAGAATTTATCGGTAAGAGAACCTCCGGGACTTACGGTACAACCACAAGAACTACATGGCTCGGTCTTAGCCCAAGTATCTTGATCTGTTCTAGTTAGTTAGCGGCTTACCGAAAGGGCAAGAGGGGGTGCCAAGTGAGGTATAGCTCTTGTCCCGCCGTGATGTGTCTTTGGGCTGCGGTCATGGGTGTGCCATTCTCGGAGGAGAGCATCTATATCTACTTGGTCAATCGAAACCTTAGCGGCCGCTACTTATTAGAACGACTAGTGAAAAGCTTCGTAGTGACCCTGCCAACCTACCTTGGAAGTGGGTCAAGAGGCTGATCACCTCGAGCAAAAGGGCAATCACGACTTGTGGTGAAAGTGTACACCTCTGCGCAGAGTTTAATAAACTGGTATACTAGCCTTGCTCAAGGACACGAGCGGCCTTGGAATCCTTACATAGATGATGACTTCCGATTGTTAACATGTTCATTGTTTACCGTTTTATGCTCTACATTATTTATGTTACATTGATCATGTGGTTATGGGATTACACTTGTTATACTTGTTGAGTTCGTCATGAACTCACTCTTGCTATTCCCCCACACCTCAGGAGAAGTTTAGGCTTGTTGTCAACCAGTCAGTTGGATCCAGTGGAGTCTACACCCGGGATCAGAGTCATCTTTCCGCTGATTGTTATCTAAGGTTATGTCTTTTATTTTAAACACATTATACATATTAAGCATTGTTTACTGATACTACCTTTCATTTGTGGCTATATGTGAGATTTGACTTTTAAGGCTCACATATGGTGTATATCTGGTTTTGTTCTTAAAACCGGGTGTTACAAATGGTATCAGCTCAATGCTGACTGTAGGACGCAAGCCTAGTTAGAAATGGTCGATTTTATAAACTTATTTTGCTAAAAACTTATCTTGTTTTCCTTCGCCTTGATATTTACTAAAGTAAAACTTTTTGCGGAAGCCCCTACCTTCTCCAAGAGCCATGATGATCTCTAAAGGCAAGTTTCTACCCTAATGCCTTTAGGAAGTTGTTGTCCCCGAGCGCTCTTTGCGTTAGTAACGATGCTAAGGGAAGTGATAGTGTGTTTGCATAAGGTCTCTATCATGTTAGTGTGCTCTTGCATACTTGCTCGTTTTGTTATAATGTCAATGTGTGATTTGGCTCTTTGTAATGAGTGTAGTTTCAGCGAATCTCGGGACGAGATTCCTGTTAAGGGGGGTAGTGTTGTCACACCCCAAAATTCCTATTTTGGGATGTGACTCAGAGAACACTAAATGATATTAAATGATTTTATTATTTTTCTAAAATTCCCAACTTTAGTTCTTATTGATATTCTAGATAGTGGAAAATGTGAGTTCTTAAAATTTTTGCAATTCAATTTAATGGTTTGTTACATTCATGCCTTTGCATAGTGTTTATGTTTGGAAAATGAATTTAAATGTTTTCACGAAATGTCTAGGTTTTGATCAACTTCATCTCCCAAAGTATCAAGCCAATATCTAAAACTCAAAGCAAGTCTTGTGCCGATATCCTACAAAAATCTAGCATAACCCATATTTGTTGTTTCCTTTTGCTAATGGATCATGTCAAGATTCTTTTGCAATGTGACAAGCCCAGATCAGCCCAATGTTCATCTCTGTTGTACTTCATGTCCTTGTTGACTTTCTTGTCTTAGTCCTTCATATCAACTAGCGACCTTCTCTTCTCTTCTATACTAGTGTCACCTTCTCATTTCTCCATGTGAAAATACCAGCACATCCACTTACTCCTAGTCTAATTTCCATTCTTTACTTTACTAAAACTCCTCTATGTTCTCGCCCTTCTTAATTGCTTCGCCGATTACTAGTTACTTGCTTCTTTGTCACACACATTTCCCTTCTTCACATGCAAAAGCCGACATATCTCTATTTCTCCATCTCGTAATATCCATCATTCATCTCTCCTAACAATAGTGTTTCTTTACTCCTTCATTTGTTTTCTCCTCCTTTCAATTGCATGCATGCACAAAACCTCCCTCACGTTAGCACATCGGCATCATTTCTCCTGTCTATGGCGCCTCTCCTCTCTCTTGTAAAATAACAACGAACTTATTCCAAGTTGACTGCTTTGCATGCTCTCACACGCCACACATCTCCCCTCTCATGCAAATAATAGCAGCCATATACTCTTGTTCCCTCTCTCCATCACGCACAAGGAAATGGACATCAACTCCCGGTCGCCATCCGGTCCAGATACTGACCGCCTCCTCCCTTTCCTTCCATGCAGAAATTGCAGCAATGTTTCTCTCATAATTCCCTTTATACAAGCCATCTTTATTCTCCTTTACCACTCTCTAATTGCGGGATGAAAGGCTCATCAAGACAGCCATGCATCTTCTCCTCCCCCTCCGAGATGCGCCTCCTCTCTTCCTCCCCTTCCTTCCCTCTGTTCTTGTCACGGTAAATACGAAGGCATGCATGGCCTCTTCTACTACTTCACCATCCGCCATGGACGCCCCATCTCCTCCCCTTCCACCTCCATGGACGCCGCTCCTCTTCCCTCTAATTCCCTCTCCCTCCTCTCCATCAAAATGCGGTCGTCGCCGTGGCGAATACGTGTTGCCGCCGCACATCTATCCTCGTCAATGGAAATCGTGGAATCCTTTGCATCATGCTGCAGTAAGTGGCATGAACTTCTCGTACTACACCGAGAAACTCATGTTCCTCATCTCTCCTCTCTCGTTGTGACGCCTAGGGAACATCATGGTGCCTTTGCGGTGCTTCATGGACGCCATTCCGGTGTGCCTTGCCGTCTTCCCGAACCCACGACAGCGAGCAGCACCTCACTCATCATCGTCGTTGTCGTTTCGTACAGCATATGGTGAGGTCGCCCCTCTCGATCTTGCTCTCATCAAGCCCCACTAATCCATCTCTTTGATCTCTTATGTAGCGTAGATCATTACCAAAGTGGAATTATTGTTGTCCGTTGATCGCCGGCAATGTCATCACCCGTCGTCAATGTTGGCTGCCATCACCTTCATCTCCAACTGCTACTTAGCCTCGATGTGAGGACCCCGGACATGTTCCCCATATTTTTTATATGATACTCGCTGTAGAACATGTGCCATGATCTACGCATGGTCAAATTTCGGCAAAGTTTCCTAACAATCATGTCTCTGTCCATTGCGGACAGCAAGCAATGCTACCGGTTGGGATTGATGTTCCCATTGATCCAGACCTTTAGTCATCAAACCCTTCAATCACAATGTAGTTATCTAAGTTGCACATGTCCCCGCAAAACAGGTTTGGCAAAATGATCCAAGACAAAAGAGATATAATCGTTCTCGTGCTCGTTGCCTCTACCGGAAGGCAGCGGTGCGATGCCGATTGGCATGAGTGTTCCTGTTGTTTCACCACTCCGGTGGTCAAGCCCTTCAACCACAATGTGTTTCATATCCTTGTTTACATCTCTGTTAAATATCTTGGTCATAGGAGTTGATTCCGGAGATATATCATCGTCTCCACATACCCTTTCCGTTGTCCTAGCAGCTGTACAACACTAACTTGTTTTGGCGTTCCCTGCTAATCCACTTGTCCAAATCACTAAGCCCTTCATCCAACCCGACCATCATATGTGTGCACATGTCTACGTAAAATGGTTCATCTAAATATGCGACAATGGATAAATTATAGTGTTTGCAATGCTCACTCCCGCTGTCCGAAATCAGCCGTGCCACCCATTTTATATTCACGTTTCCCCTAACCGTTGGGCAAAAGACCATATCCTTTCACCACAACATACTACATATAGTACCTAGCTACCTCACAAAATCCATCTCGATTTGTTCTACTATAACCATGCCATCCATCATGTTTATTCCATTCCTAACATTTATCAAAATCTCCTAGCCTCTACCTTCGATGTTGCATATATTTTAAATTGTGTCTCATGTTTTAGCTGTTTTTGCGCTCAACGGTCATAGTTGCAAGCCCTACGTGTTTTAAAACCTTTATGTCTAGTTTTATAAATAATGACTGGTGTATTGTTTCTAGGTTTTGTCTATGATGCTTGCGATGGTTGTTGTTATCGTTAGAAGTGGAGCTATGCCTGGATGATACGAGATGAGTTGGAAAGTTGGATGGCAAGCTTTCAGAAGGCAAGTATAGCTTGAGTTTTATTTCTATGATCATGATCTTGTAACTTGATTAATGTTTATGCAACAAACGTTAAATATGACTTTTTAGCAACTTAAGAATTTATCAGTAAGAGAACCTCCGGGACTTACAGTACAACCACAAGAACTACATGGCTCTGGTCTTAGCCCAGTATCTTGATCTGTTCTAGTTAGTTAGCAGCTTACCGAAAGGGCAAGAGGGGGTGCCAAGTGAGGTATAGCTCTTGTCCTGCCGTGATGTGTCTTTGGGTCTGCGGTCATGGGTGTGCCATTCTCGGAGGAGAGCATCTATATCTACTTGGTCAATCTGAAACCTTAGCGGCTGCTACTTATTAGAACGACTAGTGAAAAGCTTCGTAGTGACCCTGCCAACCTACCTTGGAAGTGGGTCAAGAGGCTGATCACCTCGAGCAAAAGGGCAATCACGACTTGTGGTGAAAGTGTACACCTCTGCGCAGAGTTTAATAAACTGGTATACTAGCCTTGCTCAAGGACACGAGCGGCCTTGGAATCCTTACATAGATGATGACTTCCGATTGTTAACATGTTCATTGTTTACCGTTTTATGCTCTACATTATTTATGTTACATTGATCATGTGGTTATGGGATTACACTTGTTATACTTGTTGAGTTCGTCATGAACTCACTCTTGCTATTCCCCCACACCTCAGGAGAAGTTTAGGCTTGTTGTCAACCGATCGGTTGGATCCAGTGGAGTCTACACCGGGATCGAGTCATCTTTCCGCTGATTGTTATCTAAGGTTATGTCTTTTATTTTAAACACATTATACATATTAAGCATTGTTTACTGATACTACCTTTCATTTGTGGCTATATGTGAGATTTGACTTTTAAGGCTCACATATGGTGTATATCCGGTTTTGTTCTTAAAACCGGGTGTTACAAATGGTATCGGCTCAATCTTGTTGTAGGACGCAAGCCTAGTTAGAAATGGTCGATTTTATAAACTTATTTTGCTAAAAACTTATCTTGTTTTCCTTCGCCTTGATATTTACTAAAGTAAAACTTTTGCGGAAGCCCCTACCTTCTCCAAGAGCCATGATGATCTCTAAAGGCAAGTTTCTACCCTAATGCCTTTAGGAAGTTGTTGTCCCCGAGCGCTCTTTGCGTTAGTAACGATGCTAAGGGAAGTGATAGTGTGTTTGCATAAGGTCTCTATCATGTTAGTGTGCTCTTGCATACTTGCTCGTTTTGTTATAATGTCAATGTGTGATTTGGCTCTTTGTAATGAGTGTAGTTTCGGCGAATCTCGGGACGAGATTCTGTTAAGGGGTAGTGTTGTCACACCCCAAAATTCCTATTTTGGGATGTGACTCGAGAACACTAAATGATATTAAATGATTTTATTATTTTTCTAAAATTCCCAACTTTAGTTCTTATTGATATTCTAGATAGTGGAAAATGTGAGTTCTTAAAATTTTTGCAATTCAATTTAATGGTTTGTTACATTCATGCCTTTGCATAGTGTTTATGTTTGGAAAATGAATTTAAATGTTTTCACGAAATGTCTAGGTTTTGATCAACTTCATCTCCCAAAGTATCAAGCCAATATCTAAAACTCAAAGCAAGTCTTGTGCCGATATCCTACAAAAATCTAGCATAACCCATATTTGTTGTTTCCTTTTGCTAATGGATCATGTCAAGATTCTTTTGCAATGTGACAAGCCCAGATCAGCCCAATGTTCATCTCTGTTGTACTTCATGTCCTTGTTGACTTTCTTGTCTTAGTCCTTCATATCAACTAGACCTTCTCTTCTCTTCTATACTAGTGTCACCTTCTCATTTCTCCATGTGAAAATACCAGCACATCCACTTACTCCTAGTCTAATTTCCATTCTTTACTTTACTAAAACTCCTCTATGTTCTCGCCCTTCTTAATTGCTTCTTGATTACTAGTTACTTGCTTCTTGTCACACACATTTCCCTTCTTCACATGCAAAAGCCGACATATCTCTATTTCTCCATCTCGTAATATCCATCATTCATCTCTCCTAACAATAGTGTTTCTTTACTCCTTCATTTGTTTTCTCCTCCTTTCAATTGCATGCATGCACAAAACCTCCCTCACGTTAGCACATCGGCATCATTTCTCCTGTCTATGGCGCCTCTCCTCTCTCTTGTAAAATAACAACGAGAACTTATTCCAAGTTGACCTGCTTGCATGCTCTCACACGCCACACATCTCCCCTCTCATGCAAATAATAGCAGCCATATACTCTTGTTCCCTCTCTCCATCACGCACAAGGAAATGGACATCAACTCCCGGTCGCCATCCGGTCCAGATCTGACCGCCTCCTCCCTTTCCTTCCATGCAGAAATTGCAGCAATGTTTCTCTCATAATTCCCTTTATACAAGCCATCTTTATTCTCCTTTACCACTCTCTAATTGCAGGATGAAAGGCTCATCAAGACAGCCATGCATCTTCTCCTCTCCCTCGCAGATGCGCCTCCTCTCTTCCTCCCCTTCCTTCCCTCTGTTCTTGTCACGGTAAATACGAAGGCATGCATGGCCTCTTCTACTACTTCACCATCCGCCATGGACGCCCCATCTCCTCCCCTTCCACCTCCATGGACGCCGCTCCTCTTCCCTCTAATTCCCTCTCCCCTCCTCTCCATCAAAATGCGGTGCCGTCGCCGTGGCGAAACGTGTTGCCGCCGCACATCTATCCTCGTCAATGGAAATCGTGGAATCCTTTGCATCATGCTGCGGTAAGTGGCATGAACTTCTCTCGTACTACACCGAGAAACTCATGTTCCTCATCTCTCCTCTCTGTTGTGACGCCTAGGGAACATCATGGTGCCGCAAAGTGCTTCATGGACGCCATTCCGGTGTGCCTTGCCGTCTTCCCGAACCCACGACAGCAGCAGCACCTCACTCATCATCGTCGTTGTCGTTTCTGTACAGCATATGGTGAGGTCGCCCCTCTCTGATCTTGCTCTCATCAAGCCCCACTAATCCATCTCTTTGATCTCTTATGTAGCGTAGATCATTACCAAAGTGGAATTATTGTTGTCCCGTTGATCGCTGGCAATGTCATCACCCGTCGTCAATGTTGGCTGCCATCACCTTCATCTCCAACTGCTACTTAGCCTGATGTGAGGACCCCGGGACATGTTCCCCATATTTTTTATATGATACTCGTAGAACATGTGCCATGATCTACGCATGGTCAAATTCGGCAAAGTTTCCTAACAATCATGTCTACGTCCATTGCGGACAGCAGCAATGCTACCGGTTGGGATTGATGTTCCCATTGATCCAGACCTTTAGTCATCAAACCCTTCAATCACAATGTAGTTATCTAAGTTGCACATGTCCCTGCAAAACAGTTTGGCAAAATGATCCAAGACAAAAGAGATATAATCGTTCTCGTGCTCGCTGCCTCTACTGGAAGGCAGCAGTGCTGATGCCGATTGGCATGAGTGTTCCTGTTGTTTCACCACTCCAGTGGTCAAGCCCTTCAACCACAATGTGTTTCATATCCTTGTTTACATCTCTGTTAAATATCTTGGTCATAGGAGTTCAGATTCCGGAGATATATCATCGTCTCCACATACCCTGCTCTGCTGTCCTAGCAGCTGTACAACACTAACTTGTTTTGGCGTTCCTGCTAATCCACTTTGTCCAAATCACTAAGCCCTTCATCCAACCCGACCATCATATGTGTGCACATGTCTCTCGTAAAATGGTTCATCTAAATATGCGACAATGGATAAATTATAGTGTTTGCAATGCTCACTCCTGTCTTGTCGAAATCAGCCGTGCCACCCATTTTATATTCACGTTTCCCAGCTAACCGTTGGGCAAAAGACCATATCCTTTCACCACAACATACTACATATAGTACCTAGCTACCTCACAAAATCCATCTACGATTTGTTCTACTATAACCATGCCATCCATCATGTTTATTCCATTCCTAACATTTATCAAAATCTCCTAGCCTCTACCTTCGATGTTGCATATATTTTAAATTGTGTCTCATGTTTTAGCTGTTTTTGCGCTCAACGGTCATAGTTGCAAGCCCTACGTGTTTTAAAACCTTTATGTCTAGTTTTATAAATAATGACTGGTGTATTGTTTCTAGGTTTTGTCTATGATGCTTGCGATGGTTGTTGTTATCGTTAGAAGTGGAGCTATGCACAGATGATACAGATGAGTTGGAAAGTTGGATGGCAAGCTTTCAGAAGGCAAGTATAGCTTGAGTTTTATTTCTATGATCATGATCTTGTAACTTGATTAATGTTTATGCAACAAACGTTAAATATGACTTTTTAGCAACTTAAGAATTTATCAGTAAGAGAACCTCCGGGACTTACAGTACAACCACAAGAACTACATGGCTCGGTCTTAGCCCAAAGTATCTTGATCTGTTCTAGTTAGTTAGCGGCTTACCGAAAGGGCAAGAGGGGGTGCCAAGTGAGGTATAGCTCTTGTCCCGCCGTGATGTGTCTTTGGGCTGCGGTCATGGGTGTGCCATTCTCGGAGGAGAGCATCTATATCTACTTGGTCAATCTCGAAACCTTAGCGGCTGCTACTTATTAGAACGACTAGTGAAAAGCTTCGTAGTGACCCCCGCCAACCTACCTTGGAAGTGGGTCAAGAGGCCGATCACCTCGAGCAAAAGGGCAATCACGACTTGTGGTGAAAGTGTACACCTCTGCGCGAGTTTAATAAAGCGGTATACTAGCCTTGCTCAAGGACACGGCGGCCTTGGAATCCTTACATAGATGATGACTTCCGATTGTTAACATGTTCATTGTTTACCGTTTTATGCTCTACATTATTTATGTTACATTGATCATGTGGTTATGGGATTACACTTGTTATACTTGTTGAGTTCGTCATGAACTCACTCTTGCTATTCCCCCACACCTCGGGGAGAAGTTTAGGCTTGTTGTCAACCAGTCAGTTGGATCCAGTGGAGTCTACACCCGGGATCAGAGTCATCTTTCCGCTGATTGTTATCTAAGGTTATGTCTTTTATTTTAAACACATTATACATATTAAGCATTGTTTACTGATACTACCTTTCATTTGTGGCTATATGTGAGATTTGACTTTTAAGGCTCACATATGGTGTATATCTGGTTTTGTTCTTAAAACCGGGTGTTACAGTAATTCAACCTAGTACGAGAGGAACCGTTGATTCACACAATTGGTCATCGCGCTTGGTTGAAAAGCCGGTGGCGCGAAGCTACCGTGTGCCGGATTATGACCGAACGCCTCTAAGTCGAATCCAAGCTAGCAACCGGCGCTGTGCCCGCCGCTCGCCCGACCCACATTAGGGCGTTCGCGCCCCAAGGGCCGTGCCATTGGCTCATCTCGCCGGCCGACGCGCCGCGGCGAGCCGCCTCAGCTCCCTTCCCAACGGGCGGCGGGCTGAATCCTTTGCGGAGACGACTTAAAACGCGACAGGGCATTGTAAGTGGCAGAGTGGCCTTGCTGCCACGATCCACTGAGATCCAGCCCTTCGTCGCACGGATTCGTCCCTCCCCCTCAACTCAACTACACAAGGGCCATGTCAGGCTCGGAATCCGCGTGACGCACATCGACAACCCGAAACGAGCGAGAGACGGGAATTTGGCTAAGTCACAAGGCAAGCCAGTGACAGTGGCCGACCACGGCGGATCGCAAAAGCCGCGAACTTGGCGAAGTCACACGGCACGTCAGGTTCGAGATCTGCCTGACACGGTCCGTCCGCCCACTCACTGCCAAACAAGCCGCCGCGCTCGTCCGAAACCCGCGGATCCCGCGCCAACGCGGCTAGGGTTTAGGGTTTAGGGTTTAGGGAAACTTTGAGTAGACATTTTCATTTTAAGCATGACAAAGACATAATATATAGATTTTTACCATGACAAAGACATTACAAATTTTCATTTTTGCCATGACTAGGACATAATACATTTCCATTTTGCCAATATTTACAAGGCCACAGTCTCCCTAACATAGACATCCTAGAAGTTTCACTAACTCTGCAATTTAAGCATGGGTTTGACACACTACAACTACACTAACTCTAGATTTTTACCAGGACAAAGACATAATTTATAGATTTTTACCATGACGAGGACATATATATAGACATAATCATTTTTACTATAATTAGGGGCTAAGTGGTACTGACTAACTCTGGAATATTTCCATGCCTTCGTTATATCAATAGGCCATGTCACAATTACTACGGAATGGGTGTATCCAAAATGCGATCCATAACAACTTTACCATGGGATTGACAAGCATCAACTACACTAACTTTGCAATTTAAGCATGACCTGGTTAATTAAGTGTGTAACAACTTTACCATGGGAGTGACACACTAACTCTGCAATTTAACCATTGTTAACCATGGTTCGGTTAATTTCATAACCATGGTTCGGTTAATTTCATGTGTGGCAACTTTACCATGGGATGGACATCCTAGAAATTCACTAACTTTGCATTGTCTCCATGCCGTGGGTGCACAGTAATTCACTAACTTTGCAATTTAACTGTACTTTGATAACTTTACTGCAAAAAGAGAAAATTGCTATGACTTGGGCCCGTAACAAATTACTATGTTTTGGGCCTATTCAAAAATTACTAGAATTAACTAACTCCAGAATTTTTTGAGGCCTTGGTTATATCAATATTTACTATCGCCAAGGTATCTTTTTCCATGCTAGGGCCAACGAACCGCAGCAAATACTAACTCTGCAGTTTCACCATGGCATGGATGACATTGCGGCGCCTTCGGCATGTAAAGATTCACTATGATTTCGACATGTCAAAATTACTTGACTCCCATATGGAATTTAATTATGGAATGGGTGTATCCAAAATTGTACATGCCTTGGGTTTAGCCAATTTCAATTTACCATGCCTTGGATACATGCAAGGTTAGCCTATGATCAAGACTTTTACCATGACTACGACACATTAATATATGTCTTACCAGTCTTGCTTGTCTCGATTCAACATAACAAAGCCAGACCAAAAGTTCATTCAAAAAACATAAAATATGTATGATACTATCATCTCCAACACCATAATTACACAAGAAAATACTGGACCCAACCAGATCAGTTACTACAAGCACAGTGAGATAAATAATAGCTAAAATAATGCACGCGAAGTGCAAAATAGTGCATGCCAATAAATAATACCTAGTTCTGACAATCATACCTGCTACTACATGAACTTTTGGATCCCCAGAACTACTCAATGTATAATAATCATTGACACCACACACTCTAGTGATTCTAGTGATTGATTAATTTCATTCAGTGATTCATCTCAATCCCCTTCATATATGATGTTGCACAACGAAGACAATCCATTAAAGCAGGCGAAAAAATGTTTCTGAGGGATAATAAAATGATAATGTACAAATTTTACAGCCATACACAAAAGCAACTGAAATGTTAAAATCATATTGGTCTCCAACCAATTCTAGAGTGGTCATCTCCCAGACCACACCAGAATAGGCTGGAGACCAAGATGTAAAAACCTATCAAACGTTCTTTGCAGCAAACTGCATTACTAAACGCACTAATGAAAGGAAAACACAAACAAGAGGATCATTGCAAAACCAGAATTACTTATCATGACAAGCATCTTACAAGGTTACAGGCTCGGTTTCATTGAACACCTGCAGGGCGCGGCCGGCAGAGTACAGATGATCAGCTGCAGCCAATGTTCGGACTTCAAGAACTGCTCGTGCGTGTTGATATTCATGCTACATTAAAAACATCCAGTGCTCAGCACACAGAGAACAACCACATTTATAACAGATGCGTTCATTAGAGACAGAGAAGTGGACGACAAACGAAATTTTGAGCAGGATCTAATCACTCACTAGGAGGTGTAGCACAGGTAGACTGACTTCACCCATGTCATGCTGAGCTGCTACACCAGACCTTCCTTGGTCAAGGTGCGGTCCATTATCTGTGTCATCTGATTCCTCTGGCAGGAGACCTAAAAGAGGCAAGGGTAGCAGTGAACTAAGATTGCAGACGACAATGGTGAGAGGTAGGTTCCCAAAGGTGTCCCTAGTGACCCCAAAGATCCGAGTTAGACCAGCACCAACCAGACCACCGGTAACACTTCCAGCATTAGAAATGGACATCAAAGTTGCAAATAAAGTGGCTTCCATTCCTGGAGGGCCCAATTTTGCAGCTACCACCAACACTGCCAGGAGGTGCCAAAGCTAGATATTATTTAAATCATATTAATATACAAATGACACTCTGATTGACATATGGGATGTTGAGACTTCTCTCCTCAAAATAAGTCATCGTTTCAAAAAAAAAGTCAACATCTTACTAAGAATAGGTACCCCATTTAACTAATATCAACTCATCCTGATTTGTCAGTGGTCAGTCTCAATCATGGGCATATAAAACTACTATTCTACAGGGTCACTATGTCAGGATAAAAGGGTACATGATCAGCTGAATACATGTTTTTATGCAACATGTAAAATGCACTCTACTATTATTAGGAATTGCAGTAATGTTACTGACCTGACCAAGGACTGTGATCATTAATGAATCACCAATAAAAACCACTCATCGCTAATCCCAAACTGCCGATTGAGCCGAGTTACAATAAGCACCTAAATATATACAATGCACTATGTTTCAAGGATACAAAAGAATTGCAACACCAATCAAGAAAATATAAAGACCACCTATGTCATCCCAATAGCTCATCAAATAATGATTGTCACATGAAAGATTTTCCTTAGAGGAACTTCCTTCAGGAAATAATTGTAGAGTCCAACACCAAGCAGGGATGCAAAAGAGGCTACAAGCTTCACACGCCCTAGAAACTTTGGAGTGATGAATCCAAGCTTATTTGTGCTGCAATATATTACTGAACATAAAAACATGCTCATTTTAAAATTCTTACAGGTTAATCATTTTTATTCATTATAAAATGAACTGAGGATAAAGAAGATTCAATCAGACAAGATACAGAATTACCATGGAAAAGTAGCATCTCTTAAAGGTCACTAATATGCAAACTACAACCACTATTCACCTAACATAGTTGTTTAATTATTTGCTATCAAAATAAGCACAACAAACTTGAAATCATGTTCAGTCAAAAAAAAAAATTCACATCATATTTCACATCATAGAGGATCTGACAAAAAATATTTTCTAGGCAGATTTTTCTATTCCCATGCCGTTGTCTTCATTCAAATTACTATAAACACTTCTATGGTCTAAATTAATGATTTTTTTTTCCTGGGTGCATCATTCTACTGCGGATGGCATCAAAGTTTTATCACACTTTTCAACATGTTGTCCCTGTGCAGGCTTCCGTCCGGGCTGCCTTTGCCCCCACCCCCATTAATTCTATTGCACAAAGGTCCACCTCAATCATCCCTTTCTTTCCAACCTCTAGACTCACCTAGACTTCAACCAACTTGGTGGCGCTGCCTGTATGGCTGTACGTTTTCACATTCTTCATCAATGCCGTTATGCTAATTTGATATATATAAAATTTTTCAACAATACTTCCATCCCTTTATTATGCATTATATAAACTGATGCATATCGAAAAAAAAATTGATAGGATGCGTATCAAAATTAAGAACTATCAAAACAAAAGTTTCTAATGCCTGAAATTGAGTAGTCGTTTTGACAATAGGACTACATATATCTCTGAATTGAAAATAAGGACGCCACAGCCATGACATGCAATCCCCTTTTTTTGTGTTTACAGAAATGGCATAAATGAACATACGGTATTTATCCATACAATACAAGTATTCATGGCAAGAGAAGGTCTGCAGGAAAGGAACTATTCTCTGGGAACAAAGACAGGGCAAGGTAGCTTCTTCGTTCTTTTATGAATTTGTTGTTTCGGTTTCCATTAGTTGTTTTGGTTCCAGCAGTTGGGTAACAAAGTATTTCCATCTTCCAGTGACGAGTATGCCTACGTCTGTGGACTCCACCAACAACTACCTATCACTACACAGCTTCATCGAATAAATCTGATGCTATTGTCTGCACAACATGCTGGTGCCATAATAAGTTCTCCAGTTTAACGTCCTTCAGTTACTGAGTACTATATCCTATATCCTCGGCCTATGAGTCCTTGCTTATGTTGGCCTTCTGAGGTACCTTGCTATTGTATCCATGAGTCCATTTTGCCAGCTTAGTACATAAGTATCTTTATGCCTTTGTCTTAGGTGTAGTGCCTAGCTAGGGCATTTGTCTATCCGACAGAGTGGCTTAGTAATGTGTTGGCACCAGCCTAGGACCCCGGTTGGTTTTCACTCCGAGTGTAACTTAAATTGTTTCGTCTCATTTCCTTCCACGTAGGCTTATCCTGTGCCGTGTACAATAGGCTAATATATGTGATCAGTGCACTCCCAATTTCACTCCTATATGGTAATCACTTGGTGCAATTTGGTTCATGTAAAGATTGTAGCGATGTGATGCGTGCACTCCCAACTTGGCTCCTATGTGGTATTAAGTTCCTGTGATTCGGTTCACGTGATAATGGTAGTGCTTGCATGTGTCGTATTAAGTTTGTGTGATTAGGTTCACGTGAGAATTGTAGTGCTTGCATGTGTACATTCTGGTTGGAGAATACCAAAAAAATGCAAAACAGTGGGGTGATTGTGGAAACAAGGATTGTGTAGAGGGTGTAAACGCTTACCCGATTGCTTTCCTACTTTCCCGTTCAGCAGTCTTCATGAACCAATAGCCCAACATTGGATACAGGTTGGGTTCCTGACGTAATTGCCATCAGCCTACCTGAATGTGTGGCAGGGAACTGTCAAATTGGAGGAATCAAGAAGATGCACATACCATGCATTGGAAGAATCAACAGGATGAAGTAATCTGGTTGACTGCTTTCGGCTCACACCGCTGCAGCCCATGTTGTTTGCTTCCCTTGGCATGCTTCTGCCCACCTGAGCTGCACAAGATACGTGCACAAAGGGCTGGTCTGCCTCAGCGTTGGCGGTGCCGCTTCCAATTCAAACATCGTGAATGACGGAACCATGAATCGATCAGGACTGGGTCCTGCACTTGGCTCGCTTATTGCAGAAAATGACGAATTACAGCCAAGCTGAAAATTAATTAAAATGAAGGTGGTATGTCTAAACAATATGACGATTGCACATTACCAGCTGCACCACTAATATAGGTTTATTCACTACCAAATATTATTATTTTGTTTGCTCATCATACCAGATTATATTAATAATAGCATGGATGTTTGGCACAGTTCTGACCACCGGTAGATCACAGTCTAATTATGGAGCAACATAGAATTATTTTCCAGAAATTACAACATGAGACCATAGTCCTAACTAGAAATACTCGCGACGTTGTCGCGTGGCCAGTGTGTTTTTTCAGTACAACTTGATCTTTCGAGTGTTGTAGAATAAGTATTTATTTGAGGTCTTTATTTGTGAAAATTGTGTTCATCTTGTACCACATCCGAGTTGGCGCGAGCCTCCATCCTTGTTGGCCACCAAATCTGACCGCCATTTTAGTTGCTATGTGTGTCCCCCATCTAGGCATTTTCTGAAAGCATGTTTAGCATGTAATTTTGCTCGCTATATTAATGTTCGAGGTACTCATGCCATAAATTTTTTATAGTGACTGGAGAAAGATAGCTACAAATATGTATTTCACACTAACAGACAGCCAAGTATCTATAGCAAAAACTTCATATTATGTATTTATTGCATAGCTGTACATATTTGGAGCTCACGAAATTTGTCATTTTTGTATTTTTCTACAAATTACTATGCATTTATCAAGAAAACCGAGACTTTGTAACTGGAACGCTGAACTTCTAAGAAATTAACCTGAAGCACATGAGCACTATGTAGCACTATTCATTTGAACCATGTCGAACTTATTAAATCATTTTTCCTCTTTCCCTTTCTTGTGCCTCACTTATTATTAGCAAAAGGTAATTATAAGAAATAATAGATACGAAATTGAACTTGTTAGTTGTTATCTAAAGTTGAACTCGTTGATTGACAGATATTTTTATTTTTATAACTGATGTGTAATGCACTGAACTCGTTCTAGTGCCTTTTACGAAGAGGTTCAATTCAGAACCATATAACCTTCCATAGAAGAGTAGTTGCTCAATACCTTCAACCAGTGACGAAGTCAACATAGGTCATGCTCTTGAGGATATGTCCTGCTGTTGTGGATTGCTCGATGGAGATGATGACATCCAGTGAGAGGGCCGCTAACACTAAGATAATTGTGGTCCCACATTAAACTTCACCAATCATCACCATGACTTCCTTCAGCCCAACACAGGAAAAGTAGCGGAGGGGACGGAGATTGTGACCCCGTTGCTTGCTGTTAGTGAAGGCGAGACAACGCACCTGCACGGCTGCACTGCCCGCAAGGATGCGAGCTAGACATGTGGTCAGTGAGCAGCTTCCCTTGGAGGCATTTCCTCAAACAGTTGCTTGGCGTCGTCCACGTCGATGGTTGCTCCGGCTGCTGTAGTTTTCTTCATTGGACTGTGCGATCTGCTGTACGGGATTTCGCACAGGCACATGGGCTCGGGGAAGCCGCTAAGCGCTGCTGCAGGTTGCCCGCATCATCACTCGTGCCTTTTGATAATTTGATGGCACGGTTCTTCTCCGCCCGCCGGGCTGCTCGCACCGCCACCATCTTCTCGGTGCGGGTCTTCCGCTGGTGTCTTCGCCGCTTCGAGGATGGCCTCTACGGCTCCACCTTGTATCGTTGTGGAAGGGGTTGAAAGAATTGGGTGACGGCCTGCTGGCTACGGGCGAACGCGCTGCACGGCCGCGAAGATGGCAGGGACAACGATAGGGACGTGGGAGGGGCATCGGGCGATGGGGTGGTACCGCCGGATGCAAGCTTTGCTGCCGCGACGAACAGAGATAATGAGGGCGGCGGAGCTGAGCAGAGAGGGCGCAAGGCGAGCGAGGAGCGGAGGGGCCGAGCCCATGCCCGCGGCAGTTACCTGAGCCGTCGGCCTGCCTCTGTGCCGTAGAGCGAGCCGAAGAAGACTCGAGATGTTTGGGGTTCGCGGTGAAACGGGCAGAGACCCGAACCGATCCACCATCGGACGGTCCAGGTTGCTTGCTCGCCTAATCCTACGGTTATCGGCCTAGCGGGCGACGTGGCCCTATCGGGCGCCCGCGGTTTGGGGCGTAAATCGTTTGTAGAGATTTATACCTTCTATATAAACAAACCCTAATCTCTCCATGCGCCACGTCAGCAGTTTCCGTTATATTCTTCCGTTACTTTCGTTTGCTCACCAATAACAATAAGAATCCTCCAGACCACGAACGGATCTGCTGCAACTCCTGGTTAATTAACGTGTTAATAACCGGCTGCCATCTCTCTTCGGATTCCCAATGAATGCACCAACGCATCACATGAGTAATGGCGCACACGAACATGCATAATCATTTATTTCCGCATCGACACATCAGCCATGCGGAAGAAGCTCAACCATCACTACCTTGGTATTTAAAATGCCTGAGTCCAGCAGCGACGAGTACAGGAAGCTGAAGGCCGGGACACAGAAGGAGGCAGACACTATGTTCATCCGCAGCGTCACCAGCCAGCTCCAGACCATCGTGGGCGTGTCGCTCATTGAGATCCTGCCAAGCATGCCTCCGACGAGGTGTACTTTGGCTAGCACGACGAGCCGGAGCGCTGGACGTCCAAATCCAGGGTGTTGGACGCGTCCAAGATCAAGGTTCCGAATCCAACTGGTGCTGGTGGAGGTCGAGAAGACGAACGGCGACCCGACGCTCACGAACCGGACCGGGCCCGGTGAAGCTCCCCTACATACATGCTGATGTACCCCAACACCTTGGACTTCACCGGCGAGAAGGGCGAGGGGCTCAAGGCCATGGGCATACCCAACAGCATCTCCATCTGAGCATAGATTTGTTTTGTCCCGCCGCCGTAGATGATATACACGTGCTGCTGCTTGGCAGCTATGTGTTTGCTATTGTCAGTGTGCCATCATGTGTAAATATCAATAGCGACGATTTGCCTAGCACGCTGTGGAGTTCTCCAACCAGTCGAAGAGCCTAGAAGCCTGTCAGCACATAGCCTGGGTAGTTTTTTTTAAATTCAAAAGCATGGATGCAATGCATCAGAAGGGTTTGTTTCTTTATTATTCACAAGTACGTGGAGGCCATCTAGCCATCGGTAGTTTTCCCCTTTTTCTTTACTAGTTAAGTGCCCGTGCGTTGCTACGAGTATGCAACATATAGGGAAAAATTAATGTACACGATGGATGTTGCGTGATAGTATGTATGTCGGATTCATAATTTATTTTGTTATTTTTTAACGCCAAGCAATATCATTTGATCATTCGATAACGTTTTATAGGTAAAAGACTAATTATTAATACAAGAGAGAAACATTTTGTAAATACTATAATCAATAGGTTACAATAATATATAATATGTACATCTAATCAACAAAATGTCAGCAAGTCATAACTACATGTCTCTCACTTCTTTCCGACTTCTTCTATTATTACCTGAAATTCGGATATATACAACCAATGTTAATAAAAAAATATGTAATAAATGTTAAAATATACCAGTTGTGCAAAACATAGACAATACCTTGTCATTAAGTGAGGACCTCCTTGTACACAATATTTTTCATGTATTTACTCCTTATTTGTGCCTTCCTTTTCGTTTCCTTTTTATCCTTTGGGTGGGATGGCAAGAATCTTAATATTCGATCGCGGTGGCTCTAGATAGCGCAACATACGGTGACCATGGGAGAATGCGGTTCGAGGCAAATACACACCAGCATTGGGGATAGTCTGCCCTTGTGCCTTGTTAATTGTCATGGCAAAACTGAGTCTAACAGGAAACTGCTTCCTCTTGAACTTGAACGGGAACATCAATGGAATCCGCGGTAAGAAGACTCGTTTTCCAACATGGTCTCCGACCATAATTTCTGCATCTATGGTATTTCTTTGGAACCCTCTAACCACAAGCCTAGTTCCATTGCAAAGTCCACCTGCAGGGTCGATGTTCCTTAGTAAAATGACTGGGCACCCAATCTTGAGCTTTAACACATGTGGAGGGAGACCGTTGGGGGTCAAAGTGTTGAGGAACTCAGACGGGTAGTAGTTGTGTGGATCATCCCGCCTTTGTCAAAGCTATGGTACACCATCTCATCCCCTTGGAAACGGCTTATCATCTTCATGTTAATCATATCAACCCAGTCATTTTGGGGCGATAATATTGCTCGTGATGTGATGTAGCTCTTGTTCGACATATTAGCATTGAGGTTAGGGAATATGATGTCAATTAGCGTATCAAGATCACTGTCTTCACCGGTTTGCGGTATGCATATATCATCAGGAAGCCGGATTTTGTCATCACCATTAGCCTCCTCAGAGCCTCCCCCGATGCGTAGCAAGTAATCCGAAAACCATGGGTCGCTCTTTGCCCTCATGTTGCGAACCAATTTGAGATGTCGCATGGAATTCCAAAGATGTGACATCCGCAGCGAGACGCCGACTATTTGAGCCCTTGACCCTTTTCGTACAACTGGGAGAACCTGCCTGAAATCTCCACCAAACACAATAGTCTTCCCCCCAAACGGCAAGTTACGACAGTCCGTGGCGTCACGAAGGCTGTAGTCTAGCGCCTCGACACCTTGCCTCTTCATCATCGTCACCTCATCCCAGATAATAAGGGATGCCTTCCGAAGGAGCTCGGCGGTACCATCCTATTTTGTGAAGGTACAAACCTCCCCATCTTCGAGGGTAAGGGGAACCTTGAAGCGCGAGTGGGCCGTTCGCCACCGGGCGGTATTGAGGCCGCAACACCGAGATGTTCTTGTTGCCACGGCAATCTTATTCGACTATGAACGGTAGCGAGCAAGGCTCTATATAGATACGTCTTTCCAGTGCCGCCGGGTCCATCCACAAAGAACACGCCCCCATGCTCGCTATCAACAGCAGCCATAATCTCATTGTAGGCAGCCTGTTGCTCCTCGTTAAGGGTATTTGATAGTTCCAAGTCATCAGTGCTTGCCCCAACGTTAGCCTCCTCGAAAATCTCTCTAGGAATACCGCCAGACGGATCATATGTGTCGTCGATCTTAGGGAGTGGGTAATCTTTATTTCCTTGTTCATAACAATGTTCGAATATCTATGAGGACCATCTGCAAAGCAAGACTGGTTTTTGCGCCTGTAGTCCTCTGACATTGCCCCTTTATGCTTTTCCCAGAGTTCTAACACATCGCTCGGCTCACAAAATACCAAGATTGTTGCAAAGAGCCTTCGTAGTGCAAATGGCATCATCCATAGAGTAGCTTCATCAAGGGACTCATGCAGTGTGTTGTCTCCTTCAATAAGCCCCCTTTTTTCTGCAGCTTCATGAAAAGTCGGTAGGAGTCTACCAGAAACCGTCTTTAGATTAGTGAAGGAGGTTGCACCGGCAACATGGTTCAGAAGAACCCTAAGGTAGTAACGCTCCCCTTCGGCTGGATTGGCACATACAACTCTTCCGATCTGTCTTATACATTTCGTTTGTTTTCTCCTAACCCATGTTTTAGTCCGTGAGTCCCACTTATAGTACTCAGGAAAGTCCCAATACAATATACCGCGGGCATGTTCAGACGTGTTGTTTTTCTCGAAGTAGGCTGTAAGCATGGACCTTTCAACTCCTGGACGATTAAGAACTCGTCGAACACCCTCACGCTGGTAGAATGACACCATGTGCTTGCCGGGAAGATGGAGTTGCAAGGCCAACACTGAAGGGTACCGATCACTTAGATCAAAACCATATATCCTCCACAAGGCTTCTGGAGGAGTTACCCATCTAGCATCCCTATACATTTTGATCTCATCGATGTTTCCTTCATTGCCATCCTTTCCAGCCTCTCTCACAGCAACAGAAGCGCGATCATGACCCTTATGAATGTACTTAAACAAATACTTGACGGCCTTGATGCTCCCACATGCCTCAACATTGATGTGAAAATTGAATAGGCGTAGGAGGTATGGGTTGTAAGGCACGACCCATCTATTGTCAAGGTCATGCCCGCGAACCTTTTCTTTTCTACCATCATCACGCCCGTCCAAGAACCGGGTATGAATCCTTACCCCGCAATGTGGCATCACGAAAGGCCGTGGGTAATGGTTCTTGCATGACTTACGGCCCTTTGTGCATGGGCAATTGCGATTGAGTTCTCCACAAGGGCCATGCATCATATGCTTTGTAACCATTTTGTACAGTTCTGGATACTTCTTTTTGTTTGGGAGCTCAGCTGAGATGAGAAGATCATACTGCTCTGGGCACGTGATCTTGTACTTTCTCTCCATGATTAGGAGAAAATGTGCGTGCGGTAGACCCCTCTTCTGAAACTCCACAACATACACGTGTGCACGGACCTTTCCGAGAATACCCTTTTTTAGCACCTTGTCCTTAAGCTCTTCCAGTTTTGCCCTAAATACCCTATCAACAAGATCTGGACGATCCTGGGCTATTTGTCCAGGGTACAACTCACGTGTGATCTCATCCCACTTTGGATTGCATGTCATAGTTAGGAAGATGTCTGGTTTTCCAAACCTTCGCACCAGTGCCATGGCATCCAAGTACCTACGCCTCATATCCCTCGGGCCTCCGATAAACGATGTAGGCATCATCGTCCGCTTTCCAACAGCTTCTGTTCTACCCTCACCAGCATGCAAGCTATCAACCAATCCTTGGTAGAGGTCGGCCCTAATCTCTGTTTGATGATTGCGTATGTAATCCAGTCGAGAACTCTCAACTTTCATGTACATGTCCACCGCAAACTGTTGGAAAAGACGTTGACCATGAAGTATGGGATTAAAGATTCCTGGCCGCATCTGGAACTTGTAGCAGTAGTAGTCACGCACGGAAACACATAAATTTCCCGGAGATTCTACAAAAAAACTATGGTATTAGAGTTTGTATCTATGATAACAGTTTGGTATACATGAAAATGATAAGGAGACGAACAAACCTGGTTCTTCTTCTTCGAACCGATCGAGCCTTACGCAAGGCACGAGCCGCGTTGACTTCCTCCATAGTAACATTTTTCTTTGGGATATCCATGTGCCATCCAAGTTCACCTTTAGGGAAGAAGAACGGGTATGAAAGCGCGTCATAGCATCCATGGTATGATCGGATGCCATGCCTACTCCTATCTTTCCCATGCACAACAACACTATTCTGAAACTGATCAAGGAGTTCACTACCCTCGATCCAAACAGCAGCCACCTCCTTAGCCATCGGTACATTGTATGTCCTTTGGTCCAATTGTTGATCAAGGTTAAGTTCAATACGATAGTCCTCAAGATCTTCGGCATGCCCTATACTCCTCAATTTTTGTGAGTACGGGTTATTACGAAGGATGGCCACCAATCTATCTATAACTTCTTTATCCTTTTCATACTTCTCTTCACGACACCTTCGGTACCGGTACTCAAGGCTCGGATCATCATAGAAGTAAAGCTCAAGATGCCTAGGTGTTGATGTCTATTAAGTGCAACTGAAATAAAGAAGGTTCCGCAAGCGCACAGAATATATCATCGTAGCATTTTAACCGGGAGTAATCCAGGTATCGTTATTTATATTTTTACCACTTTGGGAAGGGAATGCTCTGGATAATGAGTGATGAGCAATGCACATGCTATAATGGAGAGCTTAACCTTGTACGTATCAATCATCTCATACGGGGTAAGTGTCACATAAAATATAGGAATGAATGATAAATGACATAAGATAAATGAGAGCATTTAGCCACATAAAATAATAGTAATAAGCCATCTCAACTTAGCACTCTAAGCTTATAACACTAGCATGGACTAGGACGATCTAGGCTATAATCCTATGTTATTCTAACTATAAAGTCAAAGCATACAATGATTAGTGCAAGAACATCTAGCAATCATGGCGGGAAAAGGTTACATCTATGCATAGTGATATTACCAGAGGAGACAAGAGACATAGCAATGACTTCAATGTAATAGGTTTGTTCTGCTAGACCTATACTCGGGAGAAGGGCTACAAAGGACTCAACGGGATCTGTCACTCCCGCGATCTACCTCACGATCCGGAATATAGGGTGCAATCGAGATAAATACGGTATAGGCACCATGCCTACACAATATCTACCACTCACCCATTGGCCTAATGAGCAAGCGCTATACGATCCTATGCATAAACATAATTCTAGTCCAACTATGCTAAACATATAATCAAAGTAAACTAAGAACGATATAATTGAGAACATAATCAAATAGAGCAAAGTCAAGTCGATATAATAGAATAGAATAAAGAACTACTCATAGTATCACGAACAATGATGAATATTACAAGAATGTAGAGGGGAATTACCAAGAACTCCGACAGATCCGGACTCCAAGCTAGGCTTGATTCCCTCTAGATCTATTCCTATGTAGCTATGCTACTAAACTATGGAGCTCTAATTGAGATGGTGGCTCGGCTTCTCCGAATTCGATGAGAGAATGAACTCTTGAATGAATTAGGGTTTCACCCGGGGGCCGGGGCTCGAATATATAGCCCCCTAGGATGAACCACGGCCCTCGGATCAAACCGACCTAAAGCGACGATAATTATTCATCCTCAAAGGCGGTGGAGGCGGGATCCGCGAGACTCGACGCCATTGGTCGAGGTGGGGAGTCGGCCGACTCCCCCTGCGTCGTCGGCCGGCCTGCCAGTGGGGCCCGGCCTTCGGGGTCGCCTTACGGAGTCTTCTAGATTATACAATTTTACCCGTTCGGTCTTTATCTCTATGTAATCATGACATGTGGGCCTCCTTTGGTTCTCTTTCGATAACCCCCTGTAGAAATAGATAATCACCAAAACTCGTGGAATTCTATCAGTGTAACCCCTATATCTAACAGGTGAACTCAAATTAGTCCTTTCTCTTGCTGCGTTGACGGTATAAAATTGATACTTAACGACCGTCAACAAACTCCCCCAAGCTTACCCTTTTGCTCGTCCCTGAGCAAAGATAGACTCGATGATGGATCGGGAGTTGCTACAATGCTTTCACTCCTCACAAGTACACATGCGTTCAAACAAGAACTCTCCTCCGGATTAGAGTGAACTATTCGACTCGAGAACTCACTCATATTACCTTTCACCATGGGGCTTGTAACCGTCACTTGGGTCTTGAGTAGTTGAAAGATAGAACGAGTCAAGTCAAGCGCCATGTTTCTCGCTCTTTGATCAACTATTATCCCGGAGTTTTTGCAAGGTTTGAAATAAAACTCGAGTTCCTTGTATGAACCTTTCAAGTCTCTCATTTGTGGTATTTGGATCCTTTCTAAGGCATGAGTGGTGTATGCCTTCTCTCTTTTCTCAGAATATGTGGTATTTGTGGAACTAAGGCATAATGGAAAGTGCCTTCTCTCTCTCTCACCCTACTCTCTAATAGGCTTATGTGGAGCTCATAGGTGGGGAGACACTCAAACTCACTTGCATATATTGCACAGTTAAGACATGGATCCAATAGGAACTAAAATAATAATAAAGTCATATGTGCATGTGAATGAGGAAATGGAATGGATGAGATGATGATAGGATGATGGTGATAAGGAAATGATTATGAGGGGTACTCAACTGGTGAACATCTACTTCTACACTCGCTCCTTTGGGGATAACATGATTCCCTTTTGTTCGGAAACCTTGAAACTTCTTGAATGGAAGGACTTGGCTACTCTTTCTTCTTTTTCTTCTTTTTCTTTTTTCTCTTTTTTTTTAGAATAACCAATCCTCTGAAAACGAAACTTTAGCACAGGGAGTGTATAACTTGAAATGATAAAGATTGGAGCTTTTTATGTAGGCTATGAAACGGCAATGATTATTTCTAGATATTCACTCCCAGAATAGGAGTAGAACCTTTTCTGGATGATGTGAAATGAATGGCGTATGTATATGTGGATGTGAATCTCTCCTGTCTCTACCCTAGAAGACTCCAGAAGGCAAACCCTGGAAGCTGGGGCCTAACTACTCAGGCAATTATTCAGGCAACTATCAAGGTAACAACTCCTCCTACAATAATTACAACTAGCCGCCTTTGAGAGAGTTAGTGCTGAATCAAGGCAAGATGATGGACAATCTGTCCAAAAAGCTGACATCAAATGACAAGGTCCTAGAGACACTCAGCAACAGGATGGATGGCTTTTCCAATGCCATCAAGAGTTAGCTCGGCTTCAACAAGATACTTGAGTCGCGGTACAACGGCTTGTTAACCTTGCTCCCTTCTTCGGTCAAGGTAAAGCGGCGGGACAACCCGAAGAGCTCGAGACCGCAAATCTTGTTGATATATTCAATATAGAAGATAGCCGGAGTGATCCATCGAAGGGGTCATGGATAGACTCAACTCGCCAATCAAGAAGGGCGATCCGGGGAGACCAGTCATTCCGATCTCCATTGGAAGTACTAACTTTAATGAGGCAACGCGTGACTTCGGTGCAAGCATCAACATCATGCCAAGAGTGATATATGAGAAGCTATTGAGATGCCCCTTAGCATACACAACCATGTGCTTACGGCTTGCGGATCGGTTACTCCGTGTTCCTTTGGGAATACTTGAAGATATATGTGTACGAGTAGGCAACTCGTATGTTCCAGAGACTTCGTGGTAGTGGATGCGCGGTGATGAAAGGTCCCCCTGTCATTTTGGGATGACCATTCTTGAACACCTTTGGAGCTATCATGTATGCCAACACTTTGCCAAGATCATCTTCAACATCAAGGGCAAGAGAGAAACCTTCTTCTTCAAGAACAGTCTTGCAGTTCCCAAACACACCCTCATCCAGAACAGTGAGAAGAAGAAGAATCCGGCTAAGAAGAGTAAGAACAAGAATAAGAAGACCAAGAAGACGGAGACAAGTAAGGATGGTCACCGGTCCACAAGGAGCATGACCACTTACTCGATCCCCACGTCTAATCAAGAAGGATGACCCGGTGTCCCAACCATTCAATGCTCCATCAACGAAGCTCTTTCAATAAAGCATGCTGTGACACCGGATCGGCGTCAACATCATGGCCAAGGTAACCTATGAGTATCTATATGGCACTATGCCTTTGGAGCCCACCTATGCACGGCTACAAATGGTAGATCGGACATTCCGCTTCGTCGAAGGAGAAGTGAAGGATGTCCTCATCCAGATAGATGACCATTATGTCCCTACGAGACTTCCTAGTCATTGACATGGGAGATGACTACGATCCTCCAATCATCCTAGGAAGACCATTCACGAACACCACCAAAGCTATCATCTATATTGGGACAGGAGAGATCCATTTCCACTTTCCCACCGAGAAGGTACGCCGCTACTTCAATAATAATTATATAATCACCGAGGAGCCCAAGAAGAACAGAGCAAGGAGAAGCGGCGTACCCGTCGCGAACAAGAAGAACATCACTACGAGATGGATGGGCTGACTATGAGGGAGAAGTGTCTAGATATGAAGATCGGTACCCATAAGAGAAGAACATTGTAGAAGAACCCGAAGAGGTGCTACCAGAAGAAAACCAAGTGCCCCAAGAAGCTTCCTCCTCAAGGTCATCTTCTCCAACAAAGAAGGTGTGGAAAGTAAAAGTAAAATCAGAATCAATTCCTACACACGAGGCGACGTCATCAGAGGCGCCAGCCAATGCGCCCCTTGAAAAATGAGTAAACATGACAAGTCCTGTTCGGAGGACTTAAAACCACCGAACGCCGCGCCAAGAGGTAACTTGGTATTTATCAGCATTACTTTTCAGCATTATATTTTTACCTTAGCATATTTATTTCCCTACTTGCATCTTAGTTGCATCTTTACTCTTTTATCTCCGCATTTGAAAAGAAAATAAAGATGTTGTGCATTTGCATCCGAGAAAATCGTCAAGCCCCATGTGAATAGTCATTCACTATGGTGGCACAAAAATAATTTCTCGGCATATTTATTTCCCCCGTCTCGCATTCCTTAAATAATAAAAAGATAAAAATATTTCTTGTGATCTGTTAGAACAAGTCTAAGTTAAGAAAGTTCTAGACAACCAAGGCCTAGAGGTTTTATCACTAACGCTTAATTAGTTCCACAAGCTTTGTTGTCTATTTTGAGCTTCATAGAACATCAAGGATCAAGAAGAGCTAACAAGCGAAGTACATCCGAGTCCCCCGTCGGAGTCTTTGCCGCGACAATTGAATCTTGTCTCCAACGGCAACTATCTACAACACTCTGGAGGACTAGAACGTCTTCGGTGCTGTCGGCAACATGATGAGACTATGTCAACATCCGGCTTGGGGAGAGCATCCCCGTGTACCAAGCTAAGTGTCTCCAACTTATCTATTTATGCTTTATTAAAGTATGCTTTGTTAAAACCACTAAAAAGATGCATAACCATAGAAACCTAGAAAGATTTCCTTATTTATCTTTACTACTTTTGGAGAGCTCTTGCAATCTGTCTTTAAAAGTTATCCCCTAGAATAAACTCTACATGGAGATGATGAATAGTTGCTCTCCAGTAATTCCTTTCAAGTACCTAGTTTTCAACCTTGCACTCTCCCGAGTTTTGGACACAACTTTGTTTAGACTTGAGATTTGCTCGAACCCGAAACTTGTGGGTAGCGAATACTTGATCTAAGTCTAGGTGGTTGACGGGTATGATATGGGAAGGTTTTGAGCTGCTTGTCCATCTTGTTCCTAGAGATACTAGAGTTCGGAGAATTTATCTTTGAAAATATTAAATTCCTGCATGATGAGTTCCTTTATGATGAGAGTTCAAATTCCTACCACAGACCATATATTCATGCTTACTAGATTAGGAAAACCCATCTTTTATATAGATCATATTGTAGGTTTGAGTGTAGACTTTATAGGCATTGAGTGTGGTTATCTTTGTGGACCCATAAGGAATTAGTCACGCAGATAAAGTCAATACTATGTGCTCTCCATCCATTGATCTATGCTACTTCGTCCTCGAAGCATGCACCCATTTTATAAATGTTACATTCATTACGTGCTACTTTGTTTCTCGAAGTACCACCCACATATAGATCCATATCTACCACATATTGTGCTATCTCTACCCCGGAGATACGCACTTATGCTACTCCTATCCGGGAGTACGCATTCCCCACATATTGTCTTGTCTCTACCCTAGAGATACGCACTTATGCTGCTCCTACCCCGGGAGTACGCATCCATCCATTCATCCATCCACATATACATACCCATTCATTTCACATCATCCGAGAAAAGGTTCTATTCCTATGCAGGGAGTGAACATCTAGAAATAATCATTGCCGTTTCATTGCCTACATAAAAAGCTCCAGTCATTATCATTTCAAGTTATACACTCCCTGTGCTAAAGTTTCGTTTTCAGAGGATTGGTTATTTAAAAAAAAAGAGAAGAGAAAAGAAGAAAGAAAGAAAAAGAAAGAGTAGCCAAGTCCTTCCATTCAAGAAGTTTCAAGGTTTTCGAATAAAGGGAGTCATGTTATCCTCAAAGGAGCGAGTGTAGAAGTAGATGTTCACCAGTTGAGTACCCCTCATAATCATTTTCTTATCACCATCATACTATCATCATCCTATTATCATCTTATCATCCATTCCATTTCCTCATTCACATGCATATATGACTTTATAATTATTTTAGTTCCTATTGGATCCATGTCTTAACTGTGCAATATATGCAAGTGAGTTTGAGTGTCTCTTCACCTATGAGCTCCACATAAGCCTATTAGAAAGTAGGGTGAGAGAGAGAAGGCACCTTTCCACTATGCCTTAGTTCCATAAATACCACATATTCTTGAGAGAAAAGAGAAGGCATACATTACTCATGCCTTAGAAAGGATCCAGAAATACCACAAATGAGAGACTTGAAAGGTTCATACAAGGAACTCGAGTTTTATTTCAAACCTTGCAAAAACTCCGGGATAATAGTTGATCAAAGAGCGAGAAACATGGCGCTTGACTTGACCGTTCTATCTTTCAACTACTCAAGACCCAAGTGACGGTTACAAGCCCCATGGTGAAAGGTAATATGAGTGAGTTTTGAGTCAGGATAGTTCACTCTAATCCGGAGGAGAGTTCTTGTTTGAATGCATGTGTACTTGTGAGGAGTAAAAGCATTGTAGCAACTCCCGATCCATCACGAGTCTATCTTTGCTCGGGGACGAGCAAAAGGTAAGCTTGGGGGAGTTTGTTGACGGTCGTTAAGTATCAATTTTATACCGTCAACGTAGCAAGAGAAAGGACTAATATGAGTTCACCTGTTAGATATAGGGGTTACACCGACGAATTCCACGAGTTTTGGTGATTGTCTATTTCTCGAGGGGTTATCGAAAGAGAACCAAAGGAGGCCCACATGTCATGATTACATAGAGATAAAGACCGAACGGGTAAAATTGTATAATCTAGAAGACTCCAGGAAGGCAAACCACGGAAACTAGGGCCCACCGGCGGGGTGGCCGGTCGGCCGACCCGGGGGAGTCGGCCGACTCCCCATCTCCACCAATCGGGTGGAGTCTCGTGGATCCCGCCTCCACCGCCTTTGAGGATGAATAATTATCGTCCATTTAGGTCGAGTTTGATCCGAGGGCTGTGGTTCATCCTAGGGGGCTATATATTCAGAGCCCCTGGCCCCTGGGTGAAACCCTAATTTCATTCTCTCTTCATTCATCGAGAGGATTCGAGAGAAGCCAGAGCCACCATCTCAATTAGAGCTCCATAGTTTAGTAGCATAGCTACATAGGAATAGATCTAGAGGGAATCAAGCCTAGCTTGGAGTCCGGATCTGTCGGAGTTCTTTGTAATTCCCCTTTACATTCTTGTAATATTCATCATTGTTCGTGATACTATGAGTAGTACTTTATTTGTCGGTGTTTCGTACCCCGGGGGGTATAACACCAACGAGTAAATTTCTTATGCGTGCTCCCTAATCCGGATGGTGATGCAAGATGGACACAAGCGTTTATCCTGGTTCAGGCAAAGAATGCCCTACGTCCAGCAGAGGGGAGAGATTCGTGTTATCTTGCACCGGGGTGCTTGTACAGGGGTGAATACAAGCGAGTCCTGAGACTTAGCGTGCGCGGAAAATGTGTGAAGGCGTAAAGCGTCGTCCTCCCCTAAACTAGGCCCGGCATCCCCTTTTATAGGCCAAGGGGAGGCTCGGGAATCTGAGTAGATAGGGCTGTCGTGGCGTGATGTCGAGCTACATGCACCGTGTCAAGTCGCCGAAACTGTAGACGTTCCGCTTGGTCTGGCTCGAGTCTGTAGCGGCATGGCCGACGATGGCCTGCTGGTCCTTCTCGATCGTGGGCTGACGTAGTTGAGGTATGGCGCTGTCGTGACCGAGCACGTGCGCCCGGGAACTCCGCAGGATGGTCGTCGAGGTGGGAAAGACAGAACACTGTGTGTCCCTTGTTCGGGTTGCGCCCGTCACCACTCCTCGAGTGGTTGGAAGCCGCCTCGAGGGCGATGATCCGAGCGACGGGACGGGACGACGTAGTTGGTGGCACGAGCGTTGATGATGGCGTCGGGAGAGGGCGCCGCACGCGCCACAAGCCGGCGTGGTGTAATAGTGCGGCGGCACGCCCGAATCCGGTATGGGCAGCGGAATAGGAGAAGCGACCGGCATACTTCTCACTATGCCGCGCACCGTAGCCATGGGGTTAGGCGGAGCGGAGACATACTTCCCACTATTACATATACGTAGCCATGTGCGTGCCTTGGATAGGTAATGATTGTGGGCGGACTCGAAGCGGCCGCCCGCTCGAGCGTTCTCCGTCCCGCTCGGCGGTCGCTCGCTCGAGCGGTTTACGTCACCGTCTCGAGCGGCGCACGCTCGAGCGATTTCCGTCACCGTCTCGGCGGCCGCACGCTCGAGCGGTTTCCGTATTTCTCTTCTCGAGCGGGTGAGCGGCTGTTGCTTGAGTCAGCAGGTCTCTGAGGCCTTGCGGGCCTGGTAGTGGGCCGGCCCAGTGTGAGGAGGATTGGGGTTTCTCTGGTTAATTCTTGGGAGATTTAGAGGTAAGATGGGTTGGGTTATTTTCCTCTAACGTATTCGATTTAGGACCCCTAATCTAGGTACCCGACAGTAGCCCCGAGCCCTTGTTTGATTGTGAAACTTCAAACAAGGGATCATGTAGTGGAGTTGAAGTACCTAGAGTTGGGATTATTGTCGGTATTTCGAGGAGTCATTCCGTCCTTTCTCCGTGGGGCGCGCGGCGTCCCGGGGTAGTTTTCGAGGCCCCCGAGAGGAATGAGGCATTCCTCCGGGGGCTTTGAGATGAACGATTTTGGGCAAGAGTATTATTAGTTGGAGTTGTGGCATTTAGAAGATTTCGTTCTACTTGTTCGAGCCCCGAGTTTTCCCGCTCCTCCGCGTCGAGGGAGTTTGTTTGGGTGACTCGAGCTCCCGAGCCCCGAATGGCCGAGCCGGAGTCGTGATCCGGTTTTGGATCTCTTGGATCAGACCCAAGTGGCGAGAGGTCGACACTACTCGCGATCGAGCGAGTGCCACACCCTCTCGTGAGCCGATGGCGGGTAGTCCAAGTGAGAGCTCGTCTCCTTTCGAGGGAGACGGCCGTGGCCCGGGGCGCTCTCATTGAAGCCGGGCTCTTAGTTTCCGAGAGGACCGGTCCCGTTCGAGGGGGCCGGCGGCTCGAGTGCCTCCCGTCGGCGGGATCTCTTAGATACATAGTGCCCGGCCTTGGACACGCCATCGGGTTCGAGGGTTCGTTCTCGAGCGGAACTTTTCGAGGGTTCCTTCCCATTGGCGCCCTCGACTCGGGTGCTCGAGGGCGGCTGTTCGAACCCGTTCGTGGGTCGCCCTCCGCTCCTCGAGACTTACTTGTGGGACCGAGTCCCCTGGGTTTCTTACCGTGTAAGGGACCGTCCGTCGAGACGTCCCGTCATTGCGCCCATTTGATGCGCGTTTGTCCGTTGCAAGCGGCGCGCCTTTTTAGGTGGAAACCGGCGTATCGTGGTGATCGTGGCGACGGTTCCGCTCCACCTCGCGTCGTGTGCGCCTAAAAAGTAGGTGACGGTTTGTCAGGTCATTTAATGTGGTTACCGTTTTTCGTCGAGTCCGCCGGGTGCGCACGGCCGTTGGATGGCGTAATCCGGGCCATTGAACATGGTTCACGCGGATCATCTTTGGCTCTATAAATATAGAGGAGCAGGCTCCTGGTTCTTCTTCCCCGCAATCTTGCCTTCCTCGCCGCCCACGCCAGCAGTTGTGCTCTGCCTTAGATCCAATCCGCCGCCGCCGTCTTCCGCAATCGCCGTTGCCGCCACCGCCCGTGACCGCCGCGCCATTCCAGCCGTGATCGCCTCGTTCTCGCGCCACCGCTCCTGGGCGCCACCGCCGCTTGCGTTCCGCCGCCGCCGTTGCTCTCCCCGTTCCGCTCCCGCCACTTGTCATGGGAGGTCATCCAAGAAGACGGGTCGAGCTTCGGCCCGGGCGCGGTGGCAAGGGCAAGGGCAAGGGCAAGGGCAAGGGTGCCGCCAAGCCTTGTGCCGGTGGTGATGGCGGGACGCGCTCCCATGGCCTCGGTCTACGGTGACCGAGGGGATCTGCTCAACTTGGTGAACGGCGGGTTACTTCCGCCCAATCCGGCGGAAGGGTTGCCGGAGTGGAGGGTGCCGGACGACAACGACCTCAAGCCCAATCCCCGCGGGGCTACGTCCTGAGCTTCGTCAGGTTTCACCGGCGGGGACTTGGTGCGCGGCCTAGCCGCTTCATGCGGGCGCTCCCCCACCATTTCGGGGTCGAGCTCCAGCATTTCAATCCCAACTCCATCTCGCTCGCGGCTACCTATGCTTTGCCGTGTGTGAGGGATATGCAGGGATGGCGCCGCAAAGTGGGACTGTTTACCCACGTCTTCAAGGCGACGCTCTTCACCAAGGCGGTGAAGAACAAGAAGGCCGCCGACGACGATGGTGATGATGATGACGAGGAGGAGGGGAGGAGAACGAGGGAGGAGAATGAGGAGGAGGAGGAGAAGGCGGAGGAGAAGGCGGAGGAGAAGGAGAAGGCGGCGCAGCCAAAGGTCCGTCGCTACGTTCGAGCGGGCTCCTGCTCACTCGGATTGAAGAGGAAGGAATGTTGGTTGTCCGGCACGTGGTCGTCGAACAATGCCAACTGGGATCGAGAATGGTTCTACCTCCGCAACGAGGGGGGCCTCTTCCCGGAATATACCGGCGCAGTGCTAACTGAGCCCGGCTTCAACTGGGCGCACGGCCAGCCGGCGGCGTGCCAGCCCCGTATGAACTCCTTGCTCGACGCCATCTCGAGCCTGCGCAACCGGCGGTCCGGCAACTTTTTCTTCAACATTGCGCACGTTGTCGCCGAGTTCCACGGCCGCCGGGTGCTTCCGCTCGCCGAGCGCCCGCTGCGGCTCGACCAGATGACGGAGAACGCCGATCCCATGGCGCTTGAGGCCAGCTGGATGTCGGACACGCCCCTCCCGGTTGCCACAATCGTGGCTCGAGTTCGCGATGCGATAGACGCCGGGAGGAGCTTTGGCGAGAACCAAGTCGGGCTCTTCCGAATGCGTCCGGAGTACAACCTGCTGGGCTACGTAAGTTTTCTCGAGATCCTCTTTTCGCCGTTTTTTCTACTCGAGCAATCTTTATCGAGGCTTGTTCTCTTTTCCAGAACATCAACGACCACGCGGAGTCGAGGCCCCCGGTGAAGGAGGATGCGCCCGACCGTGAGGTAAGACGTCTGAGGGGCGAACGGGCACACTCCGCTGTGGTCTCGAGGAGGGATGAGAAGGCGCAGAAGGCCCGTGCGCTAGAAGAGAAGGAAAAGCGTAAGGCTAGGCGCCGCCGGGAGCGTGAGATGCGCTGGCGGCGGACCCGACCGATTGGAGCCCGGTCTCGAGTCGTCCGACGAGGACGGGGGGAGGATGACGATGATGATGATGATGATGCGGATCGACGGTGATGACGCCGTCGTCGCTCGAGCCCCGACGCTTGCTCGCTCTCGCGTGCGAGGAGCCAACGTTGGCGCCGGGGTCCCGCGCGACGACTCGTCGCTCGTTCGAGCGGGTCGGCGGGAGGGGTCGTCGAGCCGCGGTGCTCGAGCGCCGTCGCCGGCCCAAGCGGGGCAACGGCGGGGTGGGCGCCTCAACACTCCGGCCCCCCGCACTCGCTCGTCGTCGCCGGCTCAAGCGGGGGGCGGCGGAAGAGTCGCCCGTCCTTCCGGCCATGGCGGGCGGGCGCCGTCTCCGACGCGGCGGGAATCTTCCTCCCGCCACCGTTCTTCTTCAACGGGCGCGCACACCGGCAGCGGGGAGGCGCAAATGTGCGCACTTCCGGCTGCGCGGTCCGGCGACCGCCGGGCCGAGCGGACCTCGACCCGCGAACTCGGGATCCCACAAGGGACCCCGTGCCGGACCCGGCCAAGGAGTCGGCGGAACGGGGCGGCCGTCCGGGTCTCGAAGCCCCGAGCGGCGTAAGCGATGGGCTCGAGATCCCCAAGCCCTCGAGCGACTCGAGGGCGCCCGGGGGCTCGAAGCCCCGAGCCGCTCGGCGGCGCTACCTCGGCCCGGGGTAAGTCTTTTTGTCGACCTGCCCCTGATTGCACTTTTCGTTTGCGTGTGAATATTTTGTCACAACGATTTTTTGTTTTTCTCTTTCTTCTAGGACTAAGCGTTCCCTGCAGACCTTGCCATCCCTCCCTTCCATGGTGCCTACTAAGAGGCTGAGGACCACGGGAGGGTCGAGCGGCACCCCGTCGATGCCAGGTGGAGTGACTCTCCCTCCCTCTACTCCCATTTGGTTAGAGCGGGCCAAGGATGCGCTCAAGCGCGGCGATCGATGGCGGCCGCATCCGTGCGAGTGCCGGGGTCGTGGCCAAGGCGGAGGAGAAGGACGCCACCACCACCACGGCCTCGACCGTCGTTCCGCTCGAGACCCCGACATCGTCGCGCGCGGGCGGGCGCGGCGGCGGCGGGCGAGCAAAGGGCAATGGTGCGGAGCCGGCGGGGGGCCGGATCGGAGCAAAGCAGCCCATCGTGCTCGAGGAGAGTCCGAGCTCGGGCGCCAAGTCTTCTGGCGGCCGGCTGCGCCGGCTCGAGGGGGAGCGCGGGGAGAAGGAGGGGAGGACACGCCCGCGGCCGCCGACCGGCCCGTGGGAGATGTGGAGATGCGGGGAGGCGGGACCGGTGGGCCGAGGCCCGGCCGAGCCGGGCCTCAACCCTCCTCGGGACATGGAGGTCGAGCCCTCAGCCGGGCAACGGGTTGAGGAGGGTGAGGCCCAGGCTGCCGTTCGAGAGGAGCGCCCTGCTGCCACACAGGAGGGGGAGAAGGTGGAGGAGCCGGTGGTGCAGCAGGTGGGATCGGTGGTGCAGCCTGCCGCCGCTGGCATCGAGGAGATCCAGCCGCAAGTGGAGCAGCGGGCTGAGCAAGAGGAGTGGCAGCTGGAGGTGGGGCAGCAGGCGGAGCCGCCCGCCGCTGCGGGCGGCGATGAGCACCGTGGCGGCGATCAAAGGGAGGAGCGACTCGAGGAGCACCGCCGGCACCACATCGACGCCGCCGCGCGCCCGCGCGGTTGGGGAGGTCGTGGTGCCTCACCTTGTGCCTGACTCGACGACGGGCGAGGTGGAGTTCACCGTTATGTCTGAGGCCGACCACTGGGAGGAGGCCCAGAGGAGGCAGACGGCGTCAGCCATCGTCGACGGCCATATGCGGTCGGTTGGTCTCGGACCGTTGAGCCCTCCGATGCCTCTATTGAAGAACGGAGGCGGCTCGAGGCGCGGGCGCTCGCCCAGGAGGCGTCCTCTTCCCAGGGCCTGCCGCAACGCCCGACTGCCCTGGCTGAGCGGGTGGTGACGGCGGGCGTCGACTTGGAGGCGGTGAGGAGACTCCACTCCTCCGTTGACAAGGAGATGCGGGAGGAGTTCCCTCTATGGGAGAGGCCGCCGCTGGTGCTCCCCGATCCTCTCGACCACGAGGCCCCTGCGATCGTGATGAACGATCATAAGGAGCTCGAGGCGCATATGGAGGCCGAGGAGCGCCGGCAGTGGCTTGAACATGCCCTGAAGGCCGCTCTGTCGCTCGTCTCTGAGGACCTGCCCCGACTTTCTTCCGTGAGTATCTTTGAGCACGACCCCCCTTTATTTGTATTTGACTTATCGTTATTCGTATTTGACTTTTCCTCTTTCGTGGTTTAGACGGCGCAAAGCTGTTCATACGCCAAGTCGGTTCACATCCGCGCTCTCTGTGAGAGTGAGGACGAGATCCGGCGGTACGTGCGCTTGGGGCGGGATCTTGAGCGGAGCCGCACGGTCCGCCCGGCTTCTTCGAGAGGCCAACGCCGCCCGGACGCCGCCAAGGAGGATGCCAAGAAAGCCCACGACGAACTCGCTCGAGTGGCGCAGAGGCCGGCGCAGCGGCGGGAGGCGGGTGAGAGCTCGCCCAAGCCGCGCAGAGGCCGAGACCGCTCGCGGAATCATGCGCGGCGCATGCGGCCTTCGAGCGGCTCAAGCGGGACGCGGCTCGCGGCCGCGGCTGGCGGGCTACAAGGCCAAGCGGCGGGACATGGAGCGGCTCCGAAGGAGAAGGCCGGCGTCGAGGCCTACGTGAAGGAGCTGCGGCAGCAACGGTCACCCGGGTGGCTGCCGAAAAGAGGCCCTTGCTAGCGCGCTCGAAGCGGAGAAAGAGCGGGCGAGCGGTCTCCAAATGGAAGCGGTCAATCTTCGTCTAGAGATGACGACGAAAGACCTCGCCATCCAGGGCGCCGGCAGGGCTTACGAGGAGCTGCGCGTGGAGAAACACGACGTCGAGCGCGTCCTCCAGAGAAAAGAGGGTGAGCTTACGCGGGCGCTCGATCGCGAGCAGAGGCTCTCGACCCGCTGCACCGGTAAGTGCTCGAGTCTTTTAGTCCTTTTTCGTGCGTGTCGAGTACCTGATTAAGTACTTGATTCTTGTCATCCTTTTTCAGGTTTGGAGGCGGACCTGGCGGGTGCGCGCGAGTATGCCAAGTCCACCCATGCGCTGGCTGACGGCGTGATCTCGGCCAAGGCCCGCATCACTGGCGCCATCGACACCCTCAGCGCCCAGTGGGGCTTCCCGCCGGTGGTGGACGTCGAGGGGCCGGATGCTGGCCAGAGCTATGCTAGCCGGGTCCTCGAGTTTGGTGCCTCCCTGCGGGATCGTATCCAGGAGGCCCTTGTTTTTGCTGCGCGCCGGACGATGGCCATCTTCTACTCGGGATTCAGCGTCTCGAGGGAGGAGGCCCGGACCGGGATGGAGGCCGTGGCGAGCGGCTTCGCCTATGTCGAGGGCGAGCAAGAAGGAAGGGTCAACCCCCGGATCGAGCAGCTCAAGGCCGAGGCCGAAGAACCGGGTGCCTGTCTTGGAGGCGATCTGCTGCATGAAGTCCTCCCGCCAGGCGTAGAGTAGATTCCAACCGGCCTGCGAGCCGTAATCTGGGCAACAAGGCCCTTGTAAGAAAACAAGCATTTTTGGTTATGGTAGTGGCCTAAGTGGCCTGAAACTTTGACGCTTGTTATTGAAATCGTTACGCTCTAGTTTTTTCTTTGCGCTCGACATTATTTTCCTCTTCCTGCTTCTACTTTGTTTTAGCTAAGTGTTGGTCTTTGCGCTCGAGCCACTTCGAGAGGGGGTGAGTTAGGATGCCGTAGCTCGGAAGCGTGGGAAACCTTGTGCTCGATCGCCCTGGCTCGATGAGCTCGACGTGACGCAACACCGAGTCTTACGAAAAATTTCGCGGGGCGGGGAAGGGAAAATTACGTCGAGCATTGTTTCCGAAAAAACTAGGTGCGTTTTTTTTTTTCGAGGACTTCAGGGGGGTCCCCCCCCCCTGGTCTAGCCCCCGAGGGGGGCTTGACTTTGTTGGAACAAAGTCGAGCCCACCTTGCGTATGAACAAAAAAGGTAAGAAGAAATTTATTCATGCTAACGATACAATTTAAGCGAAATATGTACAAGGCATCGAGGCCTAGGGGAAAAAGCGACGTAGCCGTTCGATGTTCCATGCGTTGGTGAGGGTCGAGCCTTTTCCGTCGACTAACTTGCGTTCCGGTTTCGCCAAAGCACCTTGACCACGACGAACGGACCTTCCCAAGGAGGAGTCAGCTTGTGGCGCCCCTTGTTATCTTGGCGTCGACGGAGCACGAGGTCGCCGACGTTGAAATCTCTCTTGCGCACGTTCTTCTCGTGGTACTGCCGTAGCTTCTGTTGGTAGCGCGCAGAGTGTAGGAGCGCCGTGTCTCGAGCTTCTTCTGCTTGGTCGATGGCGTTTGCTAGCCTTTCCTGATTAGTCTGCTCGTTGTAGGCCTTGAGTCGAGGGGACCCGTATTCGAGGTCAGTGGGGAGGACGGCCTCAGACCCATAGACCAAGAAGAACGGGGTGAACCCAGTGGCTCGACTCTTGGTCGTGCGCAGACTCCACAGGACGGATGGGAGTTCAACTACCCATTTGTTGCCGTGTTTGTTCAAGCGTTTGAAAATTCTTGGCTTTAGTCCTTGCAAGATCATGCCATTTGCGCGCTCGACTTGGCCGTTAGTTCGAGGATAGGCGACTGCGGACCAGTTCACATGGATGTGATTCCGATCGCGAAGTCCAAGAATTTTTTGCCCGTGAACCGGGTGCCATTGTCGGTAATGATGACGTTAGGGACTCCAAAGCGATGGATGATGTCGGTGAAGAACTCACCGCTCGTTCCGAGCGGATGTTAGTGATGGGCTTGGCCTCGATCCACTTGGTGAACTTATCGACGGCTATGAGCAAGTGGGTGTGGCCTCTGTTGTCTTTTGAGGGGTCCGACCAGATCGAGCCCCCGCACCGCAAATGGCCACGTGAGGGGGATCATCGGAGTGCATGTCTTTGGAAGATGCGTTTGCTTGGCGTAGAATTGGCATCCCTCACACGCTCGAACCGGCTTGATGGCATCGGCGGCTGCGGTGGGCCGAGAAGCCTTGACGGAATGCGTTTCCGACAAGGGTCCTTGGCGCAGCGTGGTGGCCACAAGCCCCCGAGTGCATGTCTCGGAGCAGTTTCTGGCCTTCTTCGATCGAGATACACCGTTGGAGTACACTAGTTGGGCTCCGTCGGTAGAGCTCCCTGTCGTCCCCGTAAAGGACGTAAGTTTTGGCTCGACGAGCTAGTCGCCTTGCCTCCGTTCGATCTTCTGGCAACTCCCCTCGAATAAGATACTCAAGGAATGGTGCACGCCAGTCGGTTGGTGGGCTCGTAGCCTGGTCGATCTCCATGACTGTGGCCCTGTCGAGGGGGGTTCGGTCGTAGGAGCAGGCTCAACAGCCGGTCCTGCCCCAGCCCCCGAGTCCCACTTTACGGATGGCTCGTGGAGGTCTTTCGAGAAGACGTCTGGGGGTAGTGGCGCTCGAGATGAGGCGATTTTGGCCAGCTCATCCGCAGCCTCGTTGAAGCGCCTTGGGATGTGGTTGAGCTCGAGACCATGGAAGCTGGCTTCCAACTTGCGTACTTCATTGCAGTATGCTTCCATCTTTTCATCATGGCAGCTCGAGGCTTTCATTACTTGGTCGATAACGAGCTGCGAGTCGCCTCGAGCATCGAGGCGTCGGACCCCAAGCTCGATGGCAATGCGCAACCCGAACGAGCGCCTCATACTCGCCATGTTGTTCGAGGCGGCAAAGTGGATGCGTACCACGTAACGCATGTGTACTCCGAGAGGTGAAATGAAGAGCAGGCCCGCGCCCGCTCCTCTGTCTTCATGAGCGACCGTCGAAGTACATGGCCCATAGCTCGGCTTGAATCATGCGGGGGGAGTTGGACATCGGTCCACTCGGCGACAAAGTCACCGGACTTGAGATTTGATAGCCTTCCGAGGGGCGTACGTGATGGTCTCGCCCATGAGCTCGACCGACCACTTGGCGATTCGACCCACGACTTCCGGTTTGGATAATTTCCCCAAGTGGGAATGATGTTACCACCGTCACCGGGTGGCTAAGAAAGTAGTGCCGAAGTTTTCGACGGGTGAGCACGATTGCGTAGAGCGGCTTTTGGATATGGGGGTATCGAACCTTGGCATCTGAGAGCACCTCACCGATGAAATACACCGGCCGCCGGACGGGGAGCACGTGCCCCTCTTCCCGCCTCTCGACCACTATGATCGTGCGACCACCCGAGTGGTTGCGGCAACATAGAGGAGGAGGGATTCGGCGGGTACGCCATCTCGAGCCGGTTGGGGCGGCACGAGTGCGGGCGGAGATGTGAGCATGCTCTTCGGCTTCGAGAGGGCCTCCTGCGCCGGGTGTCCAAGCAAAGTGCTCGGATTTTCGAGGAGTCGGTATGGAGGCAAGGCTTTTCTCCCAAGCGCGCGATGAACCGACTGAGTGCAGCTAAGCATCCAGTGATCTTTTGCACCCCCTTCAGGTCTCGAATCGGCCCCATTCTCATGATGGCCGCGACCTTCTCGGGATTGGCCTCGATGCCGCGCTGGGAGACGATATACCCTAACAGCATGCCTCGAGGCACACCAAAGACACACTTCTCGGGATTTAACTTGATGTTTTTAGCCCGGAGGCAGTCAAACGTCAACTTGAGGTCCGCGACAAGGTTTTCTACTTTTCGAGTCTTGACAACGATGTCATCGACGTAGGCCTCGACGGTCTCTCCTATGTGTTTCTCGAAGACATGGAGCATGCGGCGTTGGTATGTTGCCCGGCGTTTCAAGGCCGAAAGGCATTGTGACATAACAATACATGCCCATGGGGGTGATGAATGAAGTCGCGAGCTGGTCGGACTCCTTCATTTTGATTTGGTGGTAGCCGAGTAGGCGTCGAGGAAAGAAAGTACTTCACAACCCGCAGTGGAATCAACGATTTGATCTATTCGAGGTAAAGGAAATGGGACTTTGGGACATGCTTTATTTAAACTAGTGTAATCTACACACATCCTCATTTTCCCATTCTTTTTCTCTACTAATACGGGATTAGCTAACCACTCGGGATGATGTACCTCCTTGATGAATCCGGCCTTCTCGAGCTTCTCGACCTCTTCGCGGATGATCCTACGCTTCTCCTCGTCGAAGCGGCGCAGGCGTTGCTTGACAGTCTTGAACCGGACGGACCTCCAAGGCGTGCTCGGCGACATCCTCGGTATGCCGGGCATGTCCGAGGACTCCACGCAAACATGTCGGCGTTTGCACGGAGAAAGTCGACGAGCACCGCTTCCTATTTGTTTGTCGAGGAGGGCGCGATGACCGGCGTCTTTTCCCCGAGGAGCTTGGATCGAGCGGAATCTTCTTGGTGTCGTCGGCGGGGTCGAAGTTGCCGGCTTGTCGCTTGGGTGTTGGAGGAGAGGCTCCGGCCGCCATGTGATCGAGCATCATGGCTAGGTCTTCGATGTTCCCAAGCACGTTCATCGGTGATTCCCGTTCTCGACGCACTCCACATCGCGGTGGTAGGCGTGCTCGTACGTGAACCGACGGTGATGACTCCTTTTGGTCCCGGCATCTTGAGCTTGAGGTAGGCATAGCCGGGGATCGCCATGAACTTTGTGTAGCACGGCCTGCCCGGGATGGCATGATACGTCCCTCGAAACCTGGTACGTCCAATGTTAAGACCTCTCGACGAAAGTTCGAGCGTGTCCCAAAGACGACGGGAGGTCGATGCGGCCGATCATGAGCTTTCTTGCCGGGGACCACTCCGTGGAAGCCCCGGCACTTGGTTGGAGGTCGGCTCTTGTGAGGCCGAGCAACGTGAGGGTCTCCATGTAAATGATGTTGAGGGCCTGCCCCCATCCATGAGAACTTTGGTGAAGCGGGCGTTGAGGATGATCGGGCGACAACGAGGGTACGAGCCGGGATTGGTGACGTGGTGCGGATGATCATCACGGTCGAACGTGATGGGAGCATCCGACCAGTCGAGGAATTGAGGCACGGCGGGTTTCATGGCGAAAACCTCCCTGCGCTCGGCCTTCCGCTCTCGACGCGTCATCTGGGTGGTCGGGCCGCCGTAGATCATGTAGCACTCAGTGATGGGCGGATACCCACCGTCGTCATCGTCGTTGGCTCGATCCTCGCCACCCTTATCCTTCTTGCCATCGCCCTTGTCAATGCCAAATTTCTTGAAGTAGCCTCGAAGCATACGGCAGTCCTCGAGGTTATGTTTGACCGGTTCCTTATGGTACGGGCAGGGCTGCTTCAGCATCTTGTCGAAGACGCCCCCATCCGGAGGGGGTCTAGGCTTCTTGCGCTCGGCCGCGGCCACCTCGTCTTCCAGAACCGCGCGCTTGCCTTGCTGGTTGCCTTTCTTCTTCTTCCCGTTTTTCTTCTGGGCCTTGCTCGAGCCCTCACCGCCCCCTGGGGACGGCGCGGGTTTGTTCCCAACCACACCAAAGAAGGCCCCCACGGCCTCGTCGCCGGCAGCGTAGTCGGCGACGACGTCCATGAGCTCGTTCACCGTCTTTGGGCGGTTGCGCCCGAGCTCTCGCACGAGCTCTTTGCACGTGGTGCCTGAGACAAACGCCAGGATGACGTCGTGGTCTGGGATGTGCGGTAGCTCGGTGCGCAGCTTGGAGAAACGTCGAGCAAAATCCCGGAGAGATTCCGTGGTATTTTGCTTGCAATTTCGGAGATCCCACGAGTTGCCAGAGTCGGACGTACGTGCCCTTGAAGTTCCCCTCGAAAACGGACCAAGTCGGCCCAATCGTGGATCGACGGGGGGAGTTCCTCGAGCCACCGTCGAGCGGTGTCGAGAGAAACAAGTGGGAGTTGGCGTATGATCGCCTTATCCTCTCGTGCCCCTCCCGGCAGGCCGGGCCGGCCGGAGTCGGCGGCCCGAGCTCGCTTGGTCTCCCGTTGTACTTGACCACGCTCGTGGGGGTCGAACGGGTTTGGCAACGGCGTGTTGCGGATAGCTCGGACCGAAGACTCGAGGGCCTCGGTGGTTCGAGAAACCGCCGATCCTCGTCGGCGTCGTAGCGTCCCCCTCGATGGGCCTTGTAGCCACGGTCCTCGGCACCCGCAGCCTTGCGTCGTCGGTTGTCGTTGATGTTATGACGCGCATCTTGAGGTGCACGGTTGTCGAGGATGCGTTCTCGAGCAGGTGCTCTACCACCTCGAGGGTGCCTCCCGGTGGACGGAACCCTCCCGCTCGTGCCGTGGTTGTTCCAGGGCCGCCTCACGCGCCTCGAGGCCGAGCTCTCGGCCCGCGGACGGCGGCGACTTGGAGGAGCCCCCCGGATCTCGTCTCGTATCCGCAAGGCGTGGGGATTCGAGGGTGCGGCATGTCCCGCAAAGAAGATAGCCGCCGCAAGTACATTCGGCTTGCTCGAGGGAAATGGGCCGGCTCGGGTGGCGCTCGGCCGCCCGTCGTTGACGATGCGGTTGAAGACGTCTCGTGCCTTTCCTCGAGCGCCAAGAGCTCGAGGAGGGGTGGATGGTTCCCGCTCAGCGCGCGCTTGAGCAGTTCCAGATTTGCGCGTTCCTCATCCATCTTGGCCTCGATTTCCCTGAGCTGAGCCCATTGTGCTGCTTGAGCATCGTCTTCAGGTCGTCGATTGTCTTGCGCTCGTGGCGGTGGTCCGCGCGGCTCGATCACCTGCAGGGCTGCAGCCGCCGATGTTCCGACCGCTGGGGTCACATCTGCCCGGTTGGCTGCAGGGACGGCCATGGCGGCGCCATCTCTGGTCTCGTCATCCGACGGGACGTCGTTGTTGAGATGAAAACACTCGCGTGCCGGGTCATAGCACCCTGAGTCTGAGTCATCGGAGTCAGGCTAGCGGCTGGACGGCGTCCGGGGCCTCCCCGTGCTCTCCTCCTCGATCCAGCGGCGCATATCCCCGACCGTGTTGCGGCGTTGCGAGCCAGGTGCTCTGTCAAATCCGCGGTTTACTGACGCCGGCCATACAATCTCCAAGTCCATGGTGGCACGCAGGAGGGGGCCGGGGCTCTCCTCCTGCGGTCCCATGGCTGACTGGATCTCGCTGGTAAACGTGGTGGCGGCGTTGGTGAGCCCAAACGGGAGCCTGCGACGAGCTCGGTAGAGCCCGTGCGGCAGCAGGTTGGGCGATATCGGTCGCGCGCGCGCTCGAGGCGCCACGCCGGGCTCTCTCGGCGAGCGCATGGCAAACGTGAAGCTAGGGTCCACGTCATGGGCTCCCTGTCCATGTGGCACCTCCTGCCGCACACTTGGCACTCCGGCTGGGTGCGTCGTGGCGTCTGGCTGGGAGGGCACACGAGCAAAGTGCTCAAGGCTCTGTGCCTGCTGGCGGTGATGACGATGCCTTGGTGGCGTCGACGACGTGGTGGCGAGCCATGGTGGTGCGGTCGGCGCGCGGCCCCACCGGTGTGTGGGGGTGACGAGCGTCCCCTCCCGGTTCACCGATCGAGTAGAGCCATGTCGTGGCACGGGCCGAGCGACACGAACTCTAGACTCCCAAACCGAGATCACCGTGGCGAACGGAAACGATGGAGTGGGCGATGCCATCCGGAAAATGGCGGGAATCGAACGAAAAGCACGCGACACCCCCTACCTGGCGCGCCAACTGTCGGTGTTTCGTACCCCGGGGGGTATAACACCAACGAGTAAATTTCTTATGCGTGCTCCCTAATCCGGATGGTGATGCAAGATGGACACAAGCGTTTATCCTGGTTCAGGCAAAGAATGCCCTACGTCCAGCAGAGGGGAGAGATTCGTGTTATCTTGCACCGGGGTGCTTGTACAGGGGTGAATACAAGCGAGTCCTGAGACTTAGCGTGCGCGGAAAATGTGTGAAGGCGTAAAGCGTCGTCCTCCCCTAAACTAGGCCCTGGCATCCCCTTTTATAGGCCAAGGGGAGGCTCAGGAATACAGAGTAGATAGGGCTGTCGTGGCGTGACGTCGAGCTACATGCACCGTGTCAAGTCGCCGAAACTGTAGACGTTCCGCTTGGTCTGGCTCGAGTCTGTAGCGGCATGGCCGACGATGGCCTGCTGGTCCTTCTCGATCGTGGGCTGACGTAGTTGAGGTATGGCGCTGTCGTGACCGAGCACGTGCGCCCGGGAACTCCGCAGGATGGTCGTCGAGGTGGGAAAGACAGAACACTGTGTGTCCCTTGTTCAGTTGCGCCCGTCACCACTCCTCGAGTGGTTGGAAGCCGCCTCGAGGGGGCGTGATCCGAGCGACGGGACGGGACGACGTAGTTGGTGGCACGAGCGTTGATGATGGCGTCGGGAGAGAGCGCGCCGCACGCGCCACGGTACCGGCGTGGTGTAATAGTGCGGCACGCCCGAATCCGGGTATGGGCAGCGGAATAGGAGAAGCGACCGGCATACTTCTCACTATGCCGCGCACTGTAGCCATGGGGTTAGGCGGGCAGACATACTTCCCACTATTACATATCTGTAGCCATGTGCGTGCCTTGGATAGGTAATGATTGTGGGCGGACTCGGCGGCCGCCCGCTCGGCGTTCTCCGTCCGCTCGGCGGTCGCTCGCTCAGCGGTTTACGTCACCGTCTCGGCGGTCGCACGCTCGGCGGTTTCCGTCCTTGTCTCGAGCGGTCGCACGCTCGAGCGGTTTCCGTATTTCTCTTCTCGAGCGGGTGAGCGGCTGTTGCTTGAGTCGCGGGTCTCGAGGCCTTGCGGGCCTGGTAGTGGGCCGGCCCAGTGTGAGGAGGATTGGGGTTTCTCTGGTTAATTCTTGGGAGATTTATTGGTAAGATGGGTTGGGTTATTTTCCTCTAACGTACCTGATTTAGGACCCCCTAATCTAGGTACCCGACATTATTCTATTCTATTATATCAGACTTGACTTTGCTCTATTTGATTATGTTCTCAATTATATTGTTCTTAGTTTACTTTGATTATATGTTTAGCATAGTTGGACTAGAATTATGTTTATGCATAGGATCGTATAGCGCTTGCTCATTAGATCGATGGGTGAGTGGTAAATATTGTGTAGGCGTGGTGCCTAGACCGTATTTATCTGCGATTGCACCCTATATTCCGGATCGTGAGGTAGATCGCGGGAGTGAAGGATCTGTTGAGTCCTTTGTAGCCCTTCTCCCGAGTATAGGTCTAGCAGAACAAACCTATTACATTGAAGTCATTGCTATGTCTCTTGTCTTCTCGGTAATATCACTATGCATAGGTGTAACCTTTTCCCGCCATGATTGCTAGATGTTCTTGCACTAATCATTGTATGCTTTGACTTTATAGTTAGAATAACATAGGATTATACCCTAGATCGTCCTAGTCCATGCTAGTGTTATAAGCTTAGAGTGCTAAGTTGAGATGGTTGATTACTATTATTTTATGTGGCTAAATGCTCTCATTTATCTTATGTCATTTATCATTCATTCCTATATTTTATGTGACACTTACCCGTATGAGATGATCGATACGGAGACAAGGTTAAGCTCTCCATTATAGCATGTGCATTGCTCATCACTCATTATCCAGTGCATTCCCTTCCCGAGTGGTAAAATTATAAATAACGATACCTGGATTACTCCGGTTAAAATGCTACGATGATATATTCGTGCGCTTGAACCCTTCTTATTTCGGTTGCACTTAATAGACATCAACGGCCTCGCCTGCTGATTCCAACCTTGATTCGCCGAGGTCGATAGTAATTATTGTTGTTGTTGTTGAGGTAGTTCACGTCCTCCTTCAGCTCGGGCGGTTAGCACCTGTGTGCCCAGATCTCTCCACACTCTTCACATGTCATGCGAGCATCATGTATATGCATGACTTCTTTCTTCTCCGGGGCTCTCTCATCGAGCCTCTTCATTAGCAAATCCATTTTGCGAGACTGACATGTCTACCTCTTTCACTGGTGCATTCCTCCACCTCTCTTGCGGGTCGAGTTCTTTCTTCACTCCAACCTTGGTTGGATGCCATCTTCTCCACAAGAGCCGTGGCTTGAGGAATAGTGAGTGATAAGAATGCACCTCCAGCAGCAAAGCATCCATCATCTCACGTGTCTTGTTCGAGCCCATGGTAGAACGTCTCGCATAAGCGGCCAATTCTCCATGCCATGATGAGGACACTCGAGGATGTAGTCTTGAAAGCGCTCCCAAGCTTCGGGACAGTCTCATCATGGTGTTGCTTTGAAAGCTTGATATCTTCCCACGAAGAGCATTTGTCTTGCCCATGGGGAAGAACTTCGCCAAGAAATTGGTGGAACATAGTGCCCACGTAGTATTCTTTTCCTTATTGGCGTAGAACCTTGCTTCGCTCTCCCCAAGAGTGAGAATGGGAAGAGGCGAAGTAGTATAGAATCTCAGGGACATCCTTGATAGTGAATGTGCTACAAATCTCCGTAAAGTGTTGGAGATGAGCACTAGCATCTTCATGGGCCTTCCCTTAACCGGCTTGCTTGCACCATGTTGATTAGCGTAGGCTTGAGCTCAAAAGCTCCTTCGATGTCCGCGGGCTGGTCAGTCGAATGTTGTCCGTAGTTGGAGCCGAGAACTCGCGGAGTGACTTGTTCGCCATGGCTTCAAATGCTGGTGTCAAGTCTCGCACGAAAGGTTGACTTCTCGCTTCTAACAAACTTCCAAGTTGAGTTGATGATGATGATAATTGATTGGTCTTCTTCAACTTTCCGGCTTTCCGAATAAAGCTTCGGATCGTCAATATAATTATCGGAAGAATTGTCTTTTTCATACATTACCCGCATAAGATATAAAATAGACGGAAGACAAGGGTAAGGCTGTATGAGTAGAGAATGGTGATAGTGCTCAATCTCATTATGTAGTGCAATGCTGCTCATTATCCATTGGCTTTCAACCTTCCCCGCAACGGCGCCAAAAATGCTTGTTGATGTCTATTAAGTGCAAGTTGAAATAAAGAAGGTTCCGCAAGCTTACGAGAATATATCATCGTAGCATTTTAACCGGGAGTAATCCAGGTATCGTTATTTATATTTTTACCCGGGAAGGGAATGCTCTGGATAATGAGTGATGAGCAATGCACATGCTATAATGGAGAGCTTAACCTTTGCGTATCAATCATCTCATACGGGGGTAAGTGTCACATAAAATATAGGAATGAATGATAAATGACATAAGATAAATGAGAGCATTTAGCCACATAAAATAATAGTAATAAGCCATCTCAACTTAGCACTCTAAGCTTATAACACTAGCATGGACTAGGACGATCTAGGGTATAATCCTATGTTATTCTAACTATAAAGTCAAAGCATACAATGATTAGTGCAAGAACATCTAGCAATCATGGCGGGAAAAGGTTACATCTATGCATAGTGATATTACCGGAGGAGACAAGAGACATAGCAATGACTTCAATGTAATAGGTTTGTTCGCTAGACCTATACTCGGGAGAAGGGCTACAAAGGACTCAACGGGAGTTTGTCACTCCGCGATCTACCTCACGATCCGAATATAGGGTGCAATCGTTGAGATAAATACGGTATAGGCACCATGCCTACACAATATCTACCACTCACCCATTGGCCTAATGAGCAAGCGCTATACGATCCTATGCATAAACATAATTCTAGTCCAACTATGCTAAACATATAATCAAAGTAAACTAAGAACGATATAATTGAGAACATAATCAAATAGAGCAAAGTCAAGTCGATATAATAGAATAGAATAAAGTACTACTCATAGTATCACGAACAATGATGAATATTACAAGAATGTAGAGGGGAATTACCAAGAACTCCGACAGATCCGGACTCCAAGCTAGGCTTGATTCCCTCTAGATCTATTCCTATGTAGCTATGCTACTAAACTATGGAGCTCTAATTGAGATGGTGGCTCGGCTTCTCGAATTCGATGAGAGAATGAACTCTTGAATGAATTAGGGTTTCACCCGGGGCCGGGGCTCGAATATATAGCCCCCTAGGATGAACCACAGCCCTCGGATCAAACCGACCTAAATGGACGATAATTATTCATCCTCAAAGGCGGTGGAGGCGGGATCCGCGAGACTCGATGCCATTGGTCGAGGTGGGAGTCGGCCGACTCCCCACTGGGTCGGCCGATCGCAGCCGGCTGCCAGTGGGGCCCGGCCTTCGGGGGTCGCCTCCGGAGTCTTCTAGATTATACAATTTTACCCGTTCGGTCTTTATCTCTATGTAATCATGACATGTGGGCCTCCTTTGGTTCTCTTTCTGATAACCCCCTGCAGAAATAGACAATCACCAAAACTCGTGGAATTCTGTCAGTGTAACCCCCTATATCTAACAGGTGAACTCAAATTAGTCCTTTCTCTTGCTGCGTTGACGGTATAAAATTGATACTTAACGACCGTCAACACTAGGATCCACTCCATCTTCTCTCCCAAATGACCTTATGTTGTGATACATCATGCCATGTGCACGGAAGGTATATATGCCGGTGTTCCTCATGTTAGCGTAGCACTATCGAGGCGACTTTGTAGAGGGGAAGTGAAAGAGAAGTGTCCATTGAAAAACCTAATATTGTTGCGGAAATGCCTAGCGTTCGCGTTGGTGCTCGTCCAAAGCCTCATGAGCTGGTGCAGTACAATTGGTTGATCGGCTTGATCTTTCCATCTGCGGCAATGGAACCCGGGGGTTCTTTTGGAAACCTCTTTGCACCACACTCGCGCAATCGGGGACGGGTTGTAGCATGTGTGTCTCGTAGGTATGTTACTATACACCTTTTCATATGGGTCGGCTACTTCGGGGTTAGAAGCCATGTCGTCCTCGGGAGTATCACTTTGTACCTCGTCATCGATTCCTCTAATGAAATGACATTGGAACAAAAAAATTAAGGTTAGATAATGGAGTGAATATATGTTTATCAATGGATTTGACATTTGGGGCAAATACCTTGCTTGACAAATAGGTATCCCTCCTCCGCATCATCATCATCTTCAAATATGTCGCCCTCATCATCGTCTGTGATCGTCACAGTGCAATGAGACATCACAGCTTGGGTAACAATAACGAAAAGCAAACAATGTATACAATGTTAATTGTAGTGAAAATTACCAGTGTCATCAAATATTGGTTGTGCAGGTGTGGCAGATGCATTTTGATTGCTTGGTATAGCGTTTTCTATTAACAACATAATGTACAAGGTTAGATAAACCAGTGGATGTTCATAAAGTTATTCACTATTTTGTACAAATATACCTTGCCCAAGCAAACAAGTATGACTCGTCCTCTTCCTCATCATCCTCAAATATGTCACCCTCGTCGCCCGTGATCATCAAAGTGCCATGGGATATTATTCCAGCTTGGGAAACATTAGAGGAAAGCAAACAAAAGTGTAAAGAATATTAAAAGTAGGCAAATTACCAGTGTCATCAAATAGTGGTTGTTCACGTGTATCTGTTGCATTTTGATTGCTTGGTCCAGCGGTTTCTGTCAACCACACAATAGACATGGTTGAGATAGGAATAAAGTTGTTTCATGTCAAGGACAGGGGGTAGTGAGGCCTCGTTAATTACCGTTGTTGGTCATGGTTGACTGAGGTAAGGGCATATTTTCATACGCGTGCTCTTCAGCCATGCATTCATCATCATTGTTAGCTTGTCCTTTATTCTGACCGATACGACACTCAAACTCAACATTACGACGGGCTAATAATGCATGTCTTTGCCCAGTTGGAACATTCCGTCTATGTGTCATATGACCCGGCAATATATCACCACATTCATCATTATCGTCATTTGCCTCCTCAGTGGCATGTTTGAAGCGAATAGGTGTTGTAGTGGTTTCTGGGATAGCCCAATAACCGGGGCTTATTGTGGGTTCACGAGGCACAAACAAGTTTGCAGTGGGCCACTCCGTCGTTGGATCATACAGTGGATTCTCCATTGCAATGGACTCCCTGTTTAATGTATGTTTTCGCACCTCCATGGAGCGCCGTGTAGCCACTTTCATTGCCTCTTTACGAGATGGCGTTTTATTGTAAAGCCTTTGTCGCTTGCGCCTTTGTTCTCGTTGCTCAGGTGTCATGTTTGCATGTTGCATCCTACACCTTGCACGATGAGCTAGGACTTGCTCATTTGTTAAGCTGTCTCTTACGTGAAGCATTGATGCATTGTGATTGCATTTCTTGATTAATTATCTTTGTGACAGTAATTACATCATCACGTATAGTTGTGTTTGAGTTAAAATAGTACAAGACAAACATAATACACCGAGATATCCTTCAGAGCTACGATAGATTTGCCACCACATAAATATAGGTGTTATGTCATATTCACAACATTTTGTTTATAAGTACCTGATAATCGATTGGATATATGTGTCTCATCAATATTGTTTGCATGGAGTGAATCATTCCTATGCAACCAATGATCTGTTTCATTAGGATCCATATTTTCCTTCTCAGATGCTTCTTGGCCATCTACCAATTGACACAACACATATGAGAAACATCAATAGTAAAATCTATATCATAAGTCACCAACTTTTCTAATTTACAACCATTTGTAGTTTCGCTACGTAGTTGTTGCTCTTTTTTTCTTTTATTTGCCTCTCGACGTTTTTTATTTCGTTCATCCTTTTTCTCTTGAGACATTGTGAGCCATCGAGCCTTATCTCTTTTCTCTTGCGTTCTCTAGCATCATTTCTGCCATATTACATCCATATACTTTGATTATCATTAATAATGTAAACAATACAATAAATCTAATTAATAAGGTAAAAAGATGGTTCATTTTGTTTACCTCCATTAGCAGAGCTAGTCTTGTCGCCCAATGGTGCAGGAGAGCTACTATTTTCCATTGAATGAACCCTCAATTATCTGCATGTTATTTGAAACATAATTAGTCCATTAAATCAATTCTTCTCCTTGATCCCATATTGAATTTTTATGCACGGGTGCAAATTGAGACTAAAAAGGTATGTCGGGATGACTATTGAGATGGCTAAGATTGTTAGGAATCATTGACCGACATAATGACTGCGGCACTACATTATTTGCAAATTATAGAAAAAATAGGTCTAGGAAATGTTAATTTTCGGAAGATCATCTAACATTAAAAATAAAGTCAGATCTTATACTTGTATGCGGGACGATAAAGTACATGTCAACATAGCAAAAAAGTTGAACATCAAATTGTTCTTTATGGCCATTTGTTATTATGGAATTCTTCCTTTCAAACAGCCTGTACCTAAGTGCATTTGCTATATTATGGATAATCACCAAACGGATCACCAAAACCAGATGTGATTACGACAAGCAAGCAAACAGCTAGCAGAAAAATATTCATCTTACCGGCACAAGGTTGTGATGTAGCTTACGGGCAGCTGATAAGTGATGCCACACCTAACCAATGTATGTACAACATTAAGAGGAGAGGACAACTGGCCTTCTCGACATAGCATGAAATGAGAGATCACAACTGGACACAGTAAGTAAGTAACTAACCAATGTACATGTTCAGATTTGTACTGGGAGATCATACAATGAGAGAGTGGTCCAAAGTTGATGACAGTGCTTCTGTTATGGTTATGGTGTGACGAATGAAACAATTACAGAGAAGAAGGTAGGAGGACAGCTATAGATGTGGCGTACATCACAGCAGAACTTGCTGACAGGTTTCAGACAAAGAATGTGGTCACGGTGTTGTTAGATTCTCATCAGTTAAGTAGATGCCCAAGACCGGAGCAGAAAAATAGGCACAGGAGATTGGGGATTCATAATTAGGAATACCTCCATCCGAAAACATTGTTTTTTTAAAACCAAAAAAGCACAGCCCTAGCCCTCAAGAAACATGAAAACATTCAGCATTCAGTTTGGAAAGTCTGACCACCTCGTTGAATGTCTTCTTCACCAAAGTTCAGTAACGTTCAGTTACACTATTTTAGTATATGCCTATAAAAAACTGATGTCCACTTTCTTTCAGAAAAAAATAAAAAAATCCACAATTTGCTATGTTACCGATTTGCCTGATAGGTGACAGTTATAAGTGTTCACTCTTGTTCACTCACCGGCGATCGCTACTGACTGAAGCTGAGAATGTTTTCGCATACATCTAATACAGAATCTAGTGAGACCACTTATGAGTGTGATACCTGAAGTTCTCAAAGTCAAAGGCTAAGGACTGTTGCCAAAAGGGTATGCAATCCGTATGGTATTTATGTTTTGTCAACTTTGTCAGTTAACTGAATACATATAGAAGTCATGTATGATCCAATATCTCTGAATAATTAGTGGAAAGCCAACCCAAAAGATGGAACACAAATCTAAGCTCAAACGTGTAAACCATAGATGAAATAGCGAGCTCGAGAAATATAGACTGGCAAACAATATCTCTGAATAATTACTTGCAAATAGAGCTGAGCTGCAGAACTAATATAAGCCAATTAAATAAACTTAAAGATAACAGGCAAAACTTTGCACACTGTTTTCCCTCATGCAAACACTCAAGCATTAATCATTAGCATGTAGTTCTTTCGACTATAGCATGAATGATGGTGACTACACATAAAGCAGTAGCACGTTGTTGCAATCAAAAGGCAAAGGAGCTAGTACTTGGACAAGAAATTAATTATTTTCGCTGAGCTAGGTGCTGATGCGGCCTGACCTGATAATTGAAGCCACGATAAACTGCTTTGTCGTTGGCACAAAGAGAGAGCAGAGGATGATCTGATGCTGCCAAAGAACAGTGAAAACGCAATGTAAAAACAGCAATCGGTAAAAACAGCAATCTGAATTCTACGCAGGGCATTAGGTAATTTCACTTATTAATAAAGTCTTAAACCAAAGTAACTTCAGGAAAATTAAAATTATACGTGGAGTATCACCCTAAACCTAGAAAATATGTAGTTTTTTTTACAAGAAAGGAAATATGTAGGTTATACTGACAGTTGTTCACCTTCTGAAGTGTCCTATAAAAAAATTGGCATGAATAAGCTCTAGAATTGTTAGATCAACCATTTGCAGGATCACATATAAGCACTTACTGGACAATTGTTAGATCAACCATTTGCAGGATCACAATACCAAAATTTGAACATAAAGGACTCACTACTATGGAATAAAAATTGGTTGTGCACTAATGGAACTTGTAGAAGAAAAAAGAATAATCAAGGGAAGACAGTTTTTAAAATTGATGCCTAGGCTGAGCAGCCATCAAAGCCAAAATTAAAACTGGAACTCATGAGCATTCCGAGAACCAGATCAAACTTATGTGCGCCACCACAAAACTCAAGCACCTGTGCGCAGACAGAATGAGGAGTGCTGGTTGAATCGTGCCGGCGGTGTCCTCCCCGCACCGCGAGCTCCTCCACCGCCGGTACGGGCGCGTCTTCCCCTAACACGGTGAGCAAGAGGCGGAGGTCGAGGAGGTGATTCGTGGCATCGGGCGCAAACCATGGCGGCGCCCTCCCTCTCTTCCCAGCGAGAGGGATGATGCGGAGCGCCCTACTGGATCCCGGCGGCCTCTCCAATCTTGGCGGCTCCCTCTCCAATTCCGGTGGCTCTCTCCCCAATCCCGGTGACCAGCGTCGCGCCGGACGCCAGCACGCCTTCTTCTCAGCGTGAGCGCGCGTGGACACCCCTGGCGGCAAGATGCAGGGCCCCTCCCCCACACCAAGTGGGTTCTCCTCTCCTCTACCTGTGGCTGCGGCGATTTCAAGCACCATGGCGATGGAGGGGGAGAGGAAGAGAACGGGGTAGTCACACCTCTTGCTGGACGTGCCACCGCCGACGTCTCGGGTTGTAGTGGCGGCAGCAGGCGATGACGAGGGCGATGACCAACGACCGGCGCAGGTGCGACGGCGACGACAGCGAGGAGTGCTGGTTGAATCGTGGGTGAGCGAGCACGATTGGGGAACGCCAGGAGGCCTGCTATCGCGCTCCGGGCCTCCGCTCCGCCTCCGGGACACCGCTCTGCGGTTGTGCGGGCGTGAGCGAACGAGGCTGCGGGGAGAGCTCTGTAGCGGCGGTTCCGTGGTGGGCGTCGTGGAGGAGGGAAATTAGTGCTAATTATCCCTTTCCAAAAAAAAAATTAGTGCTAGAGGGAGCGGTCCCATGCGTCCGATGTACTCCCTCCGTCTCAGGTTTACTTGTACCTTTGGCATTCAAATTTTTTCTCACAATTAATCGGTCACGTTGGCGCGAAGAGGACACTTGCAGCAGTGGCAGAACCGTCAGATGACAGCCTACAGCCACAAAGAAACATCGTGTAAGACCAAAAAAAATATAAAAAACGAACTAAAAAACAAAAGGAAAATAGAAAACAATCAATGCAGGAATACTCGGCCCATCTAGAAGGTGTCCATGGCCTTCTGATCCATCGTCCTGCTTCGATTAAAATAATAAAAGGCTGTCGTGGCTGCCATCAGTCCACCACTGTACCGGAGCAGCTGCTGCACATATGTAAGGGTATTTTGGTAATTCCGCTTCATCTTGGTAACCGTGTCCAACCTAAGAAGAGCAATTATTAGCGAGACGGAGGGAGTAGCTATTTTGGGGGCGGCAGTTTTCCTTTTCGAGGTGCAGGAGCGGGCAGCAATTAGGCCGGGCGGTCCCCTGGTGTTTAGCGCTGACGATCTGATTTGGATCCTTTTAGTTGTAAGATTCGTCCAATCTCCAGTTTCTTCTTCTTTTGTACTATATATGCCAAATACAATATATTAATGCTAAGACTAAGAGTATAATAGATTTCTTTTTAAGAAAATCCCGCGGCAACGCGTGGGATATTCTCCTAGTTACTATAGTTTACTATGCCCCGACACACCACAGCTAAAAACAAATTGCCCGCTGTTGACACCAGATGTGGCAAACGGGATTACCGCAAGCGGACGGGTAGTCAATGTAGCACTTCACCGGGAGTATTCCAGATATCGTATTTTCCACAGGGAACGAGAAGTGGACTAACTAGGCCAAGGTATGCCGTCAGGCAATGATCAAAGGGCTTAGGATGGGATAGAGAGGTAATTCTAGTATTTGGGTTCTAACTTAGCTTATCCTAAGGATATGTGAGAGCTAACTCTATCTTTCTGCTGCGGCCGATGGGCGAGACAGGTTGCTAAATAACACACCCTGAAGCGGCCACCAGTGCAGGCCTACAATCTAACCTAACAACACACTCAGGAGAACTCCAAGGTCCCAACGGAAGGCTGACACACTTCACTCTGGGCGTTCCTGGGTGCAGCCAGATGTTCACATCGGCAGATCTAGTCTAGACACCGCGCCTACACTATCTCTACTACTCTAAACACGGCCAGGGTTTAGAGCACTTCACTCAAGAGCCTAACATATGCTCGCTCAGGAGAGAGCAATGTGCCAGCAGAAAGGATGTATACTTACGATAAACTAAGACCAGTAAATGCGAAGGTACTCGAGATGAAAACAACTAGAAAGTAAACTTACTAGAAGACAAGCATCCGCTGAGGCGCTCCTGGAAGAAGACTCCCGACAGGCCGGGACTCCTCCGCTAGAACTCCTCACTCTCTCCCCTCTATTCTCACACTATAGCTAATGGAAGCTCTTCCTATGATACATGGTGCACTTTGGACTAAGCTCTAGGGGGTATTTATAGGGGAGATGGAGTAGCCCCTACTCAAGTGCCACGTCAGTGATGCGCGTGACACCTCTTCTACACCCTTGGATCAAACCGACTTGGAATGGACGTCTGGCAGCAAAGGACACATGGAGGTCATGTAGGAAGTCGGTGGGAGGCAACCGACCTTCAATGGGCCCACTTGTCATGGTCGGCCGACCTGGGGTTTTCCCTGGGGTTGACACGTGGCATCTTCTAGAAGGTCCGGGAGGTCGGTGGAGTGGTCGACGGTGGGTCCCACCAAACCTTGGTCGGGCGACCGTGGTCCGGGTCGGGTGGGCCCACCGGACCTTGTTCCACCGATGTTCCTATGTGTCCTGGAGTGTGTTCCTTGCTCATTTGAAGTTTGACCAAATTTGCTCCATTCGCGCTTGTTCAGGCTTGATTAGTACCTGTTTGTACCTGCATCCAAATAGTGACATGTACATGTGGAACCAAGTGAAATGCACCTATATCACTACTTGTTTGCTGGGTGTAGCTCTAGAATGTGACTATTGTTGACGGCTTTCATGGGATGAAAACAGGGTCAAAATGCCGTCAACAAGATCCCCCACACTTAAGTCTTTGTTTGTCCTCAAGCAAAGTTTAGAGAGAAAGGTATACTACAACATTGTTGAGATATCAGCAAATACTAAGCTTGCTCAGGCAGAAATCATTCCTATGGGCTATGTGGTATTGTCTAACATAAATCCTTCAGTTGTTGAAACAAATGGAATAGTTCTCAAGGCTCAGTTCTCTACTTATTTCATATCCTTAATACTTAGAGTTTTTATAGATTTTTGAAAAGAAAGCACATGTGTCATTCCTACTCCTCAAAAGATATCTAGTCACTCAAGTGGTGTATGAATTCTCACCAAGGCACATCATGTACTTGTCTTTTAAAAACATCCTATCTCTAATACGGCTTTATATGGAGCTTGAATAGGTATGTCAAGGAATAGCATACTTGCAGTGCATATGTTGTCTTAGTTAAGAAAGAAAGATTCTTGGACCACAACAGAGACTCATCATGCCCCCAGATCAAGATGTAAAGTGGAGTGAAAGAATGGAATGGATGATGAAAAGGAATTTGATGTATGGTGGATGAGGTTGTTCCTTCTTTTGATGCTATCTCTCTTTCTACTTCTATTGAGACAAGGCTAGCTCTTTCTTATCAATCTCTCTCTTTTTTTTTTTGCTCTATCTCAATAGATGCCTAGCCTTTTTGGGATGTGTCTCACCTACAAATGATAACTTAAGAGAGAGTTTCTGACTTTGGAGCATGGAGCAACCTATATGATAGAGATAGTGAAGGTGCGTACTTCCAGTGTAGAAGTAGCACAAGAATGATGGTATGGATGATGATGCGTGCTCCCAGTGTAGGAGTAGCATAATGATGGAGGTAAGATGCGTACTCCCAGGGTAGGAGTAGCATAAATGATGAATGGTGAGATGCGTACTCCCAGGGTAGGAGTAGCATGGTTGCGTACTTCCGGATTAGAAGCAACATATTTGGTGATTTGTGCATCTTGATCTTAGGGCCACGACAAACCTCTAACAAAGGTTCTACAAGTCTTAACCAAACTCAATGCAAGCAAGTAGCTTATGTAGAAGGCTTTTGGATTTTTAATGTATATGGCCGTGGTGGGTATTTCAACACTATTGAGGAGTAGTGACACTATGGTTTTATGACATTTTTCAAAGTTAAACCTCTAAGTACTTTAGATAGAAAGGCATGAAGCATGAGCCGAGAATTATATCACATTTATCAACAACCTAGTCAATATGATGGTCATATCATGAGTTTTTGTTTTTGCATGATCATGTGCGGGAGTAAAGATTAGCAAAGCTTCTATCTCTAAATGTCATAGATTAAAGCAATAGTTAAGTTTTGATGCAAGTCTTCATTTTATTTTATTTTTAATTTAAAGCTAATAAGTAAAAGAATAAGGAAAAACTGAAAAGAAAGAGAAAGGAGTAGGAGGGACATACCAGACAGCGATGTGTTTTCTGCGTGGAGGCTGGGTGGTGGGCCAGGGGCCAACAGGTTAGGTCGGCCGACCTGACCCTGGGCTCCATGGCCTGGATTCCGACTCCACTCGGTCTGCTAATTGGTGCGGTGTACTCGGTTTGTCAAACTGGCACGAAGTCCAGGTCGGCCGACCGGTGGATCGGGTCGCCCTTTGTCGTGCCAACTTGCAGAACCATCAACACCTAGAATCCGTGCCTGTTTCACAACTTTTTCGTGTTTCTGGGGAGTCGGCAGACTCCCCCACACTTGGCCTTTGTGCACTATGAAAATGACACAACGAAACGAAGTGAAGAGTACATACCCTGCTGGTGGCAAAGTGCACCAACAGGGTTAGACAAACTTTTTATTTCCTTTCAAATCTTCCTTTGTATTATAAAATTAAATTTCTAGGCACTATTACAAATTGCAAGGAATTTAAAATTTGAAAAGGGAAATCAACTAAGAAAATTTAAAAACAAAAGTGCCTAGTCTTCTAAAAACTAATTTATTCTAGGGAGAGGGGATCTCTAGTAGATCCTCCCTACTGATTGCCCTTGCAATCCTCTTGACCTTCGCATTGTTGCTAATGCGTAGGTAACGGAATGCATCCAACATATCCATGTGGGCAATCCTAAGTTCTGCCATGGTCTCCATGAGGGTTTCGTTCTTCTCCCTTAGATTCGCCGTGACACGGAGAAGTTTCTCCACGTCGCTCCTTTCCTCCTCCCCCTCAAACTGCCCAGGTGGGCCTCTGATGGGAGGTGGTGACATGTGCCTACGAACGGAGGCGCTGGTGGAGTCGTTCAACTCCCTCAGTGCCATGCGCTCGTCGGAGTCCAACGGTGGGATGAGGGTCTTCCCCATCCCCGGCCCCGCTCCCTTGATCCGACGGAAGTGAGGCGTGTGGGACAGCTCGAAGCTCGAGCTGCACCCAGTGTTGGCGGAGACGACGATCGGGGCTTCCCGAGCCCCAGCAGGTGACATGTCCTTCAACGCCAATTGACCCGTGGTGGGTCGCCTCGGCGTGGTGGATCTCGCGGGGGATTTCCTGAGAGTCCTCTTCGGAGTCAGCGAGCGCGATGAAGGTCCCGACTGCGCAGGACGCTGGGGAGTGGTCTGGCGACCACGCCTCGGGTCGGCCGACCCAAAATGTTGGTCGGCCGACCAGGGGTTTTTCCCCAGCAGCCCTCCAGTGGGTGGCACCATGGCCAGAGGTTCTGCCTCGATCACGTGCACTGCCATGGCGCATTCCATTTCGGCAGTGAGTGATCGCGGCGGCATGGGAGAGTCCGGGCGAGGGACGATTTGGTGGTTTCTCATGGGTGGTGCCATGGCAAAGTGGAGGATGATCAAGGACGGCTCAAATGGGCAATGGAGGTGATGAACTCGACTAGAATGCTGTGGGAAGAGAGGAGAGTCCTAGGAGGCTTTTAAAGGCAAGGTTGAGGAGAAGGTTTCGGTGATTTTCGAAAGAATTCAAAAGGGAGCGTCCTGGGGGACATCTCTCCACCGTTCCTGCTCCTTCGCCGAGTTCGAAATGTCAAAAATCCTGGTCGGCCGACCAGCGAAGTTTCACCGTTCAAGTTCAAATTTGAACTACAGGCTCTCCTAGCCGTTCCAAACACTTCTGCGAATTCAAATCGCGAAAATGTTGGTCGGTCGACCGGACCCTGGTTGGGTCTAGTCGACCAGGCTGAGGTCCTGGTTTGGCTGCCCCACCCTGGGTCCGAGTGGGTGCCCAAACTCAGGTCGGTCGACCTATACTTGGCTCCTAGGGACTAGCTCCCAAGTGCTCAAGTGTTCCTAAAAATCCCTATACTGCCCTTATTTCGAATCAAGCAAATTGGCATGCAATTTCAAAAGAAATGTGAAGTATTAAAGCTAGCATGTCAATGAAGTAAACATGTAGATTTTAGTGATTAGGATGTAAGGTGAAATCTATCATGTCTAATTCTTCTTGTACGGAATCATGTTCATAAAAGAGTTTAAGGCGATGGCCATTTACCATGAAGATGTTGCCGTCGTTGTCCACGTCACGGCTCCATGCGTCGTGGCGTCGACCACAGTGTACGGGCCTTCCCATTTGCTTCTTAACTTTCCATGGCCAAAGAGTTTGACCACGGAGTTGAACATGAGTACCTTGTTCCCGGATGGAACTCTTTTTGCTTGATTCGCTTATCATGCCATCTTTTGGTTTTCTCCTTGTAAATTCTGGCATTGTGATAAGCTTGTTGTCTCCATTCCTCCAACTCTGAGATCTGGATCTTCCGGTGTTTTCTGGCTGAGGGTAGGTCCATATTCCACCTCTTTATGGCCCAATGTGCCCTATGCTCCAGCTCGACGGGCAGGTGGCATGTCTTTCCATATACAAGCTGGTATGGGGTCATACCAATAGGAGTCTTGTATGCGGTCCGGTATGCCCAGAGTGCATCGGAAAGTCTGTATTTCTATGTCGATCCCATCTCATTGACAGTCTTCTGCAGAATATTCTTGATTTGCTTGTTCGAAGTTTCTGCTTGTCCGCTTGTCTGGGAATGGTACGGTGTTCCCACATTGTGCCGTATCCCCATTCCTTTCAGAAACTCGCGGAATCTCTTGTCAATAAAGTGACTGCCTCCATCACTGATGACTAACCTTGGGGTGCCGAATCTTGGGAGGATGATGTCATGAAACATCGCCTTGGCGTGCTTTGAGTTGCTGACTTACACGGCAGTGCTTCGACCCACTTGGATACATAGTCCACCGCCACCAGTATGTATTCATATCCTTGTGATGGTGGGAATGGACCCATGTAATCTATCCCCCAGACATCAAAGAGCTCCACTTGAAGGTTGTTTGTGAGGGGCATGGCGTCACGGGTATTGATATTCCCGTGTCGTTGGCACCTCTCACACCATTTTGATGAAGTCCTTGGTGTCCCGGTACATGGTAGGCCAAGTAGAATCCACTTTGCCAGATCTTGGCATGGGTTCTAAATGCACCATAATGGCCTCCATATTCAGCCCCATGGTATTTACTGATAATCTGGATGCCTTCTTCTTTTGGAACACACCGTCTCAGCACCCCATCTTGGCAGACCCTATAGAGGTAAGGGTCATCCCAGAGATGTGCCTTGCTTTCTTTGATCAACTTCTTCTTGTCTTCCCCCGGTGGTACATAGCCAGAGACCATGTAGTTGACGATATTTGCATACCAAGGGTGAGCAGCTGACACTTTGAGAAGTGTGTCGTCCCGAAGATAATCGTTGATCGGCAAACTCTGTTTGTCTTCAACCTGCATCCTAGAAAGGTGGTCTGCGACCGAGTTTTCTACTCCCTTTTTATCTTTTATTTCTAAGTCAAATTCTTGGAGTAGCAAGATCCACCTTATTAATCTTGGTTTAGAGTCTTTCTTAGTGAATAGATATTTTAGAGCAGCATGATCGGTGTAAATGATCACTTTTGCTCCTACCAGATAAGACCTAAACTTGTCTATAGCAAACACTACGGCTAACAGCTCTTTTTCAGTAGTGGCATAGTTTAGCTGAGCTCCGGTTAGTGTTTTACTAACATAACAGATAGCATGATGCTTTTTATCTCTAGTCTGTCCTAAGATAGCCCCTATAGTATAATCACTAGCATCACACATTATCTCAAAGGGAAGCGACCAATCAGGGGGTTGTATGATTGGCGCAGAGACAAGTGCTTTCTTAAGGTAGTAAAATGCATCTAAGCACTCATCATTAAAAATAAAGTGTGCGTCTTTAGCTAGCAGGTTTGTTAAAGGCCTAGCGATTTGCGAAAAATCTTGTATAAACCTTCTATAAAAACCAGCGTGACCAAGGAAACTGCGCACTCCTCTAACGTTCGTGGGAGGTGGGAGCTGTTCTATGACCTCTATCTTAGCTCTATCTACCTCTATTCCACGCTCGGACACTCTATGTCCTAACACTATCCCTTCCCTAACCATGAAGTGAATTTTTCCCAGTTTAGAATCAAGTGTTTTTCTTCGCATCTTTGTAAGACGCGCTCCAGGTTCTCAAGACATCCGTCAAAGGTCTTGCCATATACGGAGAAGTCATCCATGAAGACTTCCATGATTTCTTCAATCATGTCTGAGAAGATGGACATCATGCACCTTTGGAAGGAAGCGGGAGCATTGCATAGGCCAAAAGACATGCGCCTATATGCATATGTCCCGTAAGGGCATGTAAATGTCGTCTTACTTTGGTCGTTGGGATGGATCGGAATTTGATGATAACCTGAATACCCGTCAAGGAAACAAAAGAAAGAGTGTTTCGCCAACCGTTCCAGCATCTTATTGATGAATGGTAACGGAAAGTGATCTTTCTTTGTAGCCTTGTTGAGTTTTCGGTAATCTATGCACATCCTCCATCCCGTGACGGTTCGTTGTGGGATTAGTTCATTATTGTCATTTTTAATGACCGTCATTCCTCCTTTCTTAGGTACTACTTGTACGGGGCTGACCCACTCACTGTTTGGAACAGGGTAGATTATGCCCGCGTGCAAGAGCTTGAAGACCTCCTTCTTTACTACTTCTCTCATCGTATTATTTAGCCTCCTCTGAGGCTCTCTCGAGGGTATAGCTTCGGGTTCTATTGGGATGCGATGTGTGCAAAGAGTGGGGCTAATCCCCTTAAGGTCTTGGAGGGAGTATCCTAAGACAGAACTATACTTCTCTAGAATGGCGATAAGTCTAGTGGTTTCTTTTTCTGAGAGTTGATCACTAATAATGACAGGTTTGTCTCTATCGCCATTATGGAAGACATACTTAAGCCCAGAAGAAAGTGGCTTAAGTTCTATGGAGGGTTTAGGTTGTGGTTCGGATTCATCTAGCTCTAAGGGCTCGTCTAGGTTGGGGTTTGTTTCTGGCTCTTCGATATAATCCTCAGCCTCCTCTTCTAAATCAGGCATTGATGCCTCTACATGGGCTGCCACCATTACCTCCTCTACTGGGTCAATTTCGGGATGTGGTTCTGATTTGTTATTGACTGAACCAACAAAGGGAACCGAAAGGTTTGTGTTTTCCCCAGTTGACCCCTAATGTACCCACTCTGAAAGCCATTCATAAATCTGAGGAGCGGGTACCCAATTAACAAGTCAATGTCCTCTACATCAAAGATGTAGAAATTTAGGAGGACATTTACTTTGTTAATGGTGATTGGTATGTTTCATGCAAGACCGCAACTCTTGACTAGTTTCCCAGACGGTATCTTGAGGAATTTGTCATTGGGAGTTAACGGTTCCTCACAGAGGAGTTTTAGTGCTAAGGTTTTAGACATTACATTTGCTCCTACGGCTGGGTCGTAAAGAGATTCGATAGAGATCCTACCTATGGTATAGGGAATGGTTGTGAAACAGGATAGAAGTCTGATGATATCAGACGACATCTCTGATTCTCTCAGCCATTCGCTGCTCATGATAGACATTAGCTCTTGGGCAGTTGCCCTAAGGTAACGGGCCTCTAAGCGTGAAGAGATGTGCCTATTTGGGTCTCTATTGGCTTTCTTGTGCACGAGTTGTTTCGAGACATTGCCAAAATCGGCAAAAAGGTTTGTTTCGATGTTCAAGGGATACTCCAAGGGGTGAATTACTTCTTCCCTTGGAGGTGTTTGTGGTTCAGGCTCGTCAGCTTGGGTTGTGGTATTGGCTGTCGAGGTTTCGTCCCTAGGGGTTTGGTCTTCCTCAGGGGCTTCACTATGATCATCAGTGTAGGGGGTATTGTCTAGTATGGTGGCTAGGACTACCTTACCCTCACTAATAGGTAAATGAAGGAATGCTCCCTTCGAGGCTAGATCAAGGAATTGTGCGGAACTTTGCCTAAGGCCGAGGTAAAAGTGTTGCATTAGTGTTGGCTCGGGTATGGCTAAGTCTGGACCGGAGGACGTTAAGTCCATGATTTGTGTCCATGCCGCACCTAGAGATTCCTTCTCTTCTTGTTTGAAGTTTAGGATATCTCTGCAAAGATGGGCTACACGGGAGATAGGGAAATAGGTAAGGCAAAATTTGGCTTGTAGATTCTCCCACTCTCCGTCTACACTACCTACGTAACGAGAATACTAGCGTCTAGCTTTTTCCGTTAAAGAGAACGGAAAGAGCTTCCACTTAAGGGTAACTCGTCTCATCCCTTGGATGTGAATGCACGAGCAAAGTTGCTCAAAATCACGTAAGTGGGTGTATGGGTTTTCATCTCCTTCTCCCGAAAAGGGATTCTCCTGAACCATCGCTATGAGACTCGGGCGAAGTTCATAGCGGGTGGCTAAAATAGCTTGAGAAGAACTAGGCGGCTCCAACTCAGCGCCCGTTGGAGTCGCATAATCAAAAAGGGTTGTTTGATCCATTGGATAGGTAAAAAGGATTCTAATCTAACAAGGATAGTTTGACAACTATGGCTCTAGCTAACCTGCTACCGTTCCCCGGCAACGGCGCCAAAAATGCTTGTTGACACCAGATGTGGCAAATGGGATTACCGCAAGCGGATGGGTAGTCAATGTAGCACTTCACCGGGAGTATTCCAGGTATCGTATTTTCCACAGGGAATGAGAAGTGGACTAACTAGGCCAAGGTATGCCATCAGGCAATGATCAAAGGGCTTAGGATGGGATAGAGAGGTAATTCTAGTATTTGGGTTCTAACTTAGCTTATCCTAAGGATACGTGAGAGCTAACTCTATCTTTCTGCTGCGGCCGATGGGCGAGACAGGTTGCTAAATAACACACCCTGAAGCGGCCACCAGTGCAGGCCTACAATCTAACCTAACAACACGCTCAGGAGAACTCCAAGGTCCCAACGGAAGGCTGTCACACTTCACTCTGGGCGTTCCTGGGTGCAGCCAGACGTTCACACCGGCAGATCTAGTCTAGACACCGCGCCTACACTATCTCTACTACTCTAAACACGGCCAGGGTTTAGAGCACTTCACTCAAGAGCCTAACATACGCACGCTCAGGAGAGAGCAATGTGCCAGCAGAAAGGATGTATACTTACGATAAACTAAGACAAAAAGTAAATCGAAAGTACTCGAGATGAAAACAACTAGAAAGTAAACTTACTAGAAGACAAGCATCCGTTGAGGCGCTCACGGAAGAAGACTCCCAACGAGTAGGGACTCCTCCGCCGGAACTCCTCACTCTCTCCCTCTATTCTCACACTATAGCTAATGGAAGCTCTTCCTATGATACATGGTGCACTTTGGACTAAGCTCTAGGGGGGTATTTATAGGGAGATGGAGTAGCCCCTACTCAAGTGCCACGTCGGCCGATCCGCGTGACACCTCTTCTACACCCTTGGATCAAACCGACTTGGAATGGATGATGGAAGCACCTCCAAACCAAAGCCCGATAGCAAGCAAAGGTAGCATAAGAGCACTATAAATTTATCAGCTTGAGGCATGATTGTTGGAAAAATTGAGCATACTTAAAGGTAGGGACACCAAAATAATAAATGGTAAAAGATGTATTTAATATATATCCCCAAGCAAAGTTGGATGTAAATTCAATGTTGCATAATGATTGGTTGGAGTTCCTTTACTCGACAAGAATGAAAATTTTTGCAATTATAATTCTCTGCTCTAGAACCCAGGTAGAACGGTTATGCCCATGGTCTCAATAGTGCTTGTTTAGGAGACAAGCATCTTCGAATTGGTGAGTGGGCTTTCCAATCTATGTGTACTATCTCAAGATTCAACACAACGAGATCTACAACATTTATGATAAACATATGCATCTACAACCACTTCGATATCCTATAGGAATAAAGTATGAGGGGTTAATCTCGTGGGGTAATGTTGAGAGACTAAGTGAATCGGGAGATTTTAGGGACTCCTACTTTGCTCATTGAAGCCTCCAACATTCTGGCAATAGCCATAGGTTTTTAATGCTCTCTAGCCATGGATGTTGCTCTTCAAGATCCTCTATATGTTCTCGATGGATTCCTATGCATGGGACATGTACAGTTTCCTAGGATCAGTTTGGTGCAGTCATGGGGTCAAGGATGGGTTTAAAGATGGTATTTTATATCTAATGTGGGCACACAAGGGGAGAAGATAAAAGGTGGATCCTAGTGCTCTCCTTCTATGGCATCCGCATGACGTCTTTCTAAGCGTCCTTCAAAGGAATTGGATGTGAGGCGCTTTCCTAAGAGATCTCTTTTTTAAGAAGATTGTCAATGTATGGATCTCTTGTGAAGCGGGAATCTCCCAAAATTGTCATACTCCTTTCCGTACTATTTGGACTTTGGATGGATAGCAAATCATGGGATTGGAATGTTTTGATTCTTCTACCTCTAGGATGTTATCTCTAGTACGGCGGGCGAGGCGCTCCTGGAAGAAGACTCCCAACAGGCCGGGACTCCTCCGCTGGAACTCCTCACTCTCTCCCCTCTATTCTCACACTATAGCTAATGGAAGCTCTTCCTATGATACATGGTGCACTTTGGACTAAGCTCTAGGGGGGTATTTATAGGGGAGATGGAGTAGCCCCTACTCAAGTGCCACGTCAGCGATCCGCGTGACACCTCTTCTACACCCTTGGATCAAACCGACTTGGAATGGATGTTTGGCAGCAGAGGACACGTGGAGGTCATGTAGGAAGTCGGTGGGAGGCAACTGACCTTCAATGGGCCCACTTGTCATGGTCGGCTGACCTGGGGTTTTCCCTGGGGTTGACACGTGGCATCTTCTAGAAGGTCCAGGAGGTCGGTGGAGCTGGTCTGACAGGTGGGTCCCACCAAACCTTGGTCGGGCGACCAGGGTCTGGTCAGGTGGGCCCACCAGCCTTGTTCCACCGATGTTCCTACGTGTCCTGGAGTGTGTTGCTTGCTCATTTGAAGTTTGGCCAAATTTGCTCCATTCGCGCTTGTTCAGGCTTGATTAGTACCTGTTTGTACCTGCATCCAAATAGTGACATGTACATGTGGAACCAAGTGAAATGCACCTATATCACTACTTGTTTGCTGGGTGTAGCTCTAGAATGTGACTATTGTTGACGGCTTTCATGGGATGAAAACAGGGTCTAAATGCCGTCAACACCCGCATAGTGTTCTTCAGAAAAGAAAGCGGTAACAATTGCATCAAACTTGTGCAACGCTACTGCAATATCTAAAGACCGAGAGATCCGAAAATCACCGTGACAATCACATGAGGCTACAGCAATAGCTCCACACACGTTCAAGGAAAGAAATTGATCTGCGCCTCATCCGATGGCTGGGGAAGGAGGTGGAGGTCAGAGCGCTCGTGGCCTCGTGGGGAGCTCTCGCTGCGAGTGTCCACTGCGTCCGCGCCGCCTGTCCTCGGCTCGGTCCTCCGTGCCGTCGCGACCTTCCCCGAGCAGCGGCAGGTAGGGGTAGGGCACTAGGGCGCTGTGGTGCTCCTGCTAAATCTGTAGCTGGGCGCCGCGGGGAAGCCGGACAGCGGCTGAGGAGAAGAAGTCGCGCGAGTGGGGTTGGAAGGGCCGGAGGGGAGGGGACCTGTCACGGATTCGTGGAGCGAGATCCTCTCAAGTTGGCCATTTGACTTGTCTCTACGGTTGGACAACATCCGGCCGTTAATTTGTATCTAACGGTGAGGAGGACAGTGTACGCTGCCTCCCTCGGCTAGCTCACTACTAGAATACCCCCCTATAGCTATGCTTTTTTTAGACACTAGATACGCTTTTGGTCATCTCTATAGGGTTGTAGACACGCTTTACAAAAGCGTGTTAGAAGCGTCTTCGCATGGACCGTGTCTGGCTCCGTAGAGACGATTTCCATAAGTGTATGTATAAAATCAATAACATTTTATAGACACGCCAGATGCATGTTTAAACACATTGATACGCTTTTATAGATGCGTATATAACACATGTCTATTAGTATAATTACGTCTTATAGAAACATTTCATAACGTGTGAAAACTGTAGAGACAATATTGTAGATACATTCACAATTCGTATCTACTACTATAGTCACGTTTTGTTGTGACGCGTCATTATGCATTAAGCAATATAGAGACGAAGTTGTACGTGACATGGCTGGTGACGTGGAATGGTGACATGGCAGCTGACGTGGAGAGATGATGTGGCAACTGACGTGGAGAGGTGACGTGGCGTATGACACGCTTTATAGTAACGCCTAAAGACGTATCAACAAAAGTAGAAACAATAGTGTTGACACGTCTTAATTGCGTGTCTACATAAATCAATACGTTGTATAGTAATGTCATAGTGCGTATTAATAGTTTTAGAAATGATTTGGTACATATAACTATATTTTGTGTATAATAGTATAGACACGTTATATGGTAACGCTTTAAAATGCAGCAAGAAAAAAATGTGTTTTAATTATATATATAATATAATAGGGAGTGAACCGTCAATCATATTACTTTCGGCCTTCACAAAGCATAAAGAATCTGAGTAACTCCATAACTAGCATGTCCATTACTCAACTGACAATTGTGTTCACAAAGAAAGCATAGACAAAGTGGCAATATCATACAAATATTACTCAAATAGTTTTTGCAGCGACTAAAACCTATCTTGTTCACTCTAAAATTTATACTTTGCTTCCCATCTAGCTTTGTCCACGTGTTGCAGGTACTGACTTGTTGCGGGTACGAGATGAACTTCTAGCTTTCTTCATCTACATTGGAACATATGTTGGATGAATAACTCAATTTGCAGATAATGGACACATGTACTACTTGAAATGAAAAAAAAAAATCAAACTTACATGTGTAGTTGGCCAAGCAATAACATAACCAATAGCATCAATTAGTGTACGGATCTTTTCAAATGGTCTAGGTACCTCCTCGTCTCCTTTATTGCCACGTTCAATATTTTCAAGGCCTTCAACATGAATGCCACAATATTCGGATCCAAGCTTTATTCCTACAATCTCTTTCTGACTATCAGTAGTCACTAACTTCCCTTTTGCCATAACTCTGCCTTTGTTTATCAGTGACGAAAGATAGACATCCTCTTGTCTCTACAAATTATAGAAGATGAACATATGATCTTTGAAATGGTAACTAACATGGTTTGAAGATAATAAGGCAAATAAAGCACACATACTGATTCTGGTATGCACATGCCGGAGGCTTTAACCCTTTGAGTTCTCTATAATAGATATGATTTAAAAACATCAAAACATAGCATCGCCTAATAATCAATTTTAGCCATTATATTTCAAATGAAACAATGTTATGATATTAGCTTGGACATACCAGGTTGTGCAATAAGTAATCACATGAAAAATTTGTGACTACATTGCCATCAGGTTGTGTGTCCTGCAAGAATAGTTTAGCTAAGTTAACAGGGAAAAAGAAAAATATGAAGATAATGAGAGCAAAATATTATGCATATGAGCTTGTAAAATTCAAGTAGCCGGACAACTAATATTTGTGTAGTTGGTTGGTTTATGAAAAAATTAGAAGTTCCAATCATATGAATCAGGGAGCGAGCTAAATGTACGGGCACTATTAGTAGAGCTAGTAACAGAATACAAGATAGCGAAAGCTATGTAAGGGACCCAAAATAACTATAGCCTGATGTTATTGGTAACAAATTTGCTTTATTTCAAGATTTTTGACATGTGCATCAATATTCGAGCAGGCCTTTCTAGCATACCTTTGAAGTTGTTTGCTTACGTGGTGCTGATGTACGGACTTCAGTTCATCCAGATTGTTGCTGCTTCTCAGCTTGAACAATGTTCTACAAGGCATTGACAAGAACTTAAATACTATCATAGTAAGCAAATGATACAAATGATACTAGTGCTTCTTATTACAAAAATACTACAACAAAGCCAAGAGGAATAGAATCAACGCATAGAAAAGCTGAAGAGAAATGGAATGTACTATGACAAAGGTATAAGAATGCACTGTACTAGTAGATCTATCACACATAAGTGCCTTTATACCTCTACTATTCTGCCAAAACAATTTGTAACTATAGTACTAATTTTCGAAATTAACAAATTCAAAGCTAGTAACAAATTTACAAGATAGGGAAAGCTATGTATGAGACCCAAAATAACTGTAGCTTGGTGTTGTTGGTGACAATAGCTATGTTTCTAGATTTTTGACACGCATATCGGTATTCGAGTAGACCTTTCTAACATATATACCTTTGAAGTTGTTTGCTCACGTCGTGCAGAAGTACGGACTTCAGTTCGTCCACGAATTCTATCTACAGATTCCTGCTGCTCCCCCTCAGCTTGAACCATGTTCTACACGCCAATAGCAAGAACTTAAACACTATTATAGCTAGCCAATGATATTTAAAATTGAAGTAGGTATACCCGCACTTCATTTTCTGAAGAGTTCACATCAGCATCTAAGTCTTCCCGGATGCCATCAGTATGTGTGGAAACATGATTTTCAAAGATGTCATCGTCAGACATGTCATCATCAGTATACTCATGGTTCTCATGGTCTGAAGCTGCCTGAAAATTTTGAACCAACACAAGGTTGAAAATAGCTCTTATTTCAGAGAGAAATAAAGAAAGAGGAGGGCATGGTTCAATGTAAGCTTACGTATTTTTGTAAAGTTGCTCCCATTTCCTTTACAAGATCATCTTCTGGATGCCTTTTTGCCATAAACCTAAGCATGTACTTCATGAAATCACTCATGCATTCCACCTTATCTTCCACTGCATTTACTTTCTTTTGGTACATTTTTTCTTCCTCAGTTTGAGTGACAAAAGGTAAACCTTGAGAAACTTTTACTTGACTCCAGTACTTATCATCATAGTACCCCCGTGCTTTGGAATCCTTGGCAACAATATCATTGAACACTTCATTGTAATCTTTAGATGAAAGACGATTGCCATTGTTGTTCACTCTCCTTTTTTTTAATTCCTCATAGTATGCAGCCTATTCAAATGAGTATATAGGAGGTTACAAAATTCTAAAATGATGTACAGATCAAGCATAATTCATTTGTTCTAGAAAATATACATACCATCATTGTATCCACTTTTTCTGTAGTGAATCTTCCACTCTTTTTTTTATGAGCTGCCTCCCATAGTTCTATCGTATGAATCTTTCTTTTATTTTTAGATTCCTATAGAACAAAGTTAATTGACTGTCATTTCAAATCTAAAATAGATGATAGTGGAATTTAACAAATATAAGCAAATGAATATTTATCACCATCTCCTTTAAAAGTCTAGCATGGCTTTTTCTCCCAGTTGTGTGTGCAGTTTTCTGTTCTTTTGCACAATGAGAGTTTGTGGCACATAGTTTCTACAAAGACAAGCAATGAGTAAGCAATGTTACATTCCTTGATTGAAAATTGATATAAACATTGACTAAATAAATGGCACCTTATGTTGTTCTTGGAACCAAATTCCAACAAGAGATTTCCATTGATGTTCATTAACCGTTAATGGCTTCTCTCTTATGATTTCATCTAGAGTTCTCTCATCAGGATTAAAGTATTGTTTCTTCAGCTTAGATTTGTATGCTCGCCACCTATTATTAACTGTCCTTAGGATCCAGTCCCTTATAAGATGTATCGTTTGCCTTGGGAAGGAAAACTTTAGCTATAGAGAGGAAGGTAATTGTTAGTACTTCGATGAAACATGGGGGTAATTGCTTGCACTGGTAATAAATAGAATTACCTCAACATCCCTGATTATTTGTTCCTTGTGTGAATCAAACAACCGATTGTCAAATCTTGGGATATCTAAAGGAGCTAAGGTTGGGCTTTCAAAAAGAGATTTTTACCATGTCTAGAGAGCAAAAATAGATTTTTTGCTCAGTAATTCAAAAGCTTAGGACCCCAGATGGGTATGCATCAAACATATCTAGGTGTGTGAACTTGAAAGATTGTACATTGAGTGGACTAAAGAGTCATGACAATCATGTTTTACTACATGACATTCTTCCAGTGGCACTGAAATCTTGTTACCCAAGCAAGGATGTCATGAAAATAGTTGTTCAGATATCTAACTTCTTCAAGAAGTTGTGCTCCAAGGTTATAGATGTGGCTGAATTGGAGCAGCTTCAAGAGAGTATTGTTTTGACACTTTGTGATATGGAGAGAATTTTTCTGCCATCATTCTTTACTGTAAGTGTGCATTTGATGGTGCACTTGGTAGAGGAAGTTAAACTAGGTGGTCCAGTTCAGTACCGATGGATGTACTCCATGGAGAGGTATGTAATCAACTTTAGTTTGCACTATTATTATCAATAATTTAGTTTTAACTTACATGTGGCAATTATTTTGTTTAGATATTTTGTTAGGCCAAAGGCACTTGTGAAGAATAGAACTCACCCGGAAGGATCAATTGTTGAAGGGTATTGCTTGGAGGAGTGCTTAACCTTTTGTTCCAGATTTATAGAAGGAACTACTCATTTTACAAGGCCATCTAGAAATCCTGAACCATCCGACGAAATCAGACATGTACTTGTTTGATACTGCTGGTGAACCTATTGGAAAGTGCACTGGCATCATCCTTGATAAGCAGCTTCTTGTACAAGCTCATCGATACGTATTGCGGCATTGTGATGAACTTGAAGATTTCCGAGGTGCGTCTATATAGTGTTGCCTCCTATGTTTATTTTTACTAACTGACTTATGACATGGCACTCATGCTATTGCAGAGAAATTTTGGACGAGGAGAAAAGCAAACTATGTCCCTCAACAAATCTAACATCTTCCCGCATTAAGGAGTTGACGGATCACCACTTTGCTGACTGGTTGGAGCAAAAGGTTTCTACGCATTTAAAATTGATGCAAATTTGGCATGGTATTAATAGAAGCAATGTAAATAAGTTTTTCCCTATTATATGCAGGTTATATTAGGCGATGGAACAGGCATCATGCCAAAGATCCGAGCTTTGGCTGCAAAACCAAATAGAGGTGGTGTGACATACAGTGGTTACATTATTAATGGTTTTAGGTTCCACACTTTGAACCGTGAGGTTGCACGATTGACAAAAACAGTGGTGTGGTCAACATTGCCGAAGATGGGATTAACTATTTTAGCAGATTATTAGACATAGTTGAATTATCATATGCAAACTACAAGGTAGTGCTTTTCAAATGTGAATGGTATGATGTTCATCATAAAGCTGGGTTGCGCCAAGAGTTTGGATACAGTCATGTCAATTTTTCATGGAAAATACAAACCGGTGATAAATTAGAGGATGATCCTTTTGTATTTTCATCACAAGTTCAGCAAGTGTTTTATGTCCAGAATGCAAAAGCTGAACAATGGAACACTGTGGTGAGAGTTAGTCCATGAGATAATTTTGACATGGGTGTAGAACTCCCCACAGATGACGACAATTAGACAAGGCTTGTTTTTCTAGTCATGTGATGTTATAGATGAACATTCTGGGTTTCTTGTTGCTCTAAAATAGAATAAACTAATATACGTTATGACTTGTAACATGTCTTATTTAATTGTTCCTTGTTTGATTGTTTCTGGTTATAAGTTAATGGTGGTGACAATTCGGTGTTGAATTTCAGATAATTGGTAATGCGTGCCTAATTATTTCAGCTTTAATTTTAACTTCAGTTGCTTGCTTGTGTTGCCCAATGAGCAGCGGTACTATATAGAAGTAGCAACTCTACAGCTCGAGTCTGTTTTCACAATTTTCAGGTTGCAAGAGTGTTCAACAGCTCCTAGCTTTCGTTAGGTCGTATGTCCAAAACTATTGTTAGTGTCATGTTCTATGCACTTTGTTCATTTCATATTATAATGCGTACAACTGCTAAGGACCGTTGAAGTAGCAATACCGAACCTTTATGATAGAATTTGAAGAATCCAAATTAACATGCTAAATGATGAGATTCGAATCCAAGTATGCTATTATGGACCATCGACTTTGTGCCGCCTCTTATCTTTTTCTTAAATGGCCCCTATGAATCTTGTCGGGCTATTACAGAAAAGCCACAAATATAATGAACAAATAAAAAATTATCCCCATTCAACACAACTAAGCTATTGGCATAATGGTAAAGCACATTGGTCTTATGACTCAGGTGCTTGGTTCAATTCTCAACTTTGGCATTTTATTCCTATGATATTTATTATTTTTATTTTTCTGACTATTTTTTTATTTTTTTCACATGTTTTAGTTTCGCATCAAAAATCGTCTCCACTAGCTAGTAATGGTTAAAGCGTATGTAATTTCATTTCAACTAGAGATATTATAGTTTCACATATAAAAATATCTCTACGGGCATAAGGACAATTATTTGAGACGCTTTACAACGTGTCTTCATGCTACTCACGTTCGAAAGCATGTCTAATTATGTGTCAACTTTATACATTTTTAGTTGCATGTCAAAAAGCATTTCTAGGTGCCTATCAACAATTTTGAGATACGCTTTACAACGTGTGTAGATGTTATTGACGATTGAAAGCGTGGCTAATTTCGTGTCAATTAAAAATGATTTGAAAAAGTGTTAAAAAATGTGTCTAGATATCTCTTGACGTTGAAAGCATGTTAAATATCGTGACACTTAGATACGTTATTGAAATCGTGTCAAATAACATCTTTACGTGCCAACATAGATACGCTTTTAATAGCGTTACAAATACAGCGTAGCTATAGGGGGGTTTTCTAGTAGTGGCTGGCCTTTGGCCCAATACCAGCACAGCCGAGCGTGCGCGTGGCGGTGTTCGCGCTGGCCCCGGAGCTGGCGCGCGCGGCGGCGGTGCACCGGCGCGGGACCGAGGGGACACGTCGTGCGTGCTCAAGGCTTCGGCGCGCGCATGGCGCCGCAACCAGCTGTGCTACATGACGGAGCCGTGCCTCACGACATTCGACCGCCTCATGCTCGCACGGCAACATGGGCCCGCTGGGCAAGAAGTCGCCGTGCGCCGCGGCGGTGCGGCCGTGCGGGACTCCGCGGCGCAGCTCTAGATGGACATCGAGGCCGAGCTGGCCGCCGACGTGCCATCAGTGTTGTCGACGCTGGCGAGCCCGCTGGTGCAGCCCACCGCGGTGCCTCGGTTCAGAGGGAAGCTGACGACGAGTAGGCCTTGGGGAACGGCGGGGCACCGACGATTCGACATTGACGCTTTTGTGAAGGTTTGCCTGAGTGTGTGTTTGTTCTTTGGCTTCTTCCAATCCAGTCGTGTGCCTGGCGAGGTAGGTAATGCCGCACATCATGATTTGTGATTGGTTTTTTAGATTCTGCTTCTGAGATCATTCCTCTGTATTTTATTTATATTGTACTTTAGTAAATTTTATATTTTCTATTCTTACCTTGTTCTTTCCTTGTGAACATTTTTTAATAGCAAGAAAATAAATGGATAAGTTCACATACACCACAAGCCCCTGAACTTGTGGATAAGTGTTATTTTACATTTTTATTATTGAGTTAAATTAACCAAGGGTCCTCAAACTTGTAACGTATGTCACATAGGCCCCTAAACTTTGAAAATACATTTCTAGCCTCTAAACTTGATAAGTTCACGTACACCACAAGCCCCTAAACTTTAAAAATATATTTCTGACGAATAAACTTGTTAAGTGGCAGAACACATTTAATATTATTACAAGACCTTTCAGAAATCCAACTTAAGAAGCAAAGAAGGGATACCTAGATAGCTAAAAAAGTTTTAATATTTTTAAGGTTAGTAGAGTGGACAACAAAGATGATAATGGCATAGAACATGCAAAATGTTTTATAAGTTAAATTATTGTGTTCCAAAAATAACCAAACTTATATATTCTATGAATTCTTATTGCCATTTGAATAACCTAAAAATTAATAGATAAGTTTGGCCATTTTAGAAATAAAATAATATATACAAATTTAGTTTTGCTCCTAGAAATAAATATCATTAGTTATAGTCATATTTGTTAGTTTAACTACCTTTATTTTGAGCTACCTCATGTTTAGTACACTCCTATTATTTCTAAAATGCTACGCCTTTTGCATATACTCTATGGGTCTTTAGTAACTCTCAATCTACAAATCAACATTATAAATAATTTCTAAAAGGTTCTATTAAAGTGTGATCAGCCATGAGTTATGAATGTGTTCATGCTGCAGCTTCAAGTTGTTGACAATACCCAAAAGATGAAGAGAGACATGCCACAATGTCCCCATGATCATGACACAACTTTAGACATGTCTCCACTTATGTCATTCATCTTTTCTCTTTCACCAAATACTAGGCAAGGGAATCTCTAACAAAGTGCACAACCTTTAGTAGACATGTGATGACACAAAGAAAAGTGGAAGATGCCCTAGGGAGGGCGTCGGCCGATCCCCTTAGTGCGGGCGGCGGGGGGGGGGGGGGGGGGCATCGAAAATTTTGGTTTCTTCCTGCAAGATTCCCTTCCCGAGTCCAAGGCAATTTCAAATTTGAAAACTCGGCGTCGGCCAACCCCCCTCCTTGAGATCCACCGCTTTCCCTTCTCACTCTATAAATACCACCCCAATGTAAGCTCATTCCACACCTCAAACCACCAGAACCATTCTGAGCTCACACACTCCCTTCTCTCCTCACTTGTGCAAGTGCCTTCTCAAGTCTAGTAGAATAGTAGCCTTCCAAGAGAAAACCCAAAAACATTTTTCCCTTATTAATCTTTGTAGTCTTCCAAAAGAAAAATCTAAAAAAAATTTCTAGTTCATCCTTGCTCTCCCCCTTGATCATCCAAGACATCAAGAGAGGTAGTCCCCCCTAAAGAAAGGGGAGTTGGTTTACGCTAACCTCTCTTTGTCCAAGTGGTTTGTCACATCTGGGATTTTCGGCCTTGCTAAGACACATGCATTTCATGAGCATGAGCATCATCATGCATGGCATTAGCTAGACATGACATGTCATTTCATGTGTGATGCTTGATTTGTTTGATTAGTGCCTGGAAATGCATGAAATAGGATAAGTAGTGCAAGTGTTTGATGTTTGATCACTAAAATAACTTAGACATACTTAGGACCCTAAATGAACCTAGGTTTATGTTAATGACTTTGGCTAATGATGCTTGGATTGATAGGTTGACCTGTTCGACCTATCGAATGTCTTTGCTTGGTTGTTTCAAAAGTATTTCAAAAGTTCAAAACTAGCTTTTGACCTCTTAATAGTTTTGGTGTAGGATTTTATAAGGGTCAATTCTTCCAACTACAACTTTTTATGAAAATGGCTAGAAGATTCTCAAAATGAGGGTTAAAGGCAGAACCTGGGGGCTGTTTTTATTCCTCATTGTGCGGTTTCGATAACGGCAGATTGGCATGCCGCGTTCACCTAGTTCCTTTAGGTAACATGAGTTGGTCCAATTATAGAAAATACTCATAATATAGTTGAACATGGCATACCAAAATTTGGTGTCAATTCAATTAAGTTTGATTGCCCAAATTCGAGAAATATCAGCCCTAGGTCAAGTCTGTTTGACAGATTGACATTGCCATGTTGGCATTGGATTATCTCCTAATCCTTACTTCTAATGACTTTGGGCCCTTAACGAAAAGTGATCAACGTCATTAGATGAATAACTTTGCTTTTGGGCCCATCTCCAAATTGGGCCCATAGACGGCCCATAACGCAAGCCCAACTTGGCCCAAATACGCACGACAGCTGTTCGGTCGAATCCCGCTGAGGGCGACACGCGTCCGCGAGCGTGGAGTCCTGCATGCTCACCGCGCGCCCTCGTCGCGTACGACCCCAAGGGGGACAGCGGCCGGTCGTCCACCTCGCTCATTCCGTGCCACTCTCCCCACTCCTTCTCGGCCTCTCCGCCTCGCTCTCGCCGCCGAACCGATGAGTCGCCGCCGCGCCATAGCCGTTCCACCACAGCAGCAGCTCGCCTACCACCGCAGCCGCGCCACTAGCTCGCCTCTGTGATGCCTAGCCCCGCCGCGCCTCCTCCATCATGTGCCCGGACTCGCCACTGCGGCATCCGGAGTAAGTCGGAGCGTCGGATCGTTCAGCCATGGCCGAGCTTCAAGTCGTCCCTGCGCTGCAGCTCTGGAGCCTCCACGCCTCAAGCATCCTACACCATCTACAGCGCCACCTCGTGCCGCGCATCTTGCGACCCTTCGCCATCGTCGGGCGTCGTCGGAGGGTGCTGCCACCATGTTGCCGCGCCGTCGCGCCGCCGGCCGCCGCTCAACACGCGGCTGGAGGGGCCACGTGCCACCCCGCGCTGGTGCTCGGGCGCCAGCGAGCGTGGGGCATCCGCGCGACCTCTCCTGTCACCACGTGGCCGCCGGCGAGCCTCCGGTCTGCCGAGACGGCGAACTCCCCAAGCTCCTCTGTTCTTCCCAGCGCCAGGGACCCCGTGCAAGAATTAGATGAAGGTGAGGGTTCGGTATGCAAAACTGCAAGGCACAGCAGTTCACAGACCGGTCCTCAGTTAATTTATGCGAAACCCAGGGGCCTTTCTGAAAAGGGTTTGTCTTATTCGGATTTAGGAAAATGAAATTCCAGATTTTGGTTTAAGCTTTGGAAAATCATATCTTGCTCATTCTTTGGCCAAATCGAGTGATTCAAGTGCCTATATTTTTCTTATGAGCTGATCTGTGCATAGAAAATATAGGATTGCATGTTTGAGATACTTTTCTGTGTAGCTCTAATTAATTTTGGGATATGAATTAATCTTAGGAAATTCATAATTAATTATGGGAAGATCAGAAAAATATGGTTCTTGTTCCTATGATCTTGTATTGCCATGATATTGCTTTGTCTAGGATATCAAGTATGCTTCCTATGTGAATTTATAGAGTTGTAGTTCAACCTTGATTTATGAGTTAGGAAGGAATTAATTCATAAATCAATTATAGGAGTGTGATCTGAGTTTGATAATTTTTGGGGGCTCATTGTATACCAATGTGCAGCCCCTGATGTAGTTATTTGCTTGGTTTGCATGATTTGATAGTACAAAGTATTTTCTTGAGTGCCTCTGTCCTGGTACTTGTGAATTTTGTATCGGTCGACTGGTTCATCCAAATGGGTTGAGATTTGGATGATAAACTTTGTTTGATCTTTAGTACCTACTGTAATTTTTATAGGATTTTAGGAGCAACCAAACCTGGTGTTCCTGTTCAAATCCTTGGTTGGTTAATTAGGGTTAAGTCTATTGATGCTAGGCTAACCCAATTATAAGTTGGGTTTCTGGTTAACTTGTCCAAAGATGATAGTTAATTTGTTAGCTTGACCATCTACTATTAAAGTTTCATGGCCATTGCATGAATAGTTTAGGAGTTGTGGCTATTACAATTTGGGTATCAGGGCTGTTTAGTGGCTGTTTTGCCAGGATCAGTCCTGATGATGTCTGTTTTAGGTATAGTTAAACTGGGAATTAGCTTATGGTGTCTTCATATGTTTGATGGAGGATTTTATAAGATTTCCAGAATGTCTTCAATCATATTCATAGGGCTTATAGATATTTAGTTATGATTTAATTACTGAGCCACTGATTATATGTTTGTATGTAGTAATGATGCTTAATGGTGTAATGTTGTATGCTAAGCTTAGTATAAGTAATCATGTTGGCTAGGGTGTGTATGAATGGTTGTTAGGTAGCATGTTAAGATGATTAGGTCATGATGAAATGATTAGGATGATCATGCTTGAGTGTATTCTCTTTGGATTTATTAGCTTGTTTGCTAGTGATAGTTGAAATAGGATTATTACTACATGAGCATTCATCATCATCGACCGTATGTGATCATGCATATGTTGACAAGTATATTGATACATGCATCCATGCATCATTCCAGGATCGCGATTAGGGAGTCATCGAGAAGGACAAGGATCCCGAAGGACAAGTCGCGAAGGAAGTTCCCACACAGGAGGTGATCGGGAATCGGGCGTGAAGTGATCGAGCGTTTGGAACCTCGATGTCGCTCGACAATGAAAGGCAAGCCCCGGAGCATTTCTCCTACGGTTTGCCAAAACTCTTGCGTCATTTTATTGTTTATGTTGCATTACGTGATAGGCGTTGATCGACACCCTTGGTGCATTACCTACCTTGACTACTTAATATACCTACCATGATTAAGTATAGGGCGTTATTACTTAGCCTGAAGTAACTAAACGGTAGAAGTCGGGTGGTTGGTAAATCATCCACGAGGTTAGGAAAACCTTCACATGATATGGTTGGATCGAATGGGAAATCTGGCACATACCCAAACGGGAAATAAAGCAGAACACTGTATTGTTCCGGCCTTTCGTCAGGATTGAATATGCTTCTCACATTTAGGTGGTTGATATGGGAACCCAGAAGTCTAGTAACCGGTTTGTGTTGGGTTATCAGGTCGACCCAGTGTGTTGGTGTTGGGGTGCGACAGGCCGTGGCAGTAAGACTGATGTTGGTACCCGACTAGATGCAACCATCGAGAGGTCTGGGCAAGATTGGTTCCTGTTGATTCCCAATTCCGAATAGGTGAACGATGATCAACCGCTCACTTCGGCCCGTGAGCGGGGTTTGTGTGAGAAATTTAACTCAGCTGGGTATAAAAATCGATTATAATCGCCATCGTCCCTGGATTGTGGATAGCCTGATTGGAATACATGCAATACAGGGCAAAAAGGGAAAATTGGTTGCGGGGTTATGATGCCTGGACAGATTATGGATATTGTTTATGATCAACCATGTGAAAGGATGATTGTTTTACACTTCTACTTGATGTTGTTATAGATCAGGAGCAAAACCTAGCAAGTGCAGGAATTACTTAAGTTGATAAGCTTAGTGTAGTTCACTTAATGAAGATAAAGTAAGCTCAAGTCGTTTATGCAAGAAAGGTCAGCCAAACCACCATATGGCCTTGCATATGCTTATAAGAGTCCTTATTTTCTGGTATAAGACGGGTAAGTCTAGCTGAGTACCCCACGTACTCAGGGTTTTATTCCCACTTGTTGCAGATCATTTGAAGTGTTGTGTGGCAACAAGATGGACCTGTATCCCACTACGGGAGGATGTAGATCGATGGGCAAGATCAACTCTTATATCTCTTCTATTGCTTTTGTTGGATAGTGACTTAGGCTGGCACTCTATGTTAATGAAATAATATGTGTGTGTGGGTTTCAAAACGAGTTTTTAGTCCGCTGAAAATTGTAACTCCGATTTGTGATAAGCTTCCAACTAAAACAAGTGTTGTAACTATACTATGTACGAAATGTATAATCAAGTGGATTGTAATTGCTGAACTATGATTCCTGGTGTGTCGTTGGAAAAGTTTGAAATCCTTCGTGATTTCGGATTGACTGCCGGGTTTACATGGGCTCAAGTGTGTTCTTCGATGCCTTGGCGTTGATATTCATACTTGTGCTTATGTAAATTAGTCGGGTCTGTGACAGCTGGTATCGGAGCAAAGGTTCAGCTATTACTGTTCACTTGAATATTTTAAAACAAAAAGAATTTGTTTTACAAAACTATTTGCCAACTTATAGTTACATAGGTGTTGAAAACTATGAGTTAAACTTAAGAGTGTGCCAGTAGTCGTGTCCATTATGCCCGTATAAGGACTATCTAGGTGGCTTAGCTAGGGACTGACTTGGGGGAAAATTGCATCATATTTTCTTTGTCGCGCTCATACATGATGGTTTTGTATGAGAGCCATTCACTTGAATGGTTGTGTATGGATCAATTTTGCCTCTACGCTCAGGTAAGTCGGTTCCCCGCCCAAGGTAAGGTGAGCTGTGAGAGCATGACTGGATACACTGCCAGTCTAGGGGAGTGCTTAATGGTGCTCAATCATCTTCATGTTTTACACATGACTATGAGAAAGTACCCCATGTGTGGGATCGTCTTCTGGCGATGATTTTGGGGTAGCGTGCACCTACACGCAGGGATATCGGGGATAGACCTGTGTGGAGATGGGTGTGGATAGGATTAGTTGTAATCGGAGATTTGACCTTATTCTTAAGGTGCCGAGTTTTTACGTCGACTGCATTCATGGGGTTGGGCTGAAATGAAGTTTTCTGCAGGTACGCTAACCACGCAAGATTGGGTAGCCCGACTAGTTATCGTTATATGAGAGCACGTTGTATGCCACCGCCTAGACATTAGAATCTATGGTTTTCTAGGTTTGTGAGGACGTACGGAATGTGCATGCATCATATTGTTTGGTCATCTCATATGAATTGCATTGCTCTTTCCTTATAAATTGAAAGCTTCTCTTCGATAAAATATACCAACTTAACCTCCGTTTCATGAGAGTCGAGATTCGATGGTCTAAATGGCATAAGTGAAGCATACCAAGCAAAAGTCAACCAAAAGATGAGAGTTGCATCAACAACCTACCGCTTGTGAGCTTTGTGGTGTCAAGAAGTTTTGGAAAAATATGGAGTGCCCTCTCTGCTGTGGCAAGTTTTATACTTTGTGGGCCCATAACCCACAGGTTGAGAGTTTAGCTATCGGTGGAGTATGGAGCTAGAGAATCAGCATCCAAATTTGCTCCCAGTTGAGGTAGCAATTCCCGCCAAAGGTGATAATGTGTCCCTTTGTTGGACCTATGTTATCACTCGAGGTAGGAATTCTTGGGAAGTATCAATGTGGTTGTTTGCAAGGTTTTGAAGGGTTTGGTACGAAGGGATGCAAATATAGTTGGTCGTGCCACTGCCAGTGTATTTCCTTGAGGTGACCTATACCCTATGATATGGTGTCAACTTAGTGGACTACACTTGTTGGTGGTAGCGATGAAGTTGAGAGTAGCAACTGTCTAGCTTCCAGTGCTATGGTTGCTATGATGAAGAGCTATGCCTTTTGAAGAATGCGTTCAAATTTCTCGATCGTGAATTCAATTATGATAAGGTTACTAGACATGAGATGAGAAATCAGCATGCTGGCGAAATGGATTGGACAAATGACAATTGCTAAGGATCAAACTATCCAGAGAAGGAAGGCTATGCACAGGACCCTTGTGCATAAAGATAGTTTTGGAGTTGTCTGGTACCTTTTGCCGATGGCATTAGGCTTTTGGTACAATATGTGCTATGAAAAAATGAGGAATTGGTGGAAATACCTCAGCAATGCCTGACATGGAGGGTGAAGAAGTTGAAGGTACCTGTTAGGTGGAGAACATGGACCAGGAACCTAAGGAGTGAAGTTGATTGCTTTCTTTCTATGGACCTTTATGTTATGGCATGTACCCATGCGTGGTGGGTGCCATGATATATTGGTCGTTAAAATTGTATGATGTGATGTGTTGGTTGACGGAGTTGTTTTGGACTAACCGCTATGAACGAGTATCATGTGGAGTTTATAGGTTTAGTCTAGATCGTTGTTGTGGTTTCCAAAAATATTCAACTCTCATCCTTGTGAATTCGCTTCCCTTCATGTCGGACCATGATGGTATGTCGACGTTGGTTCCTTGTTGTCACATACCTAGACCAGTTTTAAGCGAATCTTGCTATCCATCATACTTGTGGGAACAACATGACAATAGTGTATAGCTTATGCCATGTTTGTTCCATACACACTCCTTGGTAGCCTCAAATTTTAAATCTATAGTAATTCCTTTTTACCTTGTCATGTGCCCAAAGCTTGTTGGTACAAGATGTCCTCCAATAAATATGCTCTGTCTTCTGGTGATTTATGTCATTGGTCGTGGATTCGGTAATGTCGTCTCGATTGAAGTTTGCAGTGCCGCGATGGAACCTAGGGCCCCCTGTGAATTGATCAGCACATGGTTGGGATACTAGGAGACGTGCCAACATTGTGATTTCCAATCGTAACATGTTACCTTAGCTACACCAGTGTAATATTTCTGCCATGTTTTTATCCTACGACATTCTTTGCAAGTTGTAGGGTATATCTTTTTGAGATAATCCTCCAGCACATAGTCGTATTATCAGAAGTCTGATAGTCAATTTCAGTGGGGTAATCTTTTTCCCCATCTCTTCCAAGGTTAGAATAGTGCCTTGCATGTTCTCCTTGATTGATTGGCTATATGCTTGTGCACGTACTTAGATTTCAATAGTAGAGTGATTGGTAGAATAGTCCCATTGTTATGGCCCGTGCGAATAGCAAGATGTAGCGATAGCTTAACTCCGTGCCCAAAGTGTTTGGTGGCTTTTTCGCCGATCCTTGGGCATTAGACTTGTTGTTTTGCTAATCCTTGGATTGGCAGCTAACTTCATTTTTGTAATGATTGCCTAACTAAGCTAGCTTTCCCAACAAGCCTTGTAGTGGAAGACATTTCGACGAATAGGAGATGTGACCATGAAGACGGTGTGCCATGTATCAATTCCTTGTTTTCCCTTGTTATCCTCTAACTTTGCGACCATCCTTGTCGGTTGTTCGCATCTTGTCTTGCACGTAATGCCTATTCGTGCAAGGACTTCCCATGTCTTGTGAAATTGCATCTCGAGTGTAAGGAAGTGTAATGGTGTCTTGAGTAATAACCAACGGTGCCGCGACGAAACCGAGAGCACCCTGTGGGTGCACACACATGGTCGTGTTACTCGGCACACGCAGGTATCGTGATTGTTAACCTCGACCTATTATGGAGATCTCCTCGGTGTGTAATTTTGAGTGACACTACCTTGATTATCTTTGATATTCTCAATCACTCTATGATAATGTTAGCTATGAAGTCTTTCCCTGAAGTGCGACATAAGCTGGTTTGAGAAGGACAGGTCACTAACATTAACCTTGTCGGGACTACAAGAGGTGGTAGGCCAATGGACTACCAAGTGTTTTCCCTGGAAAACACACTATCTCTTGTAGAATATGTGCTCCTCTATAGTTCGTGTAGAGTATACAATGCGTTTGACGCATGTTTAAGGAGTGTTTAGGATAAAACATAGATGGAGTAAGGTTTTTGTCTTGTTAGTGTCTAGTTAATACCTTCATGTACTTCAAAAATATTGCCTATATCGGCATAAATCGTTGCGAGTTATCGTGAAAATGGTAATCTCAACGCTTTTAATGTTGAAAGGCAACTAGTTGTGGAGTAGGAGAGATCTCTCTCCAACTTGTCGTAGCTTCACGATTAGTTGATAGATGCGTGAATGTATTGTGTGTTTGATAATTATAAATTGTGAAAGGCTTCGTCAGTATGAATGTTGAAGAAATTGATGACGTCAGAATCACTTTAGGGGATGAAGGTGTTTTGTTTAACAAATGGAATGATTCCCTCTATTTCAGGGTACTCTTCGATAGGAATTAGAAAGTGTTTACGTGTAAACCTTCTAATGTTTCCTAACAGTATCCATGATTTATGGAGTCGATGAAGGAAATTTCTCAGATAAAACCTCTTATTAGAGCAGACCTTGAGGATTGTTGGACTAGTGCCAATACCTTGTGCTTACTTATTAGTGATATTCAACCTTGATTCCTGTCCACATACGAGATTTCCATGTGTTTTAGTTATAAAGCACTTGATCTCCTATGTGGTATTGGATGTTGTTTACGCTAGTAGGTTTGCATTTGGAATCATACCAGATCATTCATGGCGTCAGTAATGGTCAGGCGTCAGGAATTCGATATATATGATTTGGTTTGGTCTTAGAGGTACCCTAAAGCTCGCTATACTCTGTATTGGACAAGTATGGTCTAGCGTGAGAATTTGGATTATATGTTGGTACAGTCTAAGAAAGCTTGGCACGAACCCTATTGGAAGAAAGTTCTCAACAATTTTGGTGTGAAGACCCAACAATAAGAACCTACGTCTTATGTCAAGGATTGGAAAGGTAGGTCTTCGGTAAAGGAGTTGGACTAGGTCAATCAATTCTGCTCTGTAGAGGGAAGAGTTCGGCGGTTTATGGTCAAGTTTGGAGATCGTTGACCTAAGAACTTTAACTTCTACATGAGTAGATTGGGAGTCATTGACCTAGGAATTATGATTTCTACATGAGATGGTTTAGATCCCTTTGACCTAAGAACTTTGACTTCTACATGTAAAAGTTGGAACTTCCTCCTTCGAGTTGGAGAATATTGGCATGTCAGTAGCCAGTTTTCCTATGAAGGGCTTTGCCAGTATCCAATTCATTCCAATTAGTCCTATGATTACTACCTACAAGCTGGTGAAGTAGTTTCCCTCCCATGGAAGCCTATGCTTCGCTTCCTTTGGTAGTAAACATTGTAGGGTTTTGAGGAACCCTTTGATGTGTTTGAAGATGTGAGTAGCAGATTCCCTTACATATGACCCTTGATGCCTTCAATGGGTAGTTATCGGTCGTGTATCGCGGTAACCTGCCATTGTGAGGCTTAGTCCTGGGATTAATGTAAGAGTATGTGGTGCTATTCTTTATCATCTTCATACTTCAGATTGACATAGGAGAGGTGAGCAGCACCTAAGAGTCATGGATATACGACGTAAGATGTCCATGAGTAGACTCATTGTTGGTATTTGCTAAGTGCAACTAAAATAAGAAGAATTCCGCAAGCGCACAGAACATACCATTGTAGCATTTTACCGGGAGTAAACCAGGTATCGTTATTTATATTTTACCACGGGGAAGCAAGGGTTAAAGAATCGATAATTCACCATCATGTATCTACTAACTTAGTAAACCAACTAGACTAAAGCGGGGGTAAATGATTTATATATATAAAAGGTAATATAAATAATAAAGCACACATGAGAATTCTATGATAAATGAGTAGCTAGTTAAAGTGAGAGGACAACGGGAGAGATCAAGGTTCCTAACTACTTCTCTAATACTTTGGTTCTAGGATAACGGGGAATGGTTAGATATAGCGATCACACAATAGCACTTTGGAGCAGCAGTCCTTTCCAACTCTCGAAGAAGACTGGGTAAAGAGTAGTTGGGAGAAGCTACCCGAAAGCTCTACGAAACACCAACCCGAACGTGGTGGAATACGAAGGCCCGTGCAGCTGTCACCTCGGGGCTACCACAACTATCCGTGGATTGGGCGCAACCTCGGGTAACCTATAGTCTAGACACCATGCCTACACTATCGATTACTACTCTAATCACTTAAGATAACTAGAGCACTCAATACGGCGAAGATCCCATGCCAAGGTATAACAACTATACTAATCATACATATGAAGGCATAAAGTAAATAGAGGAGATAAATGTATTAAAGCATAAGTCTTACAAGAATAGATACAAAGACATACCCAATATCTGAAGACTCCTCCAGAACCGGAGCACAGCTCCGCTCTCCCTAACTCTCATCTAGATCTAATCTACTACATTGGAGTGTCTAGCTCTAATTCTCTAGAGAAGAGAAGTCATCCATTCAAGGGACGCCTCTACAACTCTGATCCCGCCGGGAGATAATGAATTAGGGTTTAAGGGACTGCCTCCTCCAGGGGCCAGGGGCCCTGTTTATATAGCCCTCTAGGATGCACCACAGCCCTCGGATCAAACCGACCTAAACGGACGATTATTATTCATCCTCAAAGGCGGTGGAACGGGGATCCGCGAGGCCGATGCTTTGATTGGTCCAGTCATGAGTCGGCCGAGCAAGGGTGGGAGTCGGCCGACTCTCCACCGAGCCCGTTCGGGCTCCCGTTTGGTCCCGAGCCTTCTCGAACCTTTCAGTTAAAGAATTTTCACCGGTTCCCGATTATCTCTATGTAAACCCGACATGTGGGCCTTCCTTGGGTATTTTCAGGCGACACCTGCGAGAAACAGACATTCACCAAAACTCGTGGAATTCATCGGTATAACCCCTATATCTAGTTGGTGAACATATTTTAGTCCTTTCTCATGTTTAGTTGACGGTAAAAATTGGCACTTAACGACCGTCAACAACTCCCCCAAGCTTTCCTTTTGCTCGTCCCTGAGCAAAGATAAACTCAGTGTGGATCAGGAGTTGCTACAATGCTTTCACGCCTCAAAAGTACACATGCGTTCAAACAAGAACTCTCCTCCGGATTAGAGTGAACTATTCTGACTCAAAACTTACTCATATTACCTTTCACCATGGGGCTTGTAACCGTCACTTGGGTCTTGAGCGGTTGAAAGACGAACGGTCAAGTCAAGCGCTATGTTTCTCGCTCTTTGATCAACTATTATTCTGGAGTTTTTGCAAGATTTTCAAATAAAAACTCGAGTTCCTTGTATGAACCTTTCAGATCTCTCATTTGTGGTATTTACGGATCCTCTCCAAGGCATGAGTAGTGTATGCCTTCTCTCTTCTCTCAGAATATGTGGTATTTGTGGAACTAAGGCATAGTGGAAAGTGCCTTCTCTCTCTCACCCTACTTTCTAATAGGCTTATGTGGAGCTTATAGGTGGGGAGACACTCAAAACTCACTTGCATATATTGCACAGTTAAGACATGGATCCATTAGGAACTAAAATAATAATAAAGTCATGTGTGCATGTGAATGAGGAAATGGAATGGATGATAAGATGATGATGATAAGGAAATGATTATGAGGGGTGATCTCTTGGTGAACATCTACTTCTACACTTGCTCCTTTGGGGATAACATGACTCCCTTTATTCGGAAACCTTGAAACTTCTTGAAAGGAAGGACTTGGCTGCTGTTGACACTTCTAACACCACTCATGCTAAGTTGTCATCCCTAGCATGGCGCCAGAAGTGTTGGTATAGAAACTACTCCTCTAATCAAGAAAAGTATGGGATCCGCAAGCGAACGAGATAATACACCATTGTAGCATTTTACCGGGAAGTATTCCAGGTATCGTTATTTATATTTAGCTCAAAGGAAAGAACTACGGACTTAAACAATGAGATGAACTTGCTAAACATGACTACTTATGAGTGATTGATTACACGGTCACATACTTTGGCGGAGAGGGGTAAACCATGATAAATAAGGGAATACAAAGTAATAAGCTCGGGTATAAATCACACGGAGAGATTAGATATAGACTACTCACAAAGGTAGGTTGACATCGATTAGTGCAAGAAATATAAATCCTATGTAGGTTCTAATCTACTAAGTCATTCATCTACTCCAACTCTACACTATCATATACAAGCACAAAAGACTCTTCATCTATGTATAAGGATCATTGCTATAACAAGCCAAGACATAGCGGGACTTACTACGCAACTTTGGTTCTGCTAGACCTACCAACGGGGATGGAATACTGAGAGGACTCAACGGAACTGTCACTTCCGCGATCTACCACACGACCCGGCCAATAGGGTGCATTTGCGAGTAAACGGCATCTAAGCACCATGCTTACATGAAATCTACCACCTAACCCCCGGGAAGAGAGCTAAGCGCTTTGCAAACATATACATAAACTTATTACCAATCATAACCATATCAAATGTAGAACTAGAATAAACTAGGAACATAATAAATAGAAACATAATGATATTTAGAATAAAGTCACAAGAATAGATACAAGATAATACCAATTCGATGATGAAGATCCGGAATTCCGAGCACGAGCGCCCGATTCTTCCTCTATCTAGTCTAAACCTATGTAGAACTTGAAGATCTAGAGTAACTATTCTAATTCTCGGTGGAAATCTCTCTCTAAACCCTAGCTTTGCGATGGCTACCTACGAATAATGAAATCTTGAATGAATTCCTCGAGCCGGGGGCCGGGGGCTCGATATATAGTCCCCTAGGATGCACCACGGCCATCGGATCAAACCGACCTAAACGGACGATAATTATTCATCCTCAAAGGCGGTGGAGGCAGGATCCGCGAGCCTCCACCTGATTGGTGGAGGTGGCCAGTCGGCCGACCCATAGAGGAGTCGGCCGACCCACCACTCTGCCAGGTGGGTCCCGCTTCCAGGGTTTGCCTTCTGGAGTCTTCTAGAATATACAATTTTACCCGTTCGGTCTTTCTCTCTATGTAATCATGACATGTGGGCCTCCTTGGATGTTTTCCTGATAATCCCCTGCGAAAACACATATTTACCAAAACTTGTGGAATCTGTCAGTTTAAACCCTAAGTCTATGGTGGTGAACAAATTATACCCCTCTTTCTCTCTCTCGATTGACATATAAAATTGATCATTAACAACCGTCAACAAACTCCCCAAGCTTACCCTTTGCTCGTCCCCGAGCAAATAGCTACGTAAAAAATGGATCGAGGAGTTGCTTTGCAATGCTATCATGCTTAACAAACACACATGCTCTAAACAAGAATTCATCCCCAGACTAGAGTGAACTATCATAACTCCCAAACTTACTCATGTTTCTTTCAACCATGGGGCTTTTACCTGCACTTGGGTCTTGAGTAGTTGAAAGACAGAACAATTAAGTCAAGCACTGTTGTCTCATGCTCTGTTGTTCCACCTCTGTTCTGGAGTTTTTACAAGATTTTCAATAAAAACTCAGAGTTCCTTAATACAACCCTTTCAAGTCTCTCAATATGTGGTATTTTTGGATCCTCTCTAAGGCATTGAAAGGAGATATGCCTTCTCTCTTACTCTCAGAATATGTAGTATTTGTGATTCGAGGCATTTATAGATGAGCCTTCACTCTCTCTCTCTCTCACCCTACTCTAATAAAGGTTTATATGGAGCTCATAGGTGTGGAGAACTAATGCATTGGCATGATCGAACCATGGATCCGAAGGAACTCAACATACAACCAATCGGTGTGTGCATGTGTGGTTTTATATGTGGATGATACATATAAAATCGAGAGAAATATTTGTGGGAGGAGAAGGGGTGCACAAAGGAATTATCAATGCTCCTTTATTTGGATTAAACTTGGAACTACTTCAACACTTGAATCTTCTTGGAACTTGAATTTGGAAACTTGAACTTTTGGGAACTTGACAAAAGACCGAGCTCATAGATCTTTCTTTCTTTTTCTTTTCTCTTTTTTTTTTTACAATTCTTGCAGCCCAAAAAGGAATGAAATACTTCTTGAATGGAACACTTCTCAATCTTGACAACTTCACATCGGGGATAACAAATGATACTTGGAGCATTGATCTTGGATAAATGGCTAGCAAAATGAACAGGGAAATATTTTTGGGTGTTCACTCTCAGTGTAAGAGTAGAACAATTTCAATGGATAATAATTGGCTTTTTGTGGTGCGTACTTCCGGGGTAGAAGTAGCGAGGGTGCATGTGAGTGTGTGAAACCAGGATTTATTTGTATGATGAGTTCATAAGGATACAACACAGCCGGCAAAGACGAGCCCTAAACAAATGAGGAGGCTTCCTATTCTAATGATCAAGTTTGGCTGTGGTAGGAATTTTAACTCTGTCATATAAGGAACTCATCATGAATCATTTATAATTTTCACAAACAAATCTCGAGAATTTAGTGGCACTTTGGAACACAATGAACAAGCAGCTCGGACTATTATCATATCATGCCCGTCAACTACCTAGACTTAGTTTAAGCATATGCTCCCACGGGTTTCAGGTGTAGAGTAAATCCGGTTGTCAAACAAGTGTATCCAAATCTTGGGAGAACTCAAATTTAAAGCTAGGTACTTGCAAAGAATTAGAGCAGAGCAACTATTCATCAATTCCATCATGCAATCCTCAAGTCTACACATTTTTATTTATAGCAAACTGAATTGAAAACAAACTTGCACACTCTTTTTATTTGGTTTTCATCTTAAGGCAATTTGGAATATAAACAAGCACACTTAAAGAAAGCAAACTTCTTAAAACAGCAAGCAAATTTTTATTGGGTTTTTCTAGTTTTTCTGAATTTTTCTCGATTTTTTTAAATACATAAAACAAACCAAAGAAAAGCAAACAAACCGAAAACAAAAAGGAAAGAAATACTTATCTCGATAATGGGGTCCTCCCCAAGCTAGCCTTGCGGCGGTGGTGGTGGATAGTGGATGTGCAACAGGTCCACCAAGCCATGCAACATGGAGGCAGCTTCCTCCTGGCTCTCTTGAATGGTGCCCAATGTCTGGGTGGTGTTCTGGTTCCACTGGAGCTGGTCATTCCACCTCGATCATGGCGATTCGTAGTGGCGATGGTGTTGTGCTGGAAGGCTACTTGTTCATCATAGTCTGCTGGGTGAAAATGAAACCGGTGGCATCGGAGTGGCGACGTGGCTCAAAGTCTTGGTGGGGTTCTTCTTCTTCATCGGTGGTACCAAAGGGGTCATAAGAGTATCTTGGCGGCCGTGGAGGGTCCCGGCTCGATGGTCCCGGCTCGATGTTCCTGGGGTGTTGTATGATGGGTAGTAACCATAGAATGGTTGATGTGGTTGGCTTTGTGGTGGGTACACCCATGAGTTTAGTGAGTGGTCTTGAGGTACATTCCACTCATTGAAACCGGCATGTCTTTGGCTCTTCTCGGGCGGTTTCGGCACCACGCCAAAGCGGTTCACGATTTCCTGTCACCCTCTCCGAGCGAACTCTTCGAGGTGCTCTCTCATTCACCGGTTACGCCTCGCAACTCAATATGATAGTTTTGCACATGATACAAAGCCGGTTCCGGGTTAGGTAACCGGATCGCAAACATCACCATATTTTGCATAATAAACATCATTTACTTTCTTGATAAGTGACCTTGGCCAAAAGTATAGAGGTCATAAAATTCTCTATGATGTTCAATGTACTCAAAAGTAGCTCCCTCTAATAACTTCAAGCTTGTGGCAATGCGAGTGATAAGCGAGCAAATGGCCACACTTCCTACTTTGTAACCAGGGACACTCATCCAATGATTCACTAGGAGATGGACAGGAGATACTTTGTTTCTTGACGGCCGCGTATAGCAAGCGCAAGTCGGCTACTCGATCTTGCTTTCATCAAATCGTGGGAAAAAGGTGGCTCCTATCCAACGGTGCAAAAATCTAAGCGTAGGATGCTCTATGGCTGCGGTGCGTTGCGCTAAGTGGTAGGGTACTCTAGAAATGCTGCTCCAAAACCTATGTGCATCAAAATCACCTAGTCTTTGCATTTAAATCTAGGAGGGCATCTTGAGGGAAACCTAGGAGGTCACTAAGGTTTCTCCAAGAGACGGAATATTCCGAGCAAACATTCTAAAATAAACTCCATTGTCCGTGTATCGAAGGGTGCTAAGGAATTCTATGGTCAAAAGCCTAATCCCCTTCTCGGTGAGGTTTGCAAAGGAAGTCCAACCAACTAGTGGAAAAATTATGTCGAATTCTTGAGCCATACCCGTCTCTAGCGAAGTGTCGGATCGATGACCGGTGTGTGGATGAAACGCTTGTTCTTGAGCTTCTTGTATACATCCTTCTCTCCGGGTAGTTCTCGGGGCGAGGTCGGATGTTCTCATGAGGACTCTACGAGATCTTGGTGGTGGTGCGTGCACCGCCGCAGGTGCTTCGGTGCTTCGGTGGTGGGTCGACACTCATGTCGGAACCGGCCACCGAGCTTTGGCGAGATGCACTTCTTGTCCCGATGTTCGGATGGTTCCCGAGATCCCCTTGAAGACGCTCTTCATCCCGCAAGTTGCTCAAAAGAAACAAAAACAAACACTAGTGGAGAGAAGGATTAGCACAAGGTTAGTGGTTAGCCGTCCGTAGTCGGCCGGTCCGTGAGGTTAGTCGTTCTTCATGACAAAAAGTTTAAACTTCGAGGTCTTGATTTTTGGAACCTCCCCTTGATTTTAAATTTCCTTATCCTATTTGGACAGCATCTCCACTAATTTTGTGATCATCTACTCAGCACTATCCCTTCCCTTCACTTGCTAATAAACTCTTGCTCACTCTCTTACTTCTTCTCTCTTCCTACTCTTCTCCTCTTCTCTCTAACTCTCTCCAGGAAACACGAAGTCGAGAGCAGAAGGTTTGGCTAAAATTCTGGAATGTGGGTGGTGCATGGAAGCCATGGGAGGAGGCCTATTTATAGAGGAGGAAGGGGGGAGTCGGCCGACTCAATGGTGGGGTCGGCCGCCCCACCAAGTTGGCCAATGTGGCTGCCACTTCACATGCTATTGCGTGATCTTTCCTCCATCCAGAAATTTTGGTCGGTTGAGTGGTTTTGGCGGTGGAAAAGAGAGGATAGTGGAGGTGAGTGGAAGTGGATGAAATTATGTGATTTGATGTATGTGAGGTGTAGTCTATGACATGTGGGACCCATGGTGAGGGACCCACCAAGCACTAAATGCCATGATAAAAATTATAAACAATGCAGAAATTTAAATGAAGGTAAACTAATTTAAATGCATGAAATGATAGGTTTTTGTGCCACCACGATTAAAATATTTTTGACGGGTTGTTACACACCGTAAAATTATTTATATGGGCGCGTAGAATTTTATAATGCAATGCTTTGGAAATAAATATGCCTAAGAAAATTATAAGAGATGCAATTTAAAATGCGGATAAATACCGAGTTACCTTCCGGCGAGGATTCGGAATTTTAAAGTCCTCCGAATTGGACCTTCCAAAATATTTATTCCGCTGATGATCCTAGAGATGCATCCTCTGTCTCTAGTAGTTGTACTGTCTGATCTTCTTCTACCATCTTCGCGGATTTGTTGAGCTCTTGTTTCGACTTGAATGCGAATTGCTCTTCTTGCCCATTTATAGTGAACTTGATTTCTCCTTTCCCGACATCAATGTGTGCATTGGCGGTGCTTAAGAAAGGTTTTCCAAGTATGAGTGACACCTTTGAGTCTGGATGCATATCCAGTACTACAAAGTCTACTGGCACGAAGAACTCTCTTATCTTGACTGGAATGTTTTCAGCAATGCCCAATGGATAGCGAACCGATTGGTCAGCTAGTTGTAGACACATTGATGTTGGCTCAAGTGCAGTGTGGTTGAGCTTGTAGTAGACTGCTGCGGGCATCACACTGACACTTGCTCCAAGATCACAGAGTGTGTTATTGAAATGTTGATCTCCAATTGTGCAATCGATAGTGGGACATCCTGGATCTTTCTTCTTTTCTGGTAGTTGGTTGAGGATGGCCGCACTACATTCTTCGGTTAACTTGATCACTTCATTGGATGGAAGTGGTCTCTTCTTGTTAAGAATATCTCTTATGTACTTGGCATAAGTGGGGACCTGTATGGCATCTAGCAGAGGTATATTGACATATAACTTTTGAATTACCTCCACAAACTTACCAAACTGCTCATCTGTCTGTTGTGGTCCTCTCTTCCTCCTAGGGAATGGTAGGTAGTTTGTATCTCGAAATTGTTGTCTTGCTTCCTGATCTTGTACTGGCTTCTGTACTGATTCTTGTGGTAATACTTCTAGCTCAGGTTGGAAGTCTTCTTCTTCTGCCACTGGTGGTAGCATGGTTGGCCTTTTTGCTCCTTTTGGATAGGGAGGATCTCTGGTGGAACTCCCTCTTCTTGTAGTAATAGATCTCACCTGCTTTCGGGGTTAGTGGCAACAGTAAAGCAATGGCCAATTTGGCTATCTTTTCTTCGATCTTTTTATTGAACTCTAGTTGATCATTAATGGCGAAGAGAAACTATCCATTTTAATGCTTAAGTTTTCCAAGATTTTGTTATTAGCAAGCAAACCTATCCTCCATAGATGAGTTGATCTTGGACTGTTGTAGAACCAACTCTCTTAAAGTAGGTTGCTTTGCATAATTACAGATCGAGTACCTTGATTAATGGATGGTTGCACCCAATGTGGAACCTTTCTCATGATGGGACTTGAATTTCGCTTATATGTTGCTTCAATTGCTCTTTGATCTTCCTTGTACTTGGCCCTCTCGGTCAAGCCAATGGAGTAAGGTATCCATCTTGGTTGATAATGCATTCACTTCTTCTATTGCTTCTTCACTCGGTGACAATCTTGAATGTTGTCTTGGGACCAGCTTTGATTATCTGCTATCTTCTCCATGAGTCTTTTAGCTCTCCCAAGAGTGAGTGATAAAAATGATCCTTCAGTTGCATCTAGGTGCTCACGCGTCTTCGGAGTTAATCCGTGATAGAAATCTTGCATGAGTAACCATTCCTCCATTCCATGATGGGGACAATCTTGAATGTATCCTTGCAAACGCTCCCATGCTTCTGACATGGTCTCCGTCTTCTGTTGTTGGAAATTGGTAATCTTTCCTCTTAAGGCATTGGTTTTGCCTATTGGGAAGAATTTTGCTAGAAAGGCCTTGGAACACTTCGCCCATGTATTGATATCTTCTTTATTTGCATAGAACCACTGCTTCGCTCTTCCCACTAGTGAGAATGGAAAGAGGCGAAGAAGTATGAGGTCTTCTTTAACTCCATCTATGGCGATAGTGTTTCCAATCTCCATGAAGTCCTGTAGATGTGTACTTGCATCTTCATGTACCTTTCCACTGAATTGGATAGCTTGCACCATGTTGATGAGACTTGGCTTGAGTTCAAACTCCATATTATTGTGTATTCTTGGACCGGTGCGGATGTTCTCTATTGTTGGAGCAGAGAACTCAAAGAAGGTCTTCTCGGCCATCTTGATTGGTGACGAGCTTCCTTCTTGATTGAACCGACTACGATGATCGAGAGTTTTGAATGAATCAGATTCAATCCCGCTAATACCCTGTATAAAATATAGACAAAGAAAAACAACAGGGGTGAACCCGCCAAAGTAGAGGTGACTAGTGACAATCACTCATTTTCTAAGTATCTGCTTAAGCAATTTTTCTCTAAAAGTTTATTCCGTTCCCCGGCAACGGCGTCAAAAATGCTTGTTGACACTTCTAACACCACTCACGCTAAGTTGTCATCCCTAGCATGGCGCCAGAAGTGTTGGTATAGAAACTGCTCCTCTAATCAAGAAAAGTATGGATCCGCAAGCGAACAGATAATACACCATTGTAGCATTTTACCAAGAAGTATTCCAGGTATCGTTATTTATATTTAGCTCAAAGGAAAGAACTACGGACTTAAACAATGAGATGAACTTGCTAAACATGACTACTTATGAGTGATTGATTACACAGTCACATACTTTGGCAGAGGGGTAAACCATGATAAATAAGGGAATATAAAGTAATAAGCTCAGGGTATAAATCACACAGAGATTAGATATAGACTACTCACAAAGGTAGGTTGACATCTGATTAGTGCAAGAAATATAAATCCTATGTAGGTTCTAATCTACTAAGTCATTCATCTACTCCAACTCTACACTATCATATATAGCACAAAAGACTCTTCATCTATGTATAAGGATCATTGCTATAACAAGCCAAGACATAGCAGGACTTACTACGCAACTTTGGTTCCGCTAGACCTACCAACGGGGATGGAATACGAGAGGACTCAATGGAACTGTCACTTCCGCGATCTACCACACGACCCGGCCAATAGGGTGCATTTGTGTAAACGACATCTAAGCACCATGCTTACATGAAATCTACCACCTAACCCCCGGAAGAGAGCTAAGCGCTTTGCAAACATATACATAAACTTATTACCAATCATAACCATATCAAATGTAGAACTAGAATAAACTAGGAACATAATAAATAGAAACATAATGATATTTAGAATAAAGTCACAAGAATAGATACAAGATAATACCAATTCGATGATGAAGATCCGTAATTCCGAGCACAGCGCCCGATTCTTCCTCTATCTAGTCTAAACCTATGTAGAACTTGAAGATCTAGAGTAACTATTCTAATTCTCTGGTGGAAATCTCTCTCTAAACCCTAGCTTTGCTGATGGCTACCTCTGAATAATGAAATCTTGAATGAATTCCTCTGAGCCAGGGGCCAGGGGCTCTGAATATATAGTCCCCTAGGATGCACCACAGCCATCGGATCAAACCGACCTAAACGGACGATAATTATTCATCCTCAAAGGCGGTGGAGGCAGGATCCGCGAGCCTCCACCTGATTGGTGGAGGTGGCCAGTCGGCCGACCCATAGAGGGAGTCGGCCGACCCACCACTATGCCAGGTGGGTCCCCGCTTCCAGGGTTTGCCTTCTGGAGTCTTCTAGAATATACAATTTTACCCGTTCGGTCTTTCTCTCTATGTAATCATGACATGTGGGCCTCCTTGGATGTTTTCCCGATAATCCCCGCGAAAACACATATTCACCAAAACTTTGTGGAATCGTCGGTTTAAACCCTAAGTCTATGGTGGTGAACAAATTATACCCCTCTTTCTCTCTCTGATTGACATATAAAATTGATCATTAACAACCGTCAACAGCTGCTCTCTCTTTTCTCTTTTTTTTTTCTTTCTTTTTTTCTTCTTTTTTTTTTACATAGCAACCAATCCTCTGAAAACAAAACTTTAGCAATGGGGAGTGTATAACTTGAAATGATAATGACTGGAGCTTTTATGTAGGCAATTGGAACGGCGATGATTATTTCTAGATGTTCACTCCCAGGATAGGAGTAGAACCTTTTCTGGATGAAGTGAAATGAATGGCGTATGTATATGTGGATAGATGGATGGATGGATGCGTACTCCCTGGGGTAGGAGCAAAGCATAAGTGCGTATCTCCGTGGTAGAGACAAGACAATATGTGGGGGAATGCGTACTCCCGGGATAGGAGCAAAGATAGGTGCATATCTCCGGGTAGAGATAGCACAATATGTGATGGATGTGGATCTATATATGGGTGGTACTTCTAGGGACAGAAGTAGCACAGGATGAATGTAGTACTTATAAAATAGGTGCATGCTTCTGAGGACAGAAGTAGCATAGATCAATGGATGGAGAGCACATAGTAATGACTTTTAACTGCATGATTGATTCCTTATGGGTCCACAGCATAACTACACTCAATGCCTACAAAGACTACGCTCAAGCCTACAATATGATCTATATAAATAGATGGGTTTTCCTAATCTAGTAAGCATGAATATATGGCCGTGGTAGGAATTTAAACTCTCGTCATAAAGGAACTCATCATGCAAAAATTTAAGATTTTCACAAATAAATTCTCCAGAACTCTAGTATCTCTAGGAACAAGATGGACAGCAGCTCAAAACTTTTCCCGTATCACATCCGCCAACAACCTAGACTTAGATCAAGCATTCGCTACCCACAAGTTTCGTGTTGAGCAAATCTCAAATCTAAACAGTTGTGTCTAAAACTCGGGAAGGTGCAAGGTTGAAAACTAGGTACTTGAAAGGAATTACGGCAGAGCAACTATTCATCATCTCCATGTAGAGTTTATTCTAGGGATTACTTAAAGACAGCATTAATAAGAGCTCTCCAAAAGTAGAAAAGATAAATAAGAAAATCTTTCCGGGTTTCTAAGGTTATGCATCTTTTTTTAGTTGTTTAGCAAGCTCTATAAATAAATAGACAAGTTGGAACACTTAGCTTGATACACGGGGGATGCTCTCCCCCAAGCTGGATGTTGACATAGTCTGTGGATATTGCTGACAGGCAGTGAAGGAGTTCTAGTCTTCCTGGAGTTTCATGGATAGTTGCTGTTGGAGACAGCGTTCAATGGTTGAGGGCAGCACTTCGACAGGAGACTGGACATCCTTCTGTCTGTTAGCTCTTCTTGATCCTTTATGTTCTGTGAAGCTCAAATAGACAACAAAGCTTGTGGAACTGATTAAGTGTTAGTGATAAAACCTCTAAGCCTTGGCTGTCTAGAACTGTCTTAACTCAAATGTCTTCTAATAGGATCACAAGAAATATTTTTATCTTTTTATAATAAAAGATGCAAACAGAGAAAATAGATATGCTGAAAAATTATTTTTATGCCACCACAATGAATGATTATTCACATGGGGCTTAGTAGTTTTCTGGATGCAAATGCACAACATCTTTATTTTCTTTTTCTAGTGCAAAGATAGTAAAGCGAAGATGCAATTAAGATGCATGTAGTGAAAATAAATATTCTTAAAGGAAAATGCAATGCTGAAAAGGGAAATGCTGATAAATACCAAGTTACCTCCTTGGCGAGGGTTCGGTGATTTAATTCCTCTGAACAGGACTTCTTGTCATGTTCACTCCTTCAGTGCATCATTTGATCCCAAAGGTAGAGACCTTGAGACCTTGTGATGAAGAGTAGATGCTTCTAGTGGTCCTTTACTTCTTCTTGGAGTTTGCCTTGCTTGATTGACCTCTCTCCTTGAGCATCTTGTCTTCTAAAATTTCACTCCTTTCTTTTTTTTTTATATGCCTAGACCTTGTGCTCCACTCATTGTTTCTTCTCAACGTGCAAGAGCGATGGGGGCTTGAAAAGAGGAAGAGCATTGCTAGATCATTGTTTGAAGAGTCATCGTCCTTCCTCCCCAAGCTTGACCTTGTTTGTCGCTCGCCATGTGAAACAAAATATGAGTGTTGAGTCATTCCTCGAGTGTGTTGTACTACTATGTCCTTAGACATTGTTTGTCCTCTGTTCTTAAGCCTTCATGTATCTGAGAGGGACTTCTGATTATAGGTCTGTTGAGTAGAGATCTCTCATTTGCATTCTGCTTTTGTTTGGACTATCCAATCCATAATGAGCATACAGACAGTTGAATGATCTTCTCTCGTCAACCATTCTTGATTTTCATTGAGTCTTGGTTGACGCATTGATGTTCATTGGAGATGTAGACTCGACTTCTTCCTTGATGGTCTTTGTCTTCTAGCGACATGGCGAAGAGTTGTACGCTATCCATCTTGATGATCAAGGAAGGAGCTTCTTTAGAATTTGTATGCATGCTTCATCTCCAATGGCTTAGGGACAATATCTTGTAACCATGGTCATGGTCCTTCAAGGCTTGGTCGATGGTCAACCCTTGATTGGTGATTGGTTGACACAAGGATGCATGCTTATCATGCCATCCTTGTCCTTGCTGCCAATGTGCAAGATGGTGTCTTCACTCTTCGGAACAATGAGAGCGTGTCTTTAATTGGCTAAAATGAGATGAGTTGCACCATGCTCCTCATTGGCATTCTTGCTCGAGTTTTGGGCTCAATGCTATGATGTCTTCAAGGTTGCTCATAGCTTGTCGCCTTGATCCACTTCTTTTAGTGAGTTCAAGATGTTGATCCTTCTTGTGGCACTCTTGTCTTCTCCTTTCTTCTATCAAATTCTTCCTTGGACGATGAATGAGTTGCGTCTTTTGTGCGAAGTTGTTGGAGTTCATCGTACGCCTTGCTTCATCTCTGAAGTGTGTTCATCTCTTGACTTACCCAAATTGGTTTTGAGAGTTTTCTCATAGGGGTTAGTCCAACAAAATAACCAATATCTACTAAAACATAATTTTAGCTCAATAACCCAACTAGACTCCATGTCTAATTTAATTAAGGAAGGCTATTTAACCTAAGCACCACGCTTAATTTAAAAGCCAATGGGAGTATTTCGAGTACTTCCAAACCAAAGCATGCTTTAGCAAACAAAGGTAGCATGAAAGCATTATAGAGAGTTACTTAAACGGTGATGACAGAGCATGATCATGGTGAGGATTTTTTTCTTTTAGATGCAAATGGCATGGATGAATGCAAGAAACAAAACATGCAATGGATTGAGCAAATATCAAAGAATAGAGTGGATGCATGAATTCTTAAAAGTAAACATGTAGTGAGATGCAAGAAGTTAAAAAGATAACTACTCATCAATTTTAAAGTCCATGAGCAAGACTATCTCACCTTTCTTGATCATACTTACCATGACTCACATGATGAAATATTGTGAGTGGTGCAAAGATCTATGTTCATCACTTGTGATGTGATTTGAAATTCTTGTGACGACGACCTTTTCTACATTCTCGTGAGGTGGCGGGGTTCCAATGTTGATGAATGTTGAATGTTGGGGGACCCCGGGCTCTTCATTGTCTTGTGGAAACTTGTCGAAGGTCGAAACAACATCTTTTGTCCCGTCTATTCCACACTCAATGTAACAAGGGGTAATCCTACTAAAGCTAGTGATACACCAAATTAGAGATATCAAGATCATTATCAAAAACTTAACACCGATTGCTTCCCCGGCAACGGCGCCAAAAATGCTTGTTGGTATTTGCTAAGTGCAACTAAAATAAGAAGAATTCCGCAAGCGCACAGAACATACCATTGTAGCATTTTACCGGGAGTAAACCAGGTATCGTTATTTATATTTTACCACAGGGAAGCAAGGGTTAAAGAATCTGATAATTCACCATCATGTATCTACTAACTTAGTAAACCAACTAGACTAAAGCAGGGGTAAATGATTTATATATATAAAAGGTAATATAAATAATAAAGCACACATGAGAATTCTATGATAAATGAGTAGCTAGTTAAAGTGAGAGGACAACGGGAGAGATCAAGGTTCCTAACTACTTCTCTAATACTTTGGTTCTAGGATAACAGGGAATGGTTAGATATAGCGATCACACAATAGCACTTTGGAGCAGCAGGTCCTTTCCAACTCTCGAAGAAGACTGCGGGTAAAGAGTAGTTGGGAGAAGGCTGCCGAAAGCTCTACGAAACACCAACCCGAACGTGGTGGAATACGAAGGCCTGACAGAGCTGTCACCTCTGGGGCTACCACAACTATCCGTGGGATTGGGCGCAACCTCAGGTAACCTATAGTCTAGACACCATGCCTACACTATCGATTACTACTCTAATCACTTAAGATAACTAGAGCACTCAATACGAGCGAAGATCCCATGCCAAGGTATAACAACTATACTAATCATACATATGAAGGCATAAAGTAAATAGAGGAGATAAATGTATTAAAGCATAAGTCTTACAAGAATAGATACAAAGACATACCCAATATCGAAGACTCCTCCGTAACCGGAGCACAGCTCCGCTCTCCCTAACTCTCATCTAGATCTAATCTACTACATTGGAGTGTCTAGCTCTAATTCTCTAGAGAAGAGAAGTCATCCATTCAAGGGACGCCTCTACAACTCTGATCCCGCCGGGAGATAATGAATTAGGGTTTAAGGGACTGCCTCCTCCAGGGGCCAGGGGCCCCGTTTATATAGCCCTCTAGGATGCACCACAGCCCTCGGATCAAACCGACCTAAACGGACGATTATTATTCATCCTCAAAGGCAAAGTGGAACGGGGATCCGCGAGGCCGATGCCGATTGGTCCAGGTCATGAGTCGGCCGACCAAGGGTGGAGTCGGCCGACTCTCCACCGAGCCCGTTCGGGCTCCCGTTTGGTCCAGAGCCTTCTCGAACCTTCCAGACATGAATTTTCACCGGTTCCCGATTATCTCTATGTAAACCCGACATGTGGGCCTTCCTTGGGTATTTTCAGTGACACCCTACGAAAAGACATTCACCAAAACTCGTGGAATTTGTCAAGATAACCCCTATATCTAGTTGGTGAACATATTTTAGCCCTTTCTCATGTTTAGTTGACGGTAAAAATTGGCACTTAACGACCGTCAACACTCATGGAAAAGAAAGTAATCGTGGAGTCAACTAGCAGTTAGGGATCAACCCATAAACTTGGTTTGATGGTTGATCATCTAACCTATTCGACGTCCCTTACGTTTGGAAGCTTCGAACCATCCATAAGGGATGACGAGCAGTTCGCAAGGATATTTTGTTGTGAGGTGTTTTGAATACCGCTGTGCCCCACTCGGGGCCACCACCACAATTCATTCTAGCGAATATTTGCTAATTGTGGTCAGCAAATTGGAATGAGGAAAAGGTTTCCGCCATAGTAGAGATGGATCACGCCAAACCATGCCAAGTGAGTGAAGACGATTTACGACTATAAGCTACTTTCGAGATGGGACAAGATCCTTTCGGGTCTTGTACGTCGTAAATCCGGAAGACAAGTATATCTTGAATGGAGTAAAGGTCAAGCCAGAAGGGACTCGATATCAGATCAGTCATCAGGAAGAGAAAGTGAAATGACGTTATGTGAGGTATCATTTTTCAAAAACCAAAACTAATCCGACCCAATCTCGAGGACGAGATTCTTTTAAGGGGGTAAGGCTGTCACATCTGGGATTTTCGGCCTTGCTAAGACACATGCATTTCATGAGCATGAGCATCATCATGCATGGCATTAGCTAGACATACATGTCATTTCATGTTTGATGTTTGATCACTAAAATAACTTAGACATACTTAGGACCCTAAATGAACCTAGGTTTATGTTAATGACTTTGGCTAATGATGCTTGGATTGATAGGTTGACCTGTTCGGCCTATCGAATGTCTTTGCTTGGTTGTTTCAAAAGTGTTTCAAAAGTTCAAAACTAGCTTTTGACCTCTGAATAGTTTTGGTGTAGGATTTAATAAGGGTCAATTCTTCCAACTACAACTTTTTATGAAAATGGCTAGAAGATGCTCAAAATGAGGGTTAAAGGCAGAACCTCGGGGCTGTTTTTATTCCTCATTGTCTAGGTTTCCTGATAACGGCAGATTGGCATGCCGCGTTCACCTAGTTCCTTTAGGTAACATGAGTTGGTCCAATTATAGAAAATACTCATAATATAGTTGAACATGGCATACCAAAATTTGGGGTCAATTCGATTAAGTTTAATTGCCCAAATTCGAGAAATATCAGCCCTAGGTCAAGTTTGTTTGACAGATTGACATTGCCATGTTGGCATTGGATTATCTCCTAATCCTGACTTCTAATAACTTTGGGCCCTTAACGAAAAGTGATCAACATCATTAGATGAATAACTTTGCTTTTGGGCCCATCTCCAAATTCAGCCCATAGATGGCCCATAACGCAAGCCCAACTTGGCCCAAATACGCACGACAGCTGTTCGGTCGAATGCCGCTGAGGGCGACACGCGTCCGTGAGCGTGGAGTCCTGCATGCTCGCCGCGCGCCCTCGTCGTGCATCCGTGTCGTCGCCTCGGCCTCGACGACCCCGAGGGGGACAACGGCCGGTCGTCCACCTCGCTCATTCCGCGCCACTCTCCCCACTCCTTCTTGGCCTATCCGCCTCGCTCTCACCGCCGAACCGATGAGTCGCCGCCGCGCCATAGCCGTTCCACCACAGCAGCAGCTCGCCTACCACCGCAGCCGTGCCACTAGCTCACCTCCGTGATGCCTAGCCCCGCCGCTCCTCCTCCATCATGTGCCCGGACTCGCCACTGCGGCATCCGGAGTAAGTCGGAGCGTCGGATCGTTCCGCCATGGCCGAGCTTCAAGTCGTCCCTGCGCTGCAGCTCTGGAGCCTCCACGCCTCAAGCATCCTACACCATCTACAGCGCCACCTCGTGCCGCGCATCTTGCGACCCTTCGCCATCGCCGGGCGTCGTCGGAGGGTGCTGCCACCATGTTGCCGTGCCGTCGCGCCGCCGGCCGCCGCTCAACACGCGACCAGAGGGGCCACGGGCCACCCCGCAGCTGGTGCTCGGGCGCCAACGAGCGTGGGGCGTCCGTGCGACCTCTCCCGTCACCACGTGGCCGCCGGCGAGCCTCCGGTCTGCCGGGACGGCGAACTCCCCAAGCTCCTCTGTTCTTCCCAGCGCCAGGGACCCCGTGCAAGAATTAGATGAAGGTGAGGGTTCGGTATGCAAACCGCAAGGCACGCAGTTCCGCGACCGGTCCTCGTTAATTTATGCGAAACCCGTGGGGCCTTTCGAAAAGGGTTTGTCTTATTCGGATTTAGGAAAATGAAATTCCAGATTTTGGTTTAAGCTTTGGAAAAACTTATCTTGCTCATTCTTTGGCCAAATCGAGTGATTCAAGTGCCTATATTTTTCTTATGAGCTGATCTGTGCATAGAAAATATAGGATTGCATGTTTGAGATACTTTTCTGTGTAGCTCTAATTAATTTTGGGATATGAATTAATCTTAGGAAATTCATAATTAATTATGGGAAGATCAGAAAAATATGGTTCTTGTTCCTATGATCTTGTATTGCCATGATATTGCTTTGTCTAGGATATCAAGTATGCTTCCTATGTGAATTTATAGAGTTGTAGTTCAACCTTGATTTATGAGCTAGGAAGGAATTAATTCATAAATCAATTATAGGAGTGTGATCTGAGTTTGATAATTTTTGGGGGCTCATTGTATACCAATGTGCAGCCCCTGATGTAGTTATATGCTTGGTTTGCATGATTTGGTAGTACAAAGTATTTTCTTGAGTGCCTCTGTCCTGGTACTTGTGAATTTTGTATAGGTCGACTGGTTCATCCAAATGAGTTGAGATTTGGAAGATAAACTTTGTTTGACCTGTAGTACCTACTGTAATTTTTATAGGATTTTAGGAGCAACCAAACCTGGTGTTCCTGTTCAAATCCTTGGTTGGTTAATTAGGGGTTAAGTCCATTGATGCTAGGCTAACCCAATTATAAGTTGGGTTTCTGGTTAACTTGTCTAAAGATGATAGTTAGTTTGTTAGCTTGACCATCTACTGTTAAAGTTTCATGGCCATTGCATGAATAGTTTAGAAGTTGTAGCTATTACAATTTGGGTATCAGGGCTGTTTAGTGGCTGTTTTGCCAGGATCGGTCCTGATGATGTCTGTTTTAGGTATAGTTAAACTGGGAATTAGCTTATGGTGTCTTCATATGTTTGATGGAGGATTTCATAAGCTTTCCAGAATGTCTTCAATCATATTCATAGGGCTTATAGATATTTAGTTATGATTTAATTACTGAGCCGCTGATTATATGTTTGTATGTAGTAATGATGCTTAATGGTGTAATGTTGTATGCTAAGCTTAGTATAAGTAATCATGTTGGCTAGGGTGTGTATGAATGGTTGTTAGGTAGCATGTTAAGATGATTAGGTCATGATGAAATGATTAGGATGATCATGCTTGAGTGTATTCTCTTTGGCTTTACTAGCTTGTTTGCTAGTGATAGTTGATATAGGATTATTACTACATGAGCGTTCATCATCATCGACCGTATGTGATCATGCATATGTCGACAAGTATATTCATACATGCATCCATGCATCATTCCAGGATCGCGATTAGGGAGTCGTCGAGAAGGACAAGGATCCCGAAGGACAAGTCGCGAAGGAAGTTCCCGCACAGGAGGTGATCGGGAATCGGGCGTGAAGTGATCGAGCGTTTGGAACCTCAACGTCACTCGACAATGAAAGGCAAGCCCCAGAGCATTTCTCCTACGGTTTGCCAAAACTCTTGCGTCATTTTATTGTTTATGCTGCATTACGTGATAGGCGTTGATTGACACCCTTGGTGCATTACCTACCTTGGGCGTTATTGCTTAGCCTGAAGTAACTAAACGGTAGAAGTCGGGTGGTTGGTAAATCATCCGCGAGGTTAGGAAAACCTTCACATGATATGGTTGGATTGAATGAGAAATCTGGCACATACCCAAATGGGAAATAAAGCAGAACACTGTATTGTTCCGGCCTTCCGTCAGGATTGAATATGCTTCTCACATTTAGGTGGTTGATATGGGAACCCCGAAGTCTAGTAGCCGGTTTGGGTTGGGTTATCAGGTCGACCCAGTGTGTTGGTGTTGGGGTGCGACAGGCCGTCGCAGTAAGACTGATGTTGGTACCCGACTAGATGCAACCATCGAGAGGTCTGGGCACGATTGGTTCCTGTTGATTCCCAATTCCGAATAGGTGAACGATGACCAACCGCTCACTTCGGCCCGTGAGCGGGGTTTGTGTGAGAAATTTAACTCAGCTGGGTATAAAAATCGATTATAATCGCCATCGTCCCTGGATAGTGGATAGCCTGATTGGAATACATGCAATACAGGGCAAAAACGGGAAAATTGGTTGCGGGGTTATGATGCCTGGACGGATTATGGATATTGTTTATGATCAACCATGTGAAAGGATGATTGTTTTACACTTCTACTTGATGTTGTTATAGATCAGGAGCAAAACCTAGCAAGTGCAGGAATTACTTAAGTTGATAAGCTTAGTGTAGTTCACTTAATGAAGATAAAGTAAGCTCAAGTCGTTTATGCAAGAAAGGTCAGCCAAACCACCATATGGCCTTGCATATGCTTATAAGAGTCCTTATTTTCTGGTATAAGACAGGTAAGTCTAGCTGAGTACCCCACGTACTTAGGGTTTTATTCTCACTTGTTGCAGATCATTTGAAGTGTTGTGTGGCAACAAGATGGACCTGTATCCCACTACAGGAGGATGTAGATCGATGGGCAAGATCAACTCTTATATCTCTTCTATTGCTTTTGTTGGATAGCGACTTAGGCTGGCACTCTATGTTAAAGAAATAATATGTGTGTGTGGGTTTCAAAACGAGTTTTTAGTCCGCTGAAAATTGTAACTCCGATTTGTGATAAGCTTCCAACTAAAACAAGTGTTGTAACTATACTATGTACGAAATGTATAATCAAGTGGATTGTAATTGCTGAACTATGATTCCCGGTGTGTCGTTGGAAAAGTTTGAAATCCTTCGTGATTTTGGATTGACTGCCGGGTTTACATGGGCTCAAGTGTGTTCTTCGACGCCTTGGCGTTGATATTCATACTTGTGCTTATGTAAATTGGTCGGGTCTGTGACATGGTTGTTGCCATCCCCTCCTTGTAGGTATGGAGAACTCAAGGGCGCGACAAGCAAGCTAAGTGCAACATTTAGCAAGAGCTCATCATCAAGGTCGAAGTCTACACACCACTCCATCCGCTCCGAAGGAGAACCATCTCGTGGAGATGGAGGAGGTGGAGGAGCAAATGTATGGCGCGTAGCATCAACAAGAAGAAGATGTGAATGAAGAGGCACAGCCCCTGAGGATACAGGACATGGAGACCGACGTGTGGCTGACCGCCGAAGAGATGACCACCCTCGACGAGGTCCGCGACCTTGACTTCAACACACAAAGGTACTCAATTCTGGACTCCTCCAAAGCACAGGTATGGATGAGGAGTTCACTGAAGTCTTTAATGCAATCATTTGGGAAAATTTTTGGGATTTCTCACAACATCCTGGTAGTAAAATTCTCACTCTAGAATTCATGAGCATTGTTGTAGTCTTTGAAAATCGCATCTACTTTCGCTTGTGGGGCCATGATTTTAATATTACTTGGGATGAGTTTTTACAACATCTTGGTTTTCATAATTGCACTACAAATGTTGGGTTTGCCACTAGGGGATGTGAAAAGAAAGAATTTTGGTATGAAATAACTAGGAGAAATTATTATGGGAAAGATGAACCTCGTACTAGTCACATTTGCCATCCCACTTTACACTTCTTGCATAGACGGATGGGCATCACTTTGTTCCCTAGTTAGGATATTAGGATTGTGAGGGAAATTGACACTGAAATACTTTATGCCATGGTACATCAAATTTGAATCTCACCTGCTAAGGATTTAGTGCAACATTGGATATCTGCAACTGGTAGAAAAGGCTCACTTGATTTCACCTCTATAATTACAAAGTTTTGTGCTAATTGCAACATGCTTGATGATAACATTCCCTACATACTTGCTCCTAGAATTGTTTTAGGCAAGATATATTTCATTCAAGGGAAGATTTTTGCAGGTGGCCCAGGAAACTCAATTGAATTTAAATTTAGTAGCTCATCTGCAAGGCTCACTCTGCCATGCCCAAAACTAAAAATATATGGGGGTCGCCCATTAATACCTGACTTTCTTGGAGTTGGTCGTAGAAGTGTTTCAGGTCCATGCACACGAGGAAAGGCCGAGCCGCACAACATCAGGGTTCCAACAGCGATGAGATGGGTAGCTCAGGTGCAATGCAACCATCCCATTCAGGAGGTGGCATAGGAGGAACTGCAGTGAGAACATGACATAGGCGTACTCACTGCCCAATTCAGCTAGCTGCGCACCACACACGAGGCCATCCATGACAGCACAGTGCAAACCCAGCAACAGATTCAAGGCATGCAGGAGGAGAGTGGCCAGTTTTGGAAAAACCTTTATGTATACCATAACATACCACTGCCACCATACATCCCTCCGATGCAACCACAGCCACCTCAGCCATATCCACCTCCACCATTTCCTACACACTATCCTCAGCAGTATCCACCTCACTACCCATATCCACATCCACCTCAGTGAGAGCCAGGCAAGGAGACAAGCTTGGGGGAGATCCCCTCCCCCACTAAGGTAAGTATTCTATTCTAGTATTTTATTTCTTTATCTTATCACATTTAAAAAAAGATTCATTTATCTACTCTCACTTATAAAATTTAAAATCCAAAAAGATTTTCTTGTTCCTTTGTAAATATGTCATGCATGTTTATATTTCTCTTGGAGATGATGGATAGTTGCTCTGTTTATATTTCTCTAGTACCTAGTATTCAACTTACCACCTGAATATGGATCACTTGGCTTACATGAACCCACCATGAACTTGAACACTTTTGTGGGTTGCAAATGCTAGAACTAAGTCTAAGTTGTTGTGAGATATGAGATAGTAAGACAAGAGGTGCTATAATATTGTTCTAAGCATGTATGACTACCGAAGTTTTATTCTTAAAAATGATCAAAACCTTAATTGTTCCTCAATGGTGATATCATTCCTACCATGACCAAATATACATACGCAAATATCATGATTGAAAACCTTTCACATAGGCTGCTTGCTTGTATTGAGTCTCGTTAAGTCTTGTTGAATCTGTGTTAAGAGGTTTTTCATGCTCCTAAGATCAAGATCACACTCGATGCCACATTTTTTCTCGCTTCTACACTGGAAGTACGCACAAACATGCCATCCATTTTCCACCAAATAGGTTGCTCCATGCTCCAAATGTTAGAAATTCTCTCTAGATATCTGTTGGCGCTCCTTATTGCATATATTTTGACCGCCATGATAGTCTAAAATGACCAAATCCTGGAGAACAACATAGCAGTTATATTACTTATCTCACAAATTCCACGAGTTTTGGTTTCCAAAGTTGTTTTGCAGGAAATACAATATTTCATGAATTAAAAGTATCTCAAACAGCAACATGGATTGCACTATTGCGACGGTCTCGTCGAGCTGATCAAAATGGACATATCATTTGCTGTATTTGGAGCCACGAGTAAAAAGATATGAAAATAACAAAATATACAAATGGGCATCCAACCAGAAGTCGCCATGTGGCCCTGCGAGGCGGACCCCACATGCGCAGAAGCTGACCAGCGGGCCTCGCCCTGCAGCACCTGCCGGCAGACAGGGGACAGCCGACGGGCCTGGCCAGTCCCACGGCGCCACGTGGCCCTGCTGCCGGCTCCACGCCACAGCATTGAGGGGGACAACCGACTGGCGCGGCCAATCCAAGGGCGACACGTGGCGACCTGTCCCCCACGCACACAGCGCGTCCCGCGCGGAGGTGGCAAGGCCATTTCAAACGGGCCAACGAGGATCTGCCACGTGGCGCAGATGGCGCCCACGCGCGCGACGCGGGCGGGAGCGCATTTTGGCCGGCTCCCCGGGGCACGTGGCGCCATCTGAATGTCCCACCGAAGGCGGTTGGCAGTGGACGCGGTTCAGACGCGTCTAAGCCGTGCTTCTGGGCCGGTTTTGGCCGGTCCAACTGCCCAGGCGCCCAGAATACCTTCCAGAAAAGCTGACAGCCCCCTGATTCCGCGGTTTAGGTCCGGTTCACGCCCCTAATGGCCGGTTCTCTTCCGGTTTTCGCCACAGATTGATTGCCAATTAGGATACTGACCTAGGGGAGGTCGGTTGCATGGCTTCCACCGTCATTAGAGAGGGGGTGATGTGCAAATGTGCCTCCCTCCTCTCTAGTATAAATATAGGGCTATTCCCCCTATTGTAAACACACTCTACTACCCTATAGAATATATTTCTGAGTTCCACATTTTATTCTACACTCTTGAGCTTCCACTTTCATATCATTTAAGGAGTAGTGGTGTCCCTCTAGGTGCTAGTGCCTAGTTGTATAAGCGAGAAAAGAGGAAGAGAGAGGAGGCACAGAGCGGAGGCGGAGCCGGCTTGTCGTGTTCCCCTCCAACTTGTACCTCTACGGAGCCGACTCCTTCGTGAGTAATTTCCGCATACTTTCCTTAGTGATCTATTTAATTATAGTTCAGCGCTTACTTGCTTGCTTACGGGATCTCCGCTCGACCGAGTGCTTTAGTCTAATTAAGATATCAGACTAGAGTAGTAGCCTCTAGCGTAGACGTGGTGTCTGGGCTAGGGAGTTACCTGAGTTTGTGCCCAACCCCACGGATAGTTGTGGTAGCCCCGGAGGTGACAGCTCCGACCAGGCCTGTGTAATCCACCTCGTTCGGGTTGGTGTTCTCGTAGAGCTTTTGGCGGCCTTCCCTGGTTACGTCTTCCCAGTCTTTTCGAGAACTGGAAAGGTACCGCTACTCCGAAGTGAGTAAGTTAGTAAGCCGAAACTTTAGTTATCTAGTGACCTAGGGCTGAGCTTAGAAAACCCTCTCATCCTACAAAAACATCCTTCTACCTTCCCCTCCTGGACGTTCTTGTTTCACTCTAGTACACTTCCGTTCCCTGTGGAAAATACGATACCCTGAATACTTCCGGGTGAAAGCTACAACGGTACTCCGTGCGCTTGCGGATTTATCTGCTTACGCTAAGAAATACCAACAATATCATTTGTTAGATGATACACAAAATAAAAAGCTAGGCAAAATAGACATCATGTATGGACACATCAAAGTCCATGAAAAAAGAGCTAGCCATGTCTCAATAGAAAATAGAAAGAGACAGAACTTTATCAAATAAAGGAGCAACCTAGTCCGCCATATATACCACACACTTGACAACATATGGAATGTGAGTATGCTATTCCTTGTCATCCGTACCTTGAGCTCCACATAAGCTTTATTAGAAGTAGGATGACCAACAAGAAAAAGGCAATCTGACTTGATGCCTTGGTGAGGAATCATACACCATTTGAGCAACATGAGAGTACCATATGAGGAACATTAAGCTTTCTTTTGAAAAATATTGCAAAACCTCCGGTATGAAACTTGCAAAGTGTTGACACTCAAATTGGGCCCATATTAATTAAATAGGCCCATGATAATTGTTTAGCCCAATCTAAGGAAAAACTCTATGAGAGACAAATTAATAGTACCACATTGTTTTTCCAACGGGATAAGACCACCCCTACCCCCTATAAAATAAGGGGTACATGGCCGATTGATCCCATCCAATCAATCATCAAAAACACAACACAAAACCAATCTATCTTCTACCTTTGCTCTATTCTCCAGCTCCGTGTTATCCCATGGCTTGATCTAGGCGATCAAGGATGGCGTCCTAGGCTCGTCCGCCAACCTAGGGCAACCGGCGACCTCCTTGCCATGACGAGATCCCTCTCAAGCTAGGGCTTCGACGGCTCCTTTGCTAGTTTGCTCGGAAACTAGCCGGCTCTTCGTTCCCTAAGCACGTTGATTTCCCTTTGCAGGTTTGCTCGTAAACCTTGCCGCTCTTCACCGCGTAAGGTGTTGGTTATGTTCTGCCGTCGACGAGCTCTACATCGGCCTATCGGTCTCTAGATCGGTTTGCCGGTCACGCTGCGTTGTCGCTGCGTTGCAGGTCACCTAGGGCTACCTCGAGGGCGCCTAAAGCCCACGTGTGGTGTGTTGACCTATTTTAGCGTCAACATACTTTTTGGCGACTCCGCTGGGGAACGATTGCTTCGGCTCTACCTAATTTGCTGCTGAATCTATCTACCTTAGCCGTATTCTTAATTGATCTGTTTTTTTCTTTCACCAAAGCATATGTCATAGCATCTCGAACGACGTATCGGACTCAAGACCGATTCCGTTTGCTGCCATGCCTGAAGTCTAGCACTTCAGATCGGAGTAGACGATAGTTCTATTCTGATTTGGCTACGATGCTGTGACATCGATCTATCACCCACGTGCTCTAGCAGGTCATAATCTAGAGTCACAACAAGACAAGACAAGACAAGAGTTACGACGTGCAGCTCACAAATATTCAGAAGCAGAGAAGTTTGTCGGGTGGCAATCAAGTTTGATTTATTTATTGTATACATATGTCATGCATGAGCTGCGCGACTAGGCGATAGGGAGACAGCGGGCCCCGCCGTCCACCGGCGCCGGTCGGCAGGCCGCGACCTCCACCCGCAGCCGGATCGGCTGTGCGGCAACACGCCTCCGTCGGTGGCAAACGCGGCTGTGCCCCTGCAGTGGATCCAGGAGTCAGACTCGGGTTCATCGCCGACGCGCAGAGTGGCAGGCGATCGGACCCGCATCTTCTTCGATCTATGTTCCTACCTCTGGAGGCCCAGCACATGAAATCACAGGCGTTTTCTTTCGTTTCTTCTTCTAAATTTCGTTTTCTGGTTTCATTTTTCTTCTTTTTTTTGTGTGTGTTGTCTCGATCTGATGCAGGGGGAGTCATGGAGAAGGGTATCCGCATGGCATAGGCGACAAGGGATTAAGGGTGGAATTGGAGTTGGTCGAGCGCATCGCTTGACTCTTGCTCCATCAACCCTGAAGGCATTAGAACCTTCTCCGGAGCCACCGGTTACCGTAGGTGCTGGTGATGTCGAGCGCCGTGCTGCTCGTGGCAGGAAGGAACTAGCTGCGATGGTGGAAGAAATTGCTGCAGTATGTCATGGTCCAAAAAAAGTACATGCTGTCAAAAATCAAGAATCAGTTAATCGACTGGAGCCAATCCAAACAAAGTTTTGGGCATCCAGCGGAGATTATACTGACTCTGATGATGATGAGGACTTGTCAACTCCAGAGTTCGTTCATCGCGCACAGCAAGCTGGTTTCTCCATGGACGAGTTGGTAAGAGCGGACAAAGCTCTTTACTCAGGTAATGAGTCGAGTTCGACTGACATGAAACTAGCAAATTCAATCATTACAACATTGGTGAACCGAAAACATTCTGATCAAGCTCCATGGCAAGGGCCGTTGCCGAAGCCCCGAGTCTCTCCCCCAAGGACTTTGGGGGATTGTATTGCCAAAGCTTCTTATCAGAATACACCCAGGTCCTCTTCGGCAAAGAGGATCGTAAGTGTTAATGGTTCTACCTTGTGCTCGCTGGCGAGGACGACAGTCGGTGCAAGATTAGTTTCAAAAAATTTTGAATTCCCAAGTGCTAATTCTAAGGAGCTTTGTCCGAACTTTCCTCCGCTTTCTCCTATGAACAATATGGACCACGACGTGTGTGATCAGAGAAGTGATGCGGGGATTTCGGAGGCGTCCTGTTCAAAAGCGATGGGGAATCGGATCTTACGGGGAAGGAGTCCTAATTTAATTTAGCTTTGGATCGGAGAACAGCACCGTTGTGTACGGGAGGGCTTGACCGATCCGAGTCTAAGTTTGATCCAAAACAACCGGACAAAGTACAGATTGGGCCCGGAAAGTTTTTTCGGCCCATGAGTGGGTTGCGAGCCTTGTTCTCCCGTACTGGCACTAGAACCTACCCCCGAAACCCTACTGTCCAGCCGCCACCACAAAAAAAGAAACGACGATCCTTTGTCAAAGTTCTTCATGAAAGTAAAGTGTTGGCGGCGCAGGGAGGAGGGATGGGTGGTGGGTATGGAGGTCGCGGAGGTGGGAGAGAAGGATTCAATCCTGGTTTCAACCCGGGGTTTGAACCGGGGTTTGGCGGCCGTGGTAATCCTTATGGCGGCTACCAACGGCGTGGCTACGGTACTGGAGGCGGGTACGGCAATAGAGGAGGCTATGGGGGCAACGGAGGCTATGGCTACGGAGGGTACCACGACCAGGGGTATGGATACGCCCCAAGCCATGGTCGCCGTCCATACAGGCACTACGGTGGCCAGACTCGTGGCGGGGGTTATGCCCGGCAGCAATTCATTCATGAGTTCGAGCCGGTGAACCACCCTGCCATGGCTGGACACCAAGAAGCATCTACCGGGACGCGCACTGGTCCCCAACAGGCGGCTGCTGGAAGTGCGGTTCAGCAAGGCGACAACCCGGCTCAGCCTCGACAGCAGATCCAGGCTGCCTCGGAGACGGCGCAGCAATTTCAGCCAGCGGCTGGCCATCTGTCCCAACCTCAGTTGGCGGCAGCCAATGGTCTTCATGGAGGTGCGACTGGAGGGGAATCTGCAGCAACTCAATAGGCAATAGCCATGGTGGTGGATGCACAACCACTTGCAATGGAGAAGGCTGTCCCCATGGCCGAGGCGCCAAAAGGTAAAAGTTTTGATATCCTAGAGTCGTCTGATCAAGAGGCAAAAAAACTAAGGGTAAACCTTTTTGTTATCGGTGCCGTAACAAAGGACATATGATTCATGAGTGTACTACCATTCTTACTTGTGAGTTGTGTTTTGGTGATCATGCAACTAAGATGTGCCCAAATTCAAAAAAAAAAAAACAAATACCAGCGCCATTCTTTGTGGATATGCTTTGGAAGGGCTTGGTTTCTATCAAATTCCCGTAAATGAAAATCTGAAATCCAACACTCATGAGACAAAAGCAGTGGTGCGTCTACTGGAAGGTTCTATTACTGTTGATCAATTGGCAGTAGAACTAGAAAGGTTACGCCCTGACAAAAACCATAGATGGGAAATTCAGACAACAGGCACTGGTGCCTTTATTATTAATTTTCCATCCGCGGATTTACTCGATACTGTTGTAAACTGGGGTCCTATGAATGCTAAGGCAGTCCAAACTAAGTTCTAGTTTGAAAAAGGAACTGATAATGAAGTGATCAGACATGAAATTGACAAAGTTTGGATACAATTTAGAGGACTACCTAGAGAGTTCCAAAAGTTTCCAGTAATCTGGGTTGTTGGAACTATCCTAGGTGTCCCTCGATCTGTTGACATGGTCTTTACTGAGAACACTGGTAGAGCCAGACTGAAAGTAGCAGTGCTGAACCCAAGACTCATCCCAGAGTTTGTGGATGTTGTTATTGGGGAATATGTATACGAGCTACAGTTTGGTGTTGAGGCTGCAACTCCAACCGGTGAGCCAGAAATTATTGATCTAGACTCTACTAAGGAGGAGGAGCCTAAAGAGGAAGATCCCAAAGGAAATGGCCCGAATCAAGATGGCCCAAATGGGGGAGCTCCAGGGGAAAAATGGATGAGGATGATAAAGCACCGGGTAATGGCAATGGTATGGTGCCACCTAATGGACAGCAGACAGCATCCCTAAGTGGGGCGGCTCAGCTGGGGGTGGATGGCACTCCTACTAACAAGTCAAACAAGCCAATGGTGATTCTTTCTCAGTCTGAGAGAGCTGTAGATGGTACAGGATCATGGAAAGCGACTGTGTTGCCCACACAAACCGACTCTGGGATATCTAATAAAAAATTCAGCAAGGGGACAACATCTCCTATGAGGTCAAGTAAGAGGAATCTGTCCACGGTGGACATGGATTCCACTGAGAAAGCAGCAAGGCTTAAGGCTATCAAGAACTTGGAGACCGCTACTGCTAAAGGTAAATTTCAGCATGTCCCCTCTTTTGTTTCACGCGATGATTCTTTTCTGTTAAGTTTTACCAAGTCTCTAGGAGTTAGTCTAGGAAATAGTGAACATGATATACTGCTTTTTTGAAAAAAATTGAAATATAGTGAGTACAATAGAATGCTTGATTTTGAAAGAAGAAAAGATGAAGATAAAATATTAGTAGAGGATGCATCTTCTGTTACCACTAATGAAGATAGTGTAGATCTGGATGCACTTAACATTATTTGCGCAGAGGTGGCTGAAGGGCTAGATGATGGGGGTTGTGATACGGAGATCTTACAAACCTCAGAATCTTTAAGTAATAGTGGCCGCCATAGTCAAAAGAAAAATTTAAACGAAAGGTTGTCAAAATGAAGGGTATTTTTTGGAATTGTAATGGGTTCGCGGATGGTAAGAAATATAGGTTTCTGTCAGACTTAACAAAAGAGAAAAGTCTAGATTTTATTGCCTTATCGGAAACGGGGAGAGCTACCTTTCCACCAAATACTCTCAACACTATTTGTGCAGGGAGAGATTATATGTGGCATTGTATGGCTCCAAGGGGTAGATCCGGTGGCATGATACTAGGCCTACATTTGTTAACTTTTGACGTTGGGCAAATAGAGGAAGGGGAATTTTTCATTCGGTTTAAGCTACGTAACAAAGCAAATGACTTTAAGTTTAATCTCATCTCTGTCTATGGACCGGCCCAAAGTGAGCTAAAGTCAAGTTTCTTGTCTGAATTGGTCCGTGTTTGTTCTAAGGACACCGTACCTATCATTATAGGTGGTGACTTTAACATTATACGAAGACCAGATGAAAAGAATAATGATAACTATAGCGACATGTGGCCTTTTATGTTCAATGCAGTGATTGATACATTAAACCTTAGAGAAATCGAGCTAACAGGTAGGAAGTTTACCTGGGCAAATAACTTGCAGAACCAGACCTCTGAAAAATTAGACAGAGTTTTAGTTTGCACAGAATTCGAATCCACTTACTCACTCTCTTCAGTGCATTGTCTAAGTAGAGAGATCTCAGATCATACACCTCTGTTATTCTCTACAAATGAAACATCTTCAACTTATCAGCCACAGTTCAAGTTTGAATTGGGCTGGTTGTTAAGGGATGGATTTTGCGAGATGGTGTCAGAAGTATGGCAGAACGCTCTAGCTGATGGATCACCGATAGAGAGGTGGCAATTCAGAATCAGGAAACTTCGTCAACACCTGAGAGGGTGGGCGAAGCACGTGAGTGGTATATATAAAAAATAAAAAACTAGGTTGCTAAACATTGGACGAGCTAGACAAAAAAGCTGAATACACCCTGTTAAGTGATGCAGAGCGAGATTTAAAACATGTGCTAAGTGATAGGCTGGCGGAATTACTAAGGGAAGAGGAATTAAAATGGTACCAAAGAGCTAAAGTGAAACACCTTTTAGAGGGTGATGCCAACACAAAGTATTACCACTTGCTTGCTAATGGTAGACACAGGAAAACTCATATTTTCCAGTTAGAGGATGGCGACAATGTTTTAACCAGTGATGCTCAACTAAAGGAGCACATCACTAGTTATTACAAAAACCTATTCGGTCCATCTGAAGACTCTCTAGTCGGTCTAGACGAATCTCGACAGAGATGACATTCCTCAAGTTTCTAACCTGGAAAATGAGTTTTTGACTCGAACCTTTCTCACAAGAGGAAGTTAGAGTCTGCTTTGTCTTCCAAATGGAACATAATAAAGCACTGCCGAGATGGGTTTCCACCCGAGTTCTATCGGGTTTTTGGGGGTTAATTAAAGATGATTTGATGGCTATGTTTGATGATTTCTATCATGGGACATTGCCGCTTAATCGTCTTAATTTCGGAAACATAATCTTGTTGCCTAAAAAGAAGGATGCTAGAGTCATTCAACAATATAGACCCATCTGTTTGCTGAATGTCTCTTTCAAAATCTTCACAAAAGTTGCAACAAATAGGTTAACATCCGTTGCCCAGAAATTGATCAAACCAACTCAAATAGCCTTCTTACCTGGCAAAAACATCATGGAGGGAGCAGTTATCCTCCATGAAACGTTGCATGAATTGCACACTAAAAAAATAGGACGGGGTGATTTTTAAAATTGACTTTGAAAAAGCCTATGATAAAGTAAACTGGAACTTTTTACAACAAACTTTAAGAATGAAAGGTTTCTCACAAAAGTGGTGTGATTGGGTAAAGCTTTTTACACAAGGAGGTAATGTAAACATCATAGTTAATGACCAGTTAGGAAATTTCTTCCAGACTAAAAAGGGTCTCAGGCAAGGTGATCCCATGTCCCCCATACTATTTAACATAGTGGTGGATATGTTGGCTATACTTATTGCCAGGGCAAGGGAGGCAGGACAAGTTGAAGGGGTTATACCCCATCTTGTTGAAGATGGTTTGTCAATACTCCAATATGCGGATGACACAGTGATCTTTATGAGCCATGATATGGAAAAGGCAGTTAACATGAAGTTAATGCTCAGTACCTTTGAACAAATATTTGGCTTAAAGATAAATTTCCACAAAAGTGAGGTCTTTTGTTTGGGAAAAGCAAAAGATCACGAACATTTTTATTCGCAATTGTTTGGATGTGTCATTGGTAAATTCCCTTTTCGGTACTTGGGTCTACCCATGCATTTTAAGAAACTTTATAATAGAGATTGGAAGGGGATTGAAGAGAGAATTGAAAAGAGACTTAGTGGTTGGAAAGGCAAGCTACGACGGTCGGTGGACGTTTAGTACTCATAAATTCGATGCTCTCAAGTTTACCGATGTTTATGATGTCCTTTTTTGAGCTACCGAAAGGAGTGTTAGAAAAAATAGACTGTTTTCGATCCCGCTTTTATTGGCAAAATGATCAACACAAAAAAAAATATAGACTGGTCAAATGGGAACTTATGTGTCAACCTAAGGACCAGGGTGGTCTCGGGATACAAAATCTAGAGGTTCAAAATAAATGCTTGCTGAGCAAGTGGTTGTTTAAATTATTAAATGAGGAGGGCTTGTGGCAAGAGTTATTAAGAAATAAGTATATCAAGAGTAAAACTCTAGGTGGTTGTGAAAAAAAGCCATCAGACTCTCATTTCGGAAAAGCCTCATGAATATTAAAGATACTTTCATGCAATTAGGATGTTTTAATGTCAAGGACGGGTCACGAGACACAGATTCTCGGGCAACAAACCGTCCTTGGGTTATGAGTTGAAAGCCAAGTATATCAACCGTTGAAAGAGAAGTTCCCTGCTTTGTTTAATATTGTAAGATGAAAACAAGATTCCATTGCAACTGTTATGAGTTCTCCCGTACTAAATATCTCCTTTTGTAGAAATTTAGTGGGTAGAAACTTAGTACATTGGAATTCAATACTGGCTTCATTACAAGAAATAAACTTACAACAGGGAAAGAGACGTGTTTATTTGGGGTCTAAACACCTCTGGGGCCTTTTCAGTCAAGTCTATGTATGCTGCATTAATTAACAATGGGGTGAGAGTGTCGCAAGATATTTGGAAAACAAAGCTACCTATGAAAATAAAAGTTTTCTTGTGGTACTTAAAAAGAGGGGTGATCCTAACAAAAGACAATTTGGCTAGGAGGAACTGGAATGGGGATACGTCATGTTGTGTCTGCCATATTCCCGAAACAATTCACCACTGTCACAGACCCGACCAATTTACATAAGCATAAGTATGAATATCAACGCCGAGGCATCAAAGAACACACTTAAGCCCATGTAAACCCGGCAGTCATCCAAAATCCCGAAGGATTTTAAACTTTTTCTGTTAAGCCAGGAATCGTAATAAGTTCAACATTCATCATACATCACACAAGTTCACAAATAGATATTACATCGGAGTTTAAGTACCATTATTACAAACCATGGTAAACAAGTTGCGGAAGCTACATACTTAAGTCTTACAAACCACTAGAGTTTAAACAGTGCCGTGTCCATGACCGAGTCCAACCAAAAGCAACATAATGAGAGAGAGATAAATGACTGTGCCCACAGCCTAGTCATCACCCAACGCTGGATAGTAGCAGGTCTCGCAGTGTCCATAAAACATCTCCCCATCTGCAACATCATGGGAATAAAACCCTGAGTACGTGGGGTACTCAGCTAGACTTACCCGTCTTAAACCAGAAAATAAGGACTCTTATAAGCATATGCAAGGCCATATGGTGGTTTGGCTGACCCTTTCTTGCATAAAAGACTTGAGCTTATATTATCTTCATTAGGTGAACTATACTAAGCTTAACCACTTAAGTAATTCCTGCACATACTATGTTTTGCTCCTGATCTATAACATTATCAAGTAGAAGTGTAAAAGCATTCATCCGTTCACATGGTTGATCATAAACAATATCCATAATCCGTCCAGGCATCATAACCCCACAACCAATTCCCGTTTTCGCCCTGTATTGCATGTACTCACATCAAGTTATCCGCTATCCAGGGACGATGGCGATTATAATCGATTCCTACTCAGCTGAGGGTAATTTCTCACACAAACCCCACTCACCCGCTAAAGTGAGTGGTTGGTCACCGTTCACCTATTCGGAAATGGGATTCAACAAATACGGTTGCACCAGGGCAAGCCTGGCTACCAAGTCTCTACGGAATGACCGGCCCTTTGGAATTACGAACCGCGCCTATGGACAACACACTCAACTCTGCTGAAAACCCAACCCAAATAGAACTACTAAGCTTCGGGGTGCCATATCACCACCTAAATGTGAGAAGCTATTCAAAATGATTGAAGGCTGGAACAATACAGTGTTCTGCTTATTTTCCGTTTGGGTATGTGCCAGATTCCCACTTCGATCCAACCATATCATGTGAAGGTTTCCTAACCTCGCGGATGATTCACCAATCAACCGACTTCTACCGCTTAATTATTCCAGGCTAAGCAATAACGTCCTACACTTACTCAGGGTAGGTGTATAGAGTAGTCATGGTAGGTAATGCACCAAGGGTATCGATCAACGCCTATCACGTAATGCAGCATAAACAATAAAAGACGCAAGTTAGTTTGGCAAACCGTAGGAGAAATGCTTCGGGGCTTGCCTTTCTCGAAAGAGCTGGGGTAGTGGTTCGGGCACTCCGGAAGTTCAGCGTCTGAGTCCTCCCCGACTGCTACTTGCTCCTTCGACTCCTGCTGGGGTTCCACGTCCTGCTCCGTGGGTACCAGCTGCTGGGCGTCGTTCAGCGATCCTATCATGATGCAATGCGTGATTGAGTAACTCATATCGAATCACTTACTATATGTCGATGATCGATGCATGTGCATAACATAAGTTGATCATATCAAAGCGACACAACTTGACTCCATACGACATGGACGAACCAAGGCGTAATGACATTACGCCATGGCGCGAATGGACTTCGCCCATGGTCGCTAACCTTCGACCAAACATGACCAAAGCAAAACATGTCATTGACCAAGACCTGATCCTAACATGACCATTGATCAAGTATAACATCCCATTAACTTCATTTGGAATGAACATCATGATCAAGACATATAAACAAGCATAATTAACACCAATTATAGCATAGGTTACAACAGCAACCTATATTTCCACATGTCCTAAAATCTTGGAAAACTTATAGTAGCAACATCAGGTTGATCATAGCCTACTGTCCAAATTTTACCTCATTTGGACCTAATCAAGGCTACACAAAAATCACAAGTTGGCAACCATTCATGGCCAAATAATGAACCAAAAATAGATTGCACTATGAAACATGTCAAAGGCTAGATCAGGCTTCACCAGTGGCTTCACATGAGTGAAGAACCATCACACCAAAATTACCAAAGCCTAATCCTTCATGAATCAAGCCCTATGAATTTATTTGCTAGCACATAACACTAGCACCTTCTAAAGCAACTCTAATTCCTATCACATGACATGAACATGTTAATACATCATCACAAGGTACTCTAAATAAGATGATTTTAGGAACCAGAATCACCATTTTTGGACCAACCAAGAATTAGTTATGATTTTCCAAAGATAAATCCAAAACCCCTTTTGATCCAAAATTAAAATACTTTGCATAGCAAAGTTTCCCCAACAATTCCCAAAATATTCCACAGCATACATCTCATCAAAATATGAATTTAGAAACTTGAATCATTTGATTTGGACTTATACAACTCCAGATACAAAATTCACAAGACACCACAGAAATTCTGGAAATTCATTTCCAGAATTTCCACATCAAAACGCTATGCGCACACGGATTCTGTCCCCCACTGTCTTGCGCCTAAATGCTAGGTACACCCGAGCAGTGTACCCCGAGATCCATCGATCCACTTGGCCACCTGGACCCCCAGCTGCCAGCTGGACCCGTGGGCCCGGTGGGTCCCACTGGCCAGCGAGCCAGAGGCAGGGGAGCCTCCCGCCGGCGGCGAACTTGGCCGGCGGTGAGGTCTCCGACCTCATTATCATCGCCGGTGTGTTCCCCGGCTCGAGGCGGCGCCGATGGCATCCTCGGCGAGCTCGCAGGCCCACCGGAGCACACCCCGCCCGCGGCCATGGCACGCGGCGGCGGCAGCTCGACGGCGGCCCGGCCATCCTCGCCGTGGTCGTCCAATCGGGCGGCACGGCCCCGCCCCCTGGGGTTCCGCGACCATGGCGAGCACGCGAGGCCGGCCGATTGGGCCTCGGGTGAGCTCAATCGCGGCGGCGGCCATGTCGGAGAGGAGGAAGAGGAAGAGTGCCCGCGGGCGCTCACCTTCTCCTCACCGCGAACCGGTCGAGGCTGGCGTCCCGCGCTCGCGCGCGCGAGCCAAGGCGGCTCTGCGGCGGCGCTCCCGCGGCTCAAGGCGACGGCGGTGGTGGCGAAGTGGTGTGGCGGAGCGGTGGTGATGGTGGCGATGTGGCGGAGCTCGAGAGAGAGGAGAGCGAGCAGGGCGAGGCGAGCGAGGTGGACGAGATGAAAATGACGACGAGGACGACGCAATGGACTCGAGGTCGGGGGTATCCCCCTCCTCGCGGGCGGTGGCAAGCGCCCGACATCGACACGCGGCCCGCCCACGCGTCGCCGGGAGAAGCAGGGGAGCTCCCCTGTCGGTCGGTGAGGCCGACGGGTGGGGCCCTCTTTTTTTTTTTTTAATTTAAAATCGAATTAACCCCTGTTTTCACCCTCCTATAACTCTCAAACTAGGCTGATTTTGGAAAAACTCCCACATAGAAAATGACCCTCTCAAAGAGTAGATCATTTTATCTTTTGAAAGTTTTGTCAAATTCCCAACCATTTTTGAAATAGAAATTTCCAAAGAAAATCACTTATAAAATCAAGTAAAAAGAAAATCAGCCCCTATGCTGAACTTAAACCCCCTAAACATATTGCTTACACTCATTTTCAAGCAAAGTGGTCATTAGGAGTTTTAATCCTCATGAAAAACTTTATCTAAGACCTTTAGACCCCGAAAGCATTTGGAGTTTCTGGGAAACACTTTCTGACGACTCTAGACTAGAACTCCAAAACAAGCTAAGTCTAAAAGCATAGTTAAGTTATCTAGGGTCATGAGCATGACCCCTAATCAAGTTTAAGTCATCCTCAAGTCTAAGTGAATTTAGTTAGCATCTGTTGATGTCTATTAAGTGCAACTGAAATAAAGAAGATTCCGCAAGCGCACAGAATATATCATCGTAGCATTTTAACCGGGAGTAATCCAGGTATCGTTATTTATATTTTTACCACTTTGGGAAGGGAATGCTCGGATAATGAGTGATGAGCAATGCACATGCTATAATGGAGAGCTTAACCTTGTCTCGTATCAATCATCTCATACGGTGGTAAGTGTCACATAAAATATAGGAATGAATGATAAATGACATAAGATAAATGAGAGCATTTAGCCACATAAAATAATAGTAATAAGCCATCTCAACTTAGCACTCTAAGCTTATAACACTAGCATGGACTAGGACGATCTAGGGTATAATCCTATGTTATTCTAACTATAAAGTCAAAGCATACAATGATTAGTGCAAGAACATCTAGCAATCATGGCGGGAAAAGGTTATACCTATGCATAGTGATATTACCGAGAAGACAAGAGACATAGCAATGACTTCAATGTAATAGGTTTGTTCGCTAGACCTATACTCGGGAGAAGGGCTACAAAGGACTCAACAGATCTGTCACTCCCGCGATCTACCTCACGATCCGGAATATAGGGTGCAATCGCAGATAAATACGGTATAGGCACCATGCCTACACAATATCTACCACTCACCCATTGGCCTAATGAGCAAGCGCTATACGATTCTATGCATAAACATAATTCTAGTCCAACTATGCTTAACATATAATCAAAGTAAACTAAGAACGATATAATTGAGAACATAATCAAATAGAGCAAAGTCAAGTCTCGATATAATAGAATAGAATAAAGTACTACTTATAGTATCACGAACAATGATGAATATTACAAGAATGTAGAGGGGAATTACCAAGAACTCCGACAGATCCGGACTCCAAGCTAGGCTTGATTCCCTCTAGATCTATTCCTATGTAGCTATGCTACTAAACTATGGAGCTCTAATTGAGATGGTGGCTCGGCTTCTTCCGAATTCGATGAGAGAATGAACTCTTGAATGAATTAGGGTTTCACCAGGGGCCGGGGGCTCGAATATATAGCCCCCTAGGATGAACCACGGCCCTCGGATCAAACCGACCTAAATGGACGATAATTATTCATCCTCAAAGGCGGTGGAGGCGGGATCCGCGAGACTCGACGCCATTGGTCGAGGTGGGGAGTCGGCCGACTCCCCCCCGGGTCGGCTAACCGGCCGCCCGCCGGTGGGGCCCGGCCTTCGTGGGGTCGCCTTCCGGAGTCTTCTAGATTATACAATTTTACCCGTTCGGTCTTTATCTCTATGTAATCATGACATGTGGGCCTCCTTTGGTTCTCTTTCGATAACCCCCCGTAAATAGACAATCACCAAAACTCGTGGAATTGGCCGTGTAACCCCTATATCTAACAGTGAACTCAAATTAGTCCTTTCTCTTGCTGCGTTGACGGTATAAAATTGATACTTAACGACCGTCAACAAACTCCCCCAAGCTTACCTTTTGCTCGTCCCCGAGCAAAGATAGACTCGTGATGGATCAGGAGTTGCTACAATGCTTTCACTCCTCACAAGTACACATGCGTTCAAACAAGAACTCTCCTTCGGATTAGAGGGAACTATTCTGATTCAAAACTCACTCATATTACCTTTCACCATGGGGCTTGTAACCGTCACTTGGGTCTTGAGTAGTTGAAAGATAGAATCCAAGTCAAGCGCCATGTTTCTCGCTCTTTGATCAACTATTATCCCGGAGTTTTTGCAAGGTTTGAAATAAAACTCGAGTTCCTTGTATGAACCTTTCAAGTCTCTCATTTGTGGTATTTTCGGATCCTTTCTAAGGCATGGGTAGTGTATGCCTTCTCTCTTTTCTCGAATATGTGGTATTTGTGGAACTAAGGCATAGTGGAAAGTGCCTTCTCTCTCTCACCCTACTCTCTAATAGGCTTATGTGGAGCTCATAGGTGGGGAGACACTCAAACTCACTTGCATATATCGCACGCTTAAGACATGGATCCAATAGGAACTAAAATAATAATAAAGTCATATGTGCATGTGAATGAGGAAATGGAATGGATGAGATGATGATAGGATGATGGTGATAAGAAAATGATTATGAGGGGTACTCAACCGGTGAACATCTACTTCTACACTCGCTCCTTTGGGGATAACATGACTCCCTTTATTCGGAAACCTTGAAACTTCTTGAATGGAAGGACTTGGCTACTCTTTCTTTTTCTTTCTTTCTTCTTTTCTCTCTCTTTTTTTTTTGAGTCACCAATCCTCTGAAAACGAAACTTTAGCAACGGGGAGTGTATAACTTGAAATGATAAAGATTGGAGCTTTTTATGTAGGCTATGAAACGGCAATGATTATTTCTAGATGTTCACTCCCAGAATAGGAGTAGAACCTTTTCTGGATGATGTGAAATGAATGGCGTATGTATATGTGGATGGATGAATGGATGGATGCGTACTCCCGGTGTAGGAGCAAAGATAAGTGCGTATCTCCAAGGTAGAGATAGCACAATATGTGGTAGATATGGATCTATATGTGGGTGGTACTTCGAGGAACGAAGTAGCACGTAATGAATGTAATAGTTATAAAATGGGTGCATGCTTCGAGGACGTAAGTAGCATAGATCAATGGATGGAGAGCACATAGTATTGACTTTATCTCGCGTGACTAATTCCTTATGGGTCCACAAGATAACCACACTCAATGCCTATAAAGTCTACACTCAAACCTACAATATGATCTATATAAAAGATGGGTTTTCCTAATCTAGTAAGCATGAATATATGGTTGTGGGTAGGAATTTGAACTCTCATCATAAAGGAACTCATCATGCAGGAATTTAATATTTTCACGTATAAATTCTCCGAACTCTAGTATCTCTAGGAACAAGATGGACAGCAGCTCAAAACCTTCCCATATCATACCCGTCAACCACCTAGACTTAGATCAAGTGTTCGCTACCCACAAGTTTCGTGTTCGAGCAAATCTCAAATCTAAACAAGTTGTGTCCAAAACTCGGGAGAGTGCAAGGTTGAAAACTAGGTACTTGAAAGGAATTACGGCAGAGCAACTATTCATCATCTCCATGTAGAGTTTATTCGGGGATCACTTTTAAAGACAGATTGCAAGAGCTCTCCAAAAGTAGAAAAGATAAATAAGGAAATCTTTCGGGTTTCTATGGTTATGCATCTCTCTTTTTTTAGTTTGTTTTAACAAAGCATACTTTAATAAAGCATAAATAGATAAGTTGGAGACACTTAGCTTGGTACACGGGGATGCTCTCCCCCAAGCCGGATGTTGACATAGTCTCGCCGATGTTGCCGACAGCACCGAAGACGTTCTAGTCCTCCAGGAGTGTTGTAGATAGTTGCCGTTGGAGACAAAGCATTCAATTTCGCGGGCAAAGCACTCGACGGGGACTGGATGTCCTTCGCTTGTTAGCTCTTCTTGATCCTTGATGTTCTGTGAAGCTCAAAATAGACAACAAAGCTTGTGGAACTAATTAAGCGTTAGTGATAAAACCTCTAGGCCTTGGTTGTCTAGAACTTTCTTAACTTAGACTTGTTCTAACAGATCACAAGAAATATTTTTATCTTTTTATTATTTAAGGAATGCGATGCGGGGGAAATAAATATCCGAGAAATTATTTTTGTGCCACCACGGTGAATGACTATTCACATGGGGCTTGACGATTTTCGGATGCAAATGCACAACATCTTTATTTTCTTTTCAAATGCGGAGATAAAAGAGTAAAGATGCAAATAAGATGCAAGTAGGGAAATAAATATGCTAAGGTAAAAATATAATGCTGAAAAGTAATGCCGATAAATACTAAGTTACCTCTTGGCGCGGCGTTCGGTGGTTTTAAGTCCTCCGAAGACTTGTCATGTTCGCTCATTTTTCAAGGGCGCATTGGCCGGCGCCTCGGATGATGTCGCCTCGTGTGTAGGAATTGATTCGATTTTACTTTTACTTTCCACACCTTCTTTGTTGGAGAAGATGACCTTGAGGAGGAAGTTTCTTGGGGCACTTGGTTTTCTTTCGGTAGCACCTCTTCGGGTTCTTCTACAATGTTCTTCTCTTCTCGGGTATCGATCTTCATATCTAGACACTTCTCCCTCATAGTCAGCCCATCCATCTGTAGTGATGTTCTTCTTGTTCTGGCGACGGGTACGCTGCCTTCTTGGGCTCCTCAGTGATTATATAATTATTATTGAAGTAGCGGCGTACCTTCTCAGTGGGAAAGTGGAAATGGATCTCTCCTGTCCCAATATAGATGATAGCTCGTGGTGTTCCAGAATGGTCTTCCTAGGATGATTGGAGGATCGTAGTCATCTCCCATGTCAATGACTAGGAAGTCTCAGTAGGGACATAATGGTCATCTATCTGGATGAGGACATCCTTCACTTCTCCTTCGACGAAGCGGAATGTCTGATCTGCCATTTGTAGCTGTGCATAGGTGGGCTCCAAAAGCATAGTGCCATATAGATACTCATAGGTTACCTTGGCCATGATGTTGACGCCCGATCTGGTGTCACAGACAGCCTTTATTGAAAGAGCTTCGTTGATGGAGCATTGAATGGTTGGGACACCCGGGTCATCCTTCTTGATCGACGTGGGGATCTCGAGTAAGTGGTCATGCTCCTTGTGGACTGCAGTGACCATCCACGTCTCCATCTTCTTGGTCTTCTTATTCTTGTTCTTGCTCTTCTTAGCCGGATTCTTCTTCTTCTCACTCGTTCTCGTCGATGAGGGTGTCTTCGGGAACCGCAAAGACTCTTTGCTCTTGAAGAAGAAGGTTTCTCTCTTGCCCTTGATGTTGAAGATGATCTTGGCAGTGTTGGCATACATGATAGCTCCAGCAGTGTTCAAGAATGGTCGTCCCAAAATGACAGGGGGCCTTTCATCACTGCCTGTATCCACTACCACGAAGTCTGCTGGAATATACGAGTTGCCTACTCGTACACATATATCTTCAAGTATTCCCAAAGGAACACGGAGTGACTGATCTGCAAGTTGTAAGCACATGGTTGTGTATGCTAAGGGGCATCTGAATAGCTTCTCATATATCACTCTTGGCATGATGTTGATGCTTGCACCGAAGTCACAGATTGTTTCATTGAAGTTGGTACTTCCAATGGAGATCGGAATGACTGGTCTCCCTAGATCGCCCTTCTTGATTGGCAGAGTTGAGTCAATCCATGACCCCTTCGATGGATCACTCCGGCTGTCTTCTACATTGAATATATCAACAAGATTTGCAGTTTCGAGCTCTTCGGGTTGTCCCGCGTTTACCTTGACCAGTGGAGGGAGCAAGGTTGACAAGCCTGTTGTACCCGCGACTCAAGTATCTTGTTGAAGCCGAGCCGACTCTTGATGGCATTGGAAAAGCCATCCATCCTGTTATCGAGTGTCTCTAGGACCTTGTCATTTGATGTCGGCTTTTTGGACACATTGTCCATCATCTTGCCTTGATTCAAGACTAACTCTCTCAAAGGCGGCCGGTTGTAATTATTGTAGGAAGAGTTGTTACCTTGATAGTTGCCCGAATAATTGCCCGAGTAGTTAGGCCTCTCGCGTTGATTCCAATCTTGATTCTCACGAGGATGATAGTAATTATTATTGTTGTTGTTATTGAGGTAGTTCACGTCCTCCTTCCTCCGCGCTAGCACCTGTGTGCCCAGTCTCTCCACACTCTTCACATGTCATGCGAGCATCATGTATATGCATGACTTCTTTCTTCTCCGGGGCTCTCTCATCGAGCCTCTTCATTAGCAAATCCATTTTGGCGACGCATGTCTACCTCTTTCACCGGGTGCATTCCTCCACCTCTCTTGCGGGTCTCGAGTTCTTTCTTCACTCCAACCTTGGTTGGATGCCATCTTCTCCACAAGAGCCGTGGCTTCGAGGAATAGTGAGTGATAAGAATGCACCTCCAGCAGCAGCATCCATCATCTCACGTGTGCTGTTGCTGAGCCCATGGTAGAACGTCTCGCATAAGCCAATTCTCCATGCCATGATGAGGACACTCGAGGATGTAGTCTTGAAAGCGCTCCCAAGCTTCGGGACGGGGAGTCTCATCATGGTGTTGCCTTTAAAAGCTTGATATCTTCCCACGAAGAGCATTTGTCTTGCCCATGGGGAAGAACTTCGCCAAGAAATTGGTGGAACATAGTGCCCACGTAGTATTCTTTTCCTTATTGGCGTAGAACCACCGCTTCGCTCTCCCCAAGAGTGAGAATGGGAAGAGGCGAAGTAGTATAGCATCTCTCGGGGACATCCTTGATAGTGAATGTGCTACAAATCTCCGTAAAGTGTTGGAGATGAGCACTAGCATCTTCATGGGCCTTCACATTAACCGGCTTGCTTGCACCATGTTGATTAGCGCAGCTTGAGCTCAAAAGCTCCTTCGATGTCCCTTGAATGGTCCAAGCACGAATGTTGTCCGTAGTTGAGCCGAGAACTCGCGGAGTGACTTGTTCGCCATGGCTTCAAACGCTCGGGTGTCAAGTCTCGCACGAAAGGTTGACTTTCGCTTCCGACAAACTTCCAAGTTGAGTTGATGATGATGATGATTGATTGGTCTTCTTCAACCCGCTTTTCGGCTTTCCCGAATAAAGCTTCGGATCGTCAATATAATTATCGGGAAGAATTGTCTTTTTCATACATTACCCCGCATAAGATATAAAATAGACGAAAGACAAGGGTAAGGCTGTATGAGTAGAGAATGGTGACAAAGTGCTCAATCTCATTATGTAGTGCAATGCTGCTCATTATCCATTGGCTTTCAACCTTCCCCGCAACGGCGCCAAAATGCTTGTTGATGTCTATTAAGTGCAACTGAAATAAAGAAGGTTCCGCAAGCGCATTTAATATATCATCGTAGCATTTTAACCGGGAGTAATCCAGGTATCGTTATTTATATTTTTACCACTGGGAAGGGAATGCTCTGGATAATGAGTGATGAGCAATGCACATGCTATAATGGAGAGCTTAACCTTGTCTGTATCAATCATCTCATACAGGGTAAGTGTCACATAAAATATAGGAATGAATGATAAATGACATAAGATAAATGAGAGCATTTAGCCACATAAAATAATAGTAATAAGCCATCTCAACTTAGCACTCTAAGCTTATAACACTAGCATGGACTAGGACGATCTAGGGTATAATCCTATGTTATTCTAACTATAAAGTCAAAGCATACAATGATTAGTGCAAGAACATCTAGCAATCATGGCGGGAAAAGGTTATACCTATGCATAGTGATATTACCGAGAAGACAAGAGACATAGCAATGACTTCAATGTAATAGGTTTGTTCCGCTAGACCTATACTCGGGAGAAGGGCTACAAAGGACTCAACAGACTGTCACTCCCGCGATCTACCTCACGATCCGGAATATAGGGTGCAATCGCAGATAAATACGGTATAGGCACCATGCCTACACAATATCTACCACTCACCCATTGGCCTAATGAGCAAGCACTATACGATCCTATGCATAAACATAATTCTAGTCCAACTATGCTAAACATATAATCAAAGTAAACTAAGAACGATATAATTGAGAACATAATCAAATAGAGCAAAGTCAAGTCTGATATAATAGAATAGAATAAAGTACTACTCATAGTATCACGAACAATGATGAATATTACAAGAATGTAGAGGGGAATTACCAAGAACTCCGACAGATCCGGACTCCAAGCTAGGCTTGATTCCCTCTAGATCTATTCCTATGTAGCTATGCTACTAAACTATGGAGCTCTAATTGAGATGGTGGCTCGGCTTCTCCGAATTCGATGAGAGAATGAACTCTTGAATGAATTAGGGTTTCACCGGGGCCGGGGCTCGAATATATAGCCCCCTAGGATGAACCACAGCCCTCGGATCAAACCGACCTAAATGGACGATAATTATTCATCCTCAAAGGCGGTGGAGGCAGATCCGCGAGACTCGACGCCATTGGTCGAGGTGGGGAGTCGGCCGACTCCCCGGGTCGGCCGACCGCCAGCCCCCCTGTGGGGCCCACTTCGTGGGTCGCCTTTTCTCGGAGTCTTCTAGATTATACAATTTTACCCGTTCGGTCTTTATCTCTATGTAATCATGACATGTGGGCCTCCTTTGGTTCTCTTTTTCGATAACCCCCGTAGAAATAGACAATCACCAAAACTCGTGGAATTCTCGCGTGTAACCCCTATATCTAACAATGTGAACTCAAATTAGTCCTTTCTCTTTGCCGTTGACGGTATAAAATTGATACTTAACGACCGTCAACAAAGCATCACATCAAGCACTTGTCATTAGCAAACATTTGCACACAAGCTAAATTAATCAAGCAATTTAACTAATGAATGCAAATGCTCATGATGGAATGCAAAGTGAAAGTGCATTGGGATTTTTGGAAAGTGCTCAAAAATCCCAGATATGACAGTCTTTCCCCCTTAAAGAAATCTCATCCCGAGATTTGAGTGGACTAACCATTTCCTATGGAAATCACGATAAGCTTCTTCCAGGTATGCTTCTGTTTCCCAAGTAGCTTCACGGTCGTCGTGGTGGCTCCATATCACTTTGTAGGTCTTCACCACACGGCCGTGAGTTACTCGCTCCTTCTCATCCACAATTCTGATAGGTTGCTCATCATATGACAGATCAGACCTGACCTCAACTTCTTTAGTCTTGACTTGCTTAGTTGGTACTCGCAGACACTTCTTGAGTTGTGATACATGGAAAATAGGAAATATTGACTCCATCTCTACTTCCAATGCTAGTTTGTAGGCCACTGGCCCCATCTTCTCTATGATTTCATATGGACCGACGAATCTAGGTGCAAGCTTACGCTTGACTCCAAACCGTTGTACCTTCCTCATAGGTGACACCTTCAAGTAAACTCTATCTCCAACCTCGAATGTCAACGGCCTTCGCCTCTTATCTGCATAACTCTTGTGTCGGGACTGGGCTGCTGCAATATGTTGCTGGATAACCTTCACCTTTTCAGCTGCCTCTTTGACAAAATCTACCCCATAGAAGGTCTTTTCTCCAGCTTCAACCCAACTCAACGGAGTTCTACATCTTCTGCTATACAAAGCTTCAAATGGTGACATGCGAATGCTCTCCTAATAACTTATTATAGGAGAACTCTGCCAAAGGTATCCACTTCTCCCATGAACCCTTTGCTGACAACACACATGCCCTTAATAGATCTTCTAGGATTTGGTTTACTCTCTCGGTTTGTCCTGAGGTTTGTGGATGATAAGCTGTACTATGTATCAGCTTTGTTTCCAATCCTTGCTGCATTCGCTCCCAGAAATGAGCCATAAACTGGCGTCCTCTATCAGATGTAATTGTTTTTGGAACTCCATGCAACCTTACTATCTCCTTCACATAGATATCAGCATATTGTGACGCTCTCATCCCTGTATGAATAGGTATGAAATGTGCTGGCTTAGTAAGCTTATCTACAATAACCCATACTGAGTCATGACCTTGCTGTGTCGTAGGTAAACCTGTGATGAAATCCATACTGATTTCTTCCCACTTCCACTCTGGGATTGACGACGGCTCAAGCAATCCAGCTGGCTTCAGGTGTACTGCCTTCACTCTGCAGCAAGTATCACACTCTGCTACATACTGGGCAACATCTTCTTTAATGTGTCGCCACCAGAATTGCTTCTTCAACCCATGATACATCTTACTAGTACTAGGATGAATAGCTAACTTTGTCATGTGAGCTTCATCCAAGATCCTTTTCTTAAGCTCCGGATCGTCAGGTACTACTATCCTACCATTGAAACGTACTATCCCACGATGATCCGTCGTGAAATTCTTGGAAGTTGTCTTTCTCAAACGTCTCTTGGTAGCTCTAATTTCTTTATCAAGCTTCTGACCTCCAATAATGTCTGACTCAAGCTGACAACTCAACTAGATATTCATCAACATTATGGGATGCATTAAGTCCAACCCTTCTTCCTTAACTACTTGTATTGCTTGATAATGTGATTTCCTGCTCAGGGCATCGGCTACTACATTGGCCTTGCCTGGATGATAATGTACTTGCAAGTTGTAGTCCTTAATCAACTCAAGCCATCTTCTCTCGCCTCATGTTCAACTCCGGTTGAGTGAATATATATTTCAAACTCTTGTGATCTATGTAAAGATTAAACAGATTTCCCAACAAATAGTGCCTCCAAATCTTCAATGCGTGAACCACAGCGGCAAGTTCTAGATCATGGGTAGGGTAATTCACTTCATGCTTCTTCAACTGTCAAGATGCATAGGCAATTGGTCTACCATCTTGCATCAACACACAACCCAACCCTGTCTTCAAAGCATCACAATAAACATCAAACGGCTTCTCTATGTCCGACTGTGCTAACAAAGGTGCGGAGGTCAACAGTTCCCGCAGAGTACGGAAAGCTGTTTCACACTCCGTCGTCCATTCGAACTTCTTCTCTTTCTACAGCAAACTAGTCATCGGCTTGGCAATCTTGGAGAATCCTGGGATAAACCGACGATAATATCCGGCTAACCCCAAGAAACTTCTCACTTCACGCACGGACGTTGGAGCTTTCCACTCCATCACCTCCTGAACCTTGCTAGGATCCACTGATATACCATTCTCGGACAAGATGTGACCGAGAAATGGGACTTCCTTCAACTAGAATTGACACTTACTAAACTTGGCATATAGCTTGTGTTGTCTTAACCTTTCCAAAACTATCCTCAAGTGTTTGGTGTGATCTTCCTCGTTCTCTGAATAAACCAATATGTCATCAATGAACACTACCACAAACTGATCCAGCTCTGGCATGAAGACTGAATTCATTAGATACATGAAGTATGCAGGAGCATTGGCTAGCCCAAAGGACATAACCAAGTACTCGAACAACCCATATCTGGTAGAAAAGGCGGTCTTTGGTATATCCTCAGCTCTAACCTTGATTTGATGGTACCCTGACCTTAAGTCAATCTTGGAAAACACTTTGGCTTTGGACAACTGATCAAACAAGATATCAATACGGGGTAAGAGATACTTATTCTTCACTGTCACTGCATTTAGCGGCCGATAGTCCACACATATTCTGAGAGTTTGGTCTTTCTTCTTCACAAACAACACTGGTGACCCCCATTCTGATGTACTAGGCTGAATAAAACCCTTATCCAACAACTCTTTCAACTGCTTTTTCAATTCTTTCAACTCATTGGGTGGCATCCTATACGGTCTCCTCGAGATAGGTGCTGTACCAGGCAACAATTCGATGCTAAACTCAACATCCATGTCGGGTGGGAGTCCCGGGAGATCTTCAGGGAAAACATCCAGAAACTCGCACACAACTGGAATCTTGGGTAATGGAATAGCTTGAATTGCGTGCATGGCATCCTCCATCTTGATCTTACGGGGCACAGGAATTTGGAAGGTCCCCTCCCCTAATGGGTTTCTGTTGACGGTAGTTAACGTCAATTTTTAACCATCAACATAACTTCTATTACTGCAAAAAGATGATCACCAACGTAGGTCTAGAGTTTTGAACTAACAAATTCCACGAGTTTTGGTGCACCTACGTTTTGCAGGGCTTACATAGGAATAGAGCTAAAATGGATAAAGTCATTGAATAATCTCAAATGATAAATTGGACTACACCACTATGAAGGGCTCGTCGAGACGATCAAAATGGATATATCATTTGCTATATTTGGACTCCGGAACAAAAAGATATAAAGGAGAGAAGTTTCACATGTGATGATAGCACAAGAAGACAAAACGAGCTGACAGCCGGGACCCACACAGCAGTAGCTGTTGGCCGACAGCGCCGACAGGTGGGCCCCGCACTGCAGGCGGCTGCTCCCCACAGGGGCGCACGCGTCAGCTCGGGCCAATGGCACGGCGACACGTGGCGGCGGTGTCCCCCCACGCACCAGCGCGCGCGCGAGTGCGGACGCGGGCGGGCCGCGCGGTCCGGTCCGGCGGGCTATGTGGTGGGCTCTGAGTGGAGGAGGATGGCGGTGGCGCGGTTCAGGCGACCAGCGGGCGGCTGGACCGGCCAAACCGGGGGTTCAGCTGGCCAGGAACCCGCCAGAAGCTTCCAGAAACGCTGACAGCGCCTGGTTCCACTGGTTCTGGTCCGGTTCAGGCCCTTAGGGGCCGGTTCTTGGCCGGTTTTCTGCGGGGATCGACCAGGGAATATGCCAGGAATATGCTGATGATCTCCACTATCCATCTAGGTCGGTTTGATCCAATGGTGAAGAATAAACGTGACACGGATCGATGACGTGGCGATTCCTTAGGGGCTACTCCACCCAGGGCTATATAAGGAGGGCGCATTAGAAGAGGGTCCCTCTAGTTCATCTAGTTCTAGTCTAGTTCATCTAGTTCTAGTTCTAGTTCGTCTAGTTGTATCTAGAAAATAGGGAGAGAGAGGAGGAGTGAGCTGAGGAGGAGCCGGATCTGTCGGATCTTCCTCAACATTGTACTTTTGCAGCATCTAGTTCGTCTTCAAGCTACTCTCCAGGTTCTACAATTATTATTTCTAAGTTTAGTTCTTTATTTAATTATACTTTATTCTATTTACTTGAACTCTGCTTGTATTTGAGTGCTCTAGTTATTCTAGATAATTAGAGAAGTAAACGCTAGTGTAGACGTGGTGTCTAGGCTATAGTTTACCTGAGTTTGCGCCCAATCCCACGGATAGTTGTGGTAGCCCCAGAGGTGACAGCTACTGTCGGGCCTTTGTATTCCACCACGTTCGGGTTGGTGTTTCGTAGAGCTTTTTGGCAGCCTTCTCCCGACTACTTTATTCCCAATCTCTTTCGAGAGTCGGAAAGGTACCGTTGCTCCATAGTAAGTAGAGTGTAGTAAGCCTGATTTTGATCACCCAATCAACTTAGAAAACTCTAGAAGGTTCCTCTCCGCCCACCAAAAACATATATATCTTTCTTTTCTTACCTTTATCCTTGGACGGCCTTGATTCTCTAGTACACTTCACGTTTCCCGTGGAAATCGATACTCTAGAATACTCCCGGGTGAAAGCTACATCGTACTCTGTGCGCTTGTGGATTTATCTGCTTACGCTAAGAAGTGTCAACAAGCTTTCTGGTGCCGTTGCCGAGGAACGGTAGCTGTGCTAGTTTCGAGCCAAGTCATCCGTGTACCCTTTTTCTTTCTTTTACCACCCTTCTCACCTCACCACAAACATCAACCACCATTTACCACATGGATTTCACTCCTATCTATAAATTTTTTGCTCCAAAGGGGGACTTGTTGGAGCCCCCACCATCATCCAACCCCATTCTTACAGATGCCTATGAGCTTCCCCCTGCTTACTTAGACATGATTAAGGAGTTATCCTTCTCTGGGTTAGCTGACGAAGATCCATACACCCACCTTAGGGAATTTGAGCAGTTGTGTTCTTGTCGAATTATTGCCGGCATGACACAAGAGACCATTAAATGGAAATTATTTCCATTCTCCCTATCGGGAAGAGCAAAAAAGTGGTATGCTCATTCCATAAAAGGTGCAAATGGAAATTGGGATGAACTTCGAGACAATTTTTGTCATGTTTTCTTCCCACTTTATAAAATTGCTGACCTTAGAATAGAAGTTCTTAGATTCCAACAAAAAGAGAAGGAGACCCTAGGAGCAGCTTGGGCAAGATTCTCAAGCCTTACCAATTCTGGTCCAAACCTTGCCTTGCCTGACCAAGTCCTACACTATCACTTCTATCGTGGTCTTAACAAGGAAGCTGCTCTACATCTCGACATTGCTTCAGGAGGTTCATTCTCTCATAAACTTGTTAGTGAAGGGAAAGCAATCCTAGAGAAAATCCTTGAAAGCGCCCCTACACTGGCATTTATGATGAGTTTCCTGAAGAAGAAAACGAAGTCGAGCCAATCTCTAACCAACAAGAGGAGATACTTGCAACTGAATCTAAAATTCCTTTAGATTCTTCTAATGATTTAGTTGCCAAAGAATCTCCCACTATGGGAACACAACCCACATTGGAAGTCGATGAGCCCCATCCTTCCACGTTTCTCTCAGAAATTGAGGTAGACCTTTTTGAAGATTTTGGTAATGCCTCGAAATTTCCAGTTCAAGTAAAGCCTCCGGTGCACTCTGCGCCATTTAAGGATAACGATGGTCCACCTAATGATCCTTTCTTAATGGAACACATTAAAGGACTTTCGGCCATCATGAGCTATGAGTGGTTAGCAGAAATAGAGTTATCCACAGAGGTAGCCCGTATCACTACCCCCTCAGAGATCTTTAGTTGCAACCTTAAGGGGACCACCATAGAGGCTTATTATAGTCCTACCGTTGGGATGAACATTGTTTCTAAGGCTCTTGCCGAAGAACTTTGCCCCAATGAATCCTTGATCCCATCTCATAAGCTTTTAAGAACTCCATCTGAAGTTACTTTAGAAAGTTATGGGGTCATGAGGTCTATTCCCTTGCGCTTAAGAGGCTCTGAGTACCGTCTAGACTTTCACATCTATGACATCTCAGACATGTTCGTCTTGATTGGTGTACCTATAGGGACACTCTTTCAAGAGCGACCAAAACAATGTCTCTTGAATTTAAAGTTGGGAAATTCTGCTATCGATGTTTCACTTGCACACTCACATAATGCGATAGTAGAACCCAAACCCGAAGAAGACCCTATTGAGGAAGTCTTAATGACATCTCTAGAAGACTTGGCTCAGCCTCAGTTCGATACTGAACATTTCATTGAAGAAGAGGAGGAGCTAGTAGAGCCTATTGAGCTAGACCCCTTCGAGTTGCCACCGCGGCCCTCAATTGAGCTAAAACATCTTCCTCTTGGCTTGAAATATGTCTTTCTCAACAACAATCTAGAAACGCCAGTTATCATAAGTGATAAGCTTTCCCAAGACGAAACCTACAGGCTTGTCACTGTCCTAGAAAGACATAGATCGGCCATAGGCTACTCACTCCATGACCTCAAAGGGATTAGTCCCGCTCTTTGCACTCATCGTATCCCTACGGATCCCGAAATCTCACCATCTAGAGAACACCAACGCAGGCTTAACAATGCTATGCGAGAGGTTGTTCAGAAAGAGGTCCTTAAGCTTTTGCACGCTGGGATTATTTATCCCGTCCCGCATAGTGAGTGGGTTAGCCCTGTCCAAGTCGTGCCAAAGAAAGGAGGAATGACAGTTGTTAGAAATGAGAAGAATGATCTCATTCCTCAGTGCACTGTCACAGGGTGGCGAATGTGCATAGACTACCGGAAACTTAACAAGGCTACAAAGAAAGACCACTTTCCGTTACCCTTCATCGATGAGATGTTGGAACGGCTTGCAAAGCATTCTTTCTTTTGTTTCCTTGATGGGTATTCCGGATATCACCAAATCCCGATCCACCCTGATGACCAAAGTAAGACTACTTTCACATGCCCGTATGGAACTTTTGCATACCGACGAATGTCGTTCGGATTATGTAATGCTCCAGCTTCCTTCCAATGGTGCATGATGTCTATTTTCTCTAACGTGATCAAGAAAATCATGGAGGTGTTCATGGATGACTTTACCATCTATGGCACAACCTTTGATGATTGTCTGGAGAATCTAGACAAAGTCTTACAACGATGTGAAGAAAAGTACTTAGTCCTGAACTAGGAAAAGTGACATTTTATGGTTCAGGAAGGAATAGTGCTAGGACACAAGGTGTCTGAACGTGGGATAGAAGTGGACAGAGCAAAGATCGAAGTTATTGAACAACTCCCACCTCCCACAAATGTAAAAGGAATCCGAAGCTTTCTAGGCCATGCGGGGTTCTATAGGCCTTTTATCAAAAACTTTTCTCAAATCACTAGACCCCTCACTAGATTATTAGCTAAGGATGCACCTTTCATCTTTGACAATGAGTGCTATGAATCTTTACAAACCCTTAAACAAGCACTCATTTCAGCACCAATCATCCAGCCACCTGATTGGACGCTGCCTTTTGCGATCATGTGTGATGCTAACGACTTTGCTGTTGGTGCCGTTCTCGGCCAAACAAAGGATAAAAAGCACTATGCTATATCCTATGCTAGCAAAACCTTGATCGGGCCACAACTCAATTATGCGACCACCGAAAAAGAGTTGTTGGCAGTTGTCTTTGCAATAGACAAGTTTAGATCTTACTTAGTTGGAGCAAAGGTAATCATTTATTCGATCATGCCGCGCTTAAATACCTGCTCACTAAGAAAGATGCTAAACCTCGGTTGATCCGTTGGATTCTCTTACTCCAAGAATTTGATATAGAAATAAGAGATAAGAAAGGAGTAGAAAATTCAGTAGCCGATCACTTGTCTAGGCTCCAGTATAAGGAAACACATGAGTTGCCCATTAACGACTACCTACGGGATGACACGCTCCTCGCAGTAACACACTTTAACCCCTGGTACGCAGATATTGTGAATTATATGGTTGCAGGTTATGTCCCACCAGGAGGAGATAAGAGAAAGCTCAAATATGAAGCTCGATGCCACTTATGGGATGACCCATATCTCTATCGACTCTGTTCGGATGGATTATTACGAAGATGTGTCCCGATGGTTGAAGCGATGAAAATCATAGAGAGATGTCATGCATCACCCTATGGAGGGCATTATGGAGCATTCCGTACGCATGCAAAGATCTGGCAAAGCGGATTCTTCTGGCCCACGATGTATCAAGATGCAAAGGAGTTTGTTAGAAGATGTGCCAGATGTCAAAAACATGGAAACATCAATGCTCGGAATGCAATGCCACTCCAGAACAACCTACAAGTAGAGTTGTTTGATGTCTGGGGAATCGACTACATGGGACCATTCCAAAGATCTGGAGATGCTGAATACATCTTAGTGGCAGTTGACTATGTGTCCAAGTGGGTAGAAGCATTACCATGTCGAGCTGCCGATTCTAAACACGCCAAGAAGATGTTCCATGAAGTGATATTCCCAAGAGTTGGCACACCTAGAATGGTCATAAGTGATGGAGGATCACATTTAATTGACAAGAGCTTCAAACAATTCCTGACAGAATATGGAGTGAAGCATAATGTTGCAACTCCATACCATCCCCAAACAAGCGGTCAAGCGGAAACATCAAATAAGCAAATCAAGAACATCCCGCTAAGACCGTGGACGAAATGGGAAGGAAATGGAAGTACAAGCTTCATGATGCACTATGGGCATACCGGACTGCATATAAAACACCCATAGGCATGTCACCTTATCAGCTAGTATATGGGAAGACATGCCATTTGCCTGTTGAATTAGAATTCAGAGCTCACTGGGCAATCAAGAAATGGAACATGGATCTCCATCTAGCTGGCAAGAATGGTCAGATGCAAATATCTGAGCTGGAAGAGTGGAGACAAAAGGCTTATCACAGCTCCAAGATCTACAAAGAAAGAACCAAAAGGTGGCATGACAAGAGAATCAAGCATAAGGAGTTCAAGCCTGGAGACAAAGTTCTATTATTCAATTCAAGAATAAAGCTCTTCGGTCATGGGAAACTTAGAAGCAAATGGGAAGGACCATTCAAGGTGATTGAAGTTGCATCTCATGGTGCCATCACACTTCAGGATGATATAGGTAACACATTTAAAGTAAATGGTCAACATTTGAAAGTTTTTCTTGAACCTGAAAACATAGAAGAAATTGATGTGATTGAATTCTTGCAATTTAAAGATCCAATTTAAAACCCCGCTGTACAAGCTCTAGACAACTAAGGCTTAACACTTAATCAGTTCCACAAGTTTTGTTGTCTATTTGAGTTGTGCAGGATTTGGGAAGTCGGACATGAAAATCATAAGAGTGGGAGACTATGTCAACATTTGGCTTGGGGGAGAGCATCCCCGTGTATCTAGATAAGTGTTTCTCGTTACCTTCTTATTTATTTTACTTCGCTTACTATATATATTTAGTTCTGTATAATTTTTAGTTTGTTAAATAAAAGAAGGGTGTATGAGTTTTTGCATGCTCAAATAAATCCCTAGAATAAACTCTTTTGGATATGATGAATAGTTGCTCTGCCGTAATTCCTTTCAAGTGTCTGTTTTCAACCTAGAACTCTCCCAAGTTTTGGACACACTGTTTCGATCTAAGATTTGCTCTGAACCTGAAACTTGTGGGTAGCGAATGCTTGATCTAAGTCTAGGTAGTTGATGGGTATGATATGGGAAGGTCTGAGCTGCTGTTTATCTTGCTCTAAGTGATACTAGAGTTCTAGAGAATTTATCTTTTGAAAGATTTAAACTGCTGCATGATGAGTTCCTGTATGATGAGTGTTTGAAATTCCAATCATAACTATATATACATGCTTGATAGACTAGGAAGTCCACTTATACTTACTTATGCTTTGAGTGTGGTCGATTGTGTTTGACCCTTAGAAACTCGTCATATAGTTAAAGTCAAGATCACACACACGTACATCATGCACCCCTCGCTACTTCTACCCTGGAAGTACGCGCCACCATATTCATCCATTTAGACACATCCCAAAATTGTTCTACTCCTACACTGAGAGTGAGCATCAAATATCCCTTCATCCATTGCTAGCCCTTTGTTATCCAATAAAGCTCCAAGTATACGTTTGCTGCTACATCCATCAATATTTTCAAGGAAGAGATCAAGGTGCTTCATCATCATCAAAAAAAGAGAGAAAAGAAAAAAAAAGAAAAAAAGAAGAAAAAAAAGAAAGAAGAAAGAGAAGAGAAGAGCAAGAAGGAGTGTCCCATCATATGCGAGATTTTCAGCTGTCCAAGTTCTCCCAAATTCTTCATAGTTCAAGGGAGGTATGAATTTCTTCAAGGAGCAAAAGTAGAAGTTAGGTGTTCACCATTATCATCCATTTTCCCCCTTCATTTCTACTTATATCTATCATCACCATTTTCCACTACCACCATATATCCACTTAACCCATATATAGGGCCACACACATGCACATCTTGATTTGATCGTATGTCCAGTTTCTTCGGATCCATGGTTTGACTATGCAACATATGTATAAGCTCCCACCTACAAACTCCACATAAGCCTATTAGAGGTAGGGTGAGAGAGTGAAGGCACAATGTTACTATGCCTTATGCCAAAAATACTACATATCTTGAGAGAAGAGAGAAGGCATACAACATCAATGCCATAGTGAGGATCCAGAAATACCACATAAGAGAGACTTGAGAGGGTTGTTGATACTAGATACGCACACGAAAGAATCAAAGAGAAATAATCCGCAAGCGCACGGATATCGGTGAGCACTTCACCCGGGAGATATTCCCAGTATCGTTATTTATTTATCCGCTAGGAGAAAACGTGCATCCGACTAACCCAAGTCTATACTTAACCCCGAGCTACGTACAAGGTAAATGAGCGATATAGAGAGGATTACTACCGCTAGCCTCCTTCCAACCTATGGCAAGCTTTGCAACTACTACTCTATGGGAGCACCTAAGAAAAGACACCACAGAGGATGCTTAACCTAGCACTTTTGGACCTACCTTACCCTCGACGGGAAGTGGGCTACAAAGGTAACAAAGGGATTGTCACTTCCCTCGATACTACCACGTTTCCGGCCGATAGGGAGCATCTACGAGTGAACCTAGCCCAAGCACCACGCTTACGCTATGAACGATTACTCTATTCCCAACCGGAAGCGAATAAAGTAAACTCGTAAACCAAAGAGCAATAATAACAAGAACTTACTAGTATCGAAGTTGAATTGCGTAGAATGATCCTAGAACCAAGCCTCGGGTTAGGAGACTTGATTCCATAGGTACAACCGAAGAGGAGACACCGACATGCCGGGCTTCCTCCAACTCTACCTCCACCCTATACTCTCTCTATCTATCTTGAATGCTAGGCTCTAAGGAGGAGATCCATTCAAGGGACCCTCTCACCGATCCTCTCGGAAATAATGAATTAGGGTTTCATGGGATGCCTCCTCCAGGGGCCAGGGGCCCTGCTTATATAGCCCCCTAGGATGCACCGCAGCCTCGGATCAAACCGACCTAAACGGACGATTATTATTCATCCTCAAAGGCGGTGGAACAGGATCCGCGAGGCCGACGTTGATTGGCCGAACCGGTGAGTCGGCCGACCAAGGTGGGGAGTCGGCCGACTCTCCACCGAGCCCGTTCGGGCTCCCGTTTAGTCCGAGCCTTCTCGAACCTTCCAGACATGAATTTTCACCGGTTCCCGATTATCTCTATGTAAACCCGACATGTGGGCCTTCCTTGGGTATTTTCACCGACACCCCGTAAAATGACATTCACCAAAACTCATGGAATTCCATTAGTGTAAGCCCTATATCTAGATGGTAATTATATTTAGGTCCTTTTTCATGTCTAGTTGACGGTTAAAAATAGGAGTTATCTACCGTCAACAACTCCCCCAAGCTTACCTTTTGCTCGTCTCTGAGCAAAGATAAACTCAGTGATGGATCAGGAGTTGCTACAATGCTTTCACGCCTCAAAAGTACACATGTGTTCAAACAAGAACTCTCCTCCGGATTAGAGTGAACTATTCTGACTCAAAACTTACTCATATTACCTTTCACCATGGGGCTTGTAGCCGTCACTTGGGTCTTGAGCGGTTGAAAGACATTTAACGGTCAAGTCAAGCGCTATGTTTCTCGCTCTTTGATCAACTATTATTCCGAAGTTTTTGCAAGATTTTCAAATAAAACTCGAGTTCCTTGTATGAACCTTTCGTGTCTCTCATTTGTGGTATTTTTGGATCCTCTCCAAGGCATGAGTAGTGTATGCCTTTCTCTTCTCTCGAACATGTGGTATTTGTGGAACTAAGGCATAGTGAAAAGAGCCTTCTCTCTCTCAACCTACTTTCTAATAGGCTTATGTGGAGCTCATAGGTGGGGAGACACTCAAACTCACTTGCATATATTGCACGCTTAAACCATGGATCCAACAGAACTAAAATAATAATAAAGTCATATGTGCATGTGAAGGAGGAAATGGGATGAATGATAAGATGATGATGATAAGGAAATGATTATGAGGGGTGATCACTTGGCGAACATCTACTTCTACACTTGCTCCTTTGGGGATAACATGACTCCCTTTATTCGGAAACCTTGAAACTTCTTGAAAGGAAGGACTTGGCTACTCTTTCTTTCTTTCTTTCTCTTCTTTTTTTTTCTTTTTTTTTTCTTTTTCTTTTTTTTCTCTCTCTTTTTTTTTAGAGCAACCAATCCTCTGAAAACGAAACTTTAGCAACGGGGAGTGTATAACTTGAAATGATAATGACTGGAGCTTTTATGTAGGCAAATGGAACGGCGATGATTATTTCTAGATGTTCACTCCCAGGATAGGAGTAGAACCTTTTCTGGATGAAGTGAAATGAGTGGCGTATGTATTTTGTGGATGGATGGATGGATGGATGGATGGATGGATGCGTACTCCCAGGGTAGGAGCAGCATAAGCGCGTATCTCCAGGGTAGAGATAGCACAATATGTGGTGGACGTGGATCTATATGTAGGTGGTACTTCTAGGGACAGAAGTAGCACAAAATGAATGTAGTATTTATAAAATGGGCGCATGCTTCTGAGGACAGAAGTAGCATAGATCAATGGATGGAGAGCACATAGTATTGACTTTAACCGCATGATTGGTTCCTTATGGGTCCACAAAGATAACCACACTCAATGCCTATAAAGACTACACTCAAGCCTACAATATGATCTATATAAATAGATAGGTTTTCCTAATCTAGCAAGCATGAATGTATGGTCGTGGTAGGAATTTTGAACTCGTCATACAGAACTCATCATGCAGAAATTTTAATATTTTCAAATAAATTCTCCGTAACTCTAGTATCTCAAGGAACAAGATGGACAGCAGCTCAAAACTTTCCCATATCATATCCGTCAACTACCTAGACTTAGATCAAGCATTCGCTACCCACAAGTTTCAGGTTCGAGTAAATCTCAAATCTAAACAAAGTTGTGTCCAAAACTCGGGAGAGTGCAAGGTTGAAAACTAGGTACTTGAAAGGAATTACGGCAGAGCAACTATTCATCATTTCCATATAAGAGCTTATTCTCAGTAGGGTTCATTTTAGCAGAAGACTTTTCACATACTCTCCTCTATTTTATTTTTGCAAACTTAACAAATAGATAGATAGATAGATAAATAAATAAGCTAGTGATACTTAGCTGGATACACGGGGGTGCTCTCCCCAAGCCGGATGTTGACATAGTCTCGTTGGTGTTGCCGACCGGCGTTGAAAGCGTACGCCCCTCCCGGAGTGTCAGGGATAATGGTCGTAGAGACAAGATCGTGGATCGATGAAGATAGCACTCCGACAAGGGACAGGACGTCCTTCGCCTCGTTAGCTCTTCTTGATCCTTTAAATTCTGTGAGGCTCAAATAGACAAGCAAAGCTTGTGGAACCGATTAAGTGTTAGTGATAACCCTCTAAGCCTTGAATGTCTAGAACTTCCTTAACACATAAAATCTTTTTAGCAGGATCTTAATATTTTTGCAATTTTATATTTATGATATGCAGGCAGAAAAATGCAACTAAGATGAAAACTTATTTTTATGCCACCACAGGGGATATCTTTGTGGGCTGTCGCACCATAAAATTATTCACATGGGGCTTAGCATTTTCTAGATGGAATACAAGATAAAACTATTTTCTTTTCTAATGCGTATATAGCAAAGCAAAAATGCAACAAGAATTGATTATGCAAAAAGTAAATATGCTAAAGGAAAAACTTATGCAATGGGAAATATGGATAACTACCAAGTTACCTCCTTGGCGAGGGTTCGGTGTTTTAAGTCCTCTGAACAAGACTTCTTGTCATGTTCAATCCTTCGGTGCTTCATTTGATCTCAAAGGTAGAGACCTTGAGAACTGCACCTCTTGAGTTGGTAATTCTTGAGGAAAGTGTCACCATGTTCTTTCCTTGTCCAGTGGTCTGAAGCGAACCTTTAATTGTGATGTTGGCAGCATCTTGTTTAGTGTGCATGTTGCAGGTTCAGAACTATCACGGAGCACCCCGGGATGAAGAGTAGATGCTTCTAGTGGGCCTCTCCCTCGACCTAGTGTTCCATTTATTGTTTCTTCTCGTAGAGGATTAGTGGACAAAACATACCCGAAGGTATATAATAACAAGGGTAGATTTGTCATAGAACTAAAGGTCATATTCTATGCAACAGAAAGTTGGGTTGAAAATTTTAATTAGCATGGAACATTTACTCAACATTACTTCTTCTCTTAAGGATTGATTTTATTTTGTCTAAAGCTTGATTGGTGTATGAAATCTATAGAAAACACTCAAACTTATAGAGAGGAAGTAATTGTGAGTGGAGGGATTACAAACCAGCGTGCCAGAGCGACGGGGGCTTGAGAAGAGGAAGAGCATTGTTGGATCATCATTAGAGGAGTCGGTGGTCTTCCTCCCCCAAGCTTGTTGTTGCTCGTCACTGGAAGCCAAGTGTGTGTGTTAAATCATCCCTCGAAGTGTGTTGTAATAACTCCATGTTCTTAGACATTGTCCATCCTCTCGTTCAAGTCTCGTTTCGGAGAGGGATTTCGATTCTAGGTCCGTTGAGCAAAGATCTCTCCTTTGCATTCTTCTTTTCTTTGGACTATCCAATCTAGGACAGACAGTTGCATGATCTTCTTTTGTCAACCATTCTTGATTTTTGCTGAGCCTTGGTTGACTAATTGATGTTCATTGGAGATGTAGACTCGAGTTCTTCCTTGATGGTATTTTCTTCTAGCGGCATGGCGAAGAGTCAATTAATGATACGCCATCTGTCTTGATGATCAAGGAAGGGACTTCATTAATATTTGTATGCAGGCTTCATCTCCAATGGCATAGGGACATCATCTTGCAAATATATTTGTTCAAGGTCTTCTTGGACTTGGTCGGTGGTCAACCCTTGTTGGTGATTGATTGGCACAAGGATGCATGCTTATCATGCCATGCTTATCCTTGCTGCCAACGTGCAAGATGGTGTCTCCAAGAACATGAGAGCAGGTCTTTGATTGGCCAAAATTAGGTGAGTTGTGCCCAACTTCTCATTGGTGTCCTAGCTCGAGTGTTGGGCTCAATGCTATGATGTCTTCAAGGTTGCTCATAACTTGTCACCTTGTTCATCCACTTCCTTTGGGTGAGTGCTATTAATGTTGATCCTTCTTGTGGCACTCTTGTCTCTTTTGTTCCATAACTGAAGTGGTGATTTGGCAGGTTCATCATGAATAGGCAGCCATAAATTCTTTCAACTCTTTCTTGGACGATGAATGAGCTATGTCTTCTATGCGAAGTTGTTGGAGTCCATCATATGCCCCGCTTCATCTCTCGATGTGAGTTCATCTCAGGACTTTCCCAATTTGGATTTGGAAGTTTTTCTCAGGGTTAGTCCAACAGAATATACCAATGTCTACTACAGCAGTTTTTAGTTCAATAACCAAACTAGACTCCATGTCTAATCAGATTAAGGAAGGCTATTTAACCTAAGCACCACGCTTAATTTAAAAGCCAATAGAAGCATGTGCAGTACTTCTAAACCAACACTTACTAAGGTAGACAAAGGTAACATGAAAGCACTATAGAGATTTACTCAAACAGTGATGGCAGAGCATGATTAATGTTTAGAAAATTGAGCATGCCAAAGGTAGGGACAACCAAAATAATGTAGCAACATGGCAAGGAATCTATTTATGGAAGTATATCCCCCAAGCTTGAATTTGGCAAAAATCAAGATTGGATAAGTGCAATTCAATGTTGCATAATGATTGGTTGGACATACCTTGCATTTGTTGCTCCTTTGACCTTTTTGCTTTGAACCTGGAAAGGTTAGTGACAAGAATACCCGAAGGAATATTTTTGCAATTATAATTCTATGCTCATTTAAGAAGGACAACACAATAGAAAGGTGAACAGTTATGCCATGATCTGAATAGTGCTTGTTTTAGGACACTAAGCTTGTCCTTGGGAAACCTTCAAGATGTAAATTGGTGAAGTGGTTTCCCCTCCAACGCCAATCTATGTGCACTAATCTCAGGATTCAACACAATGAGATCTACAATATTTATGATAAGTATATATGTCTACAACCATCCTCTCAAAATCAGAGGAATAGGGAGCATGAGGTGGTTGAAGATCTCATGTGCGGTAATGTTGGAGAGACTAAGTGAATCAGGAGATTTTTCATATGAGCAAGGTCTTGATGGGGTGTTTAAGAAGTAACTACTTTGCTCATTGAAGCCTCCATCATCTTTCACTTCCAAGGGTGACTCGACATAAATGTCCAAAATTCCCCCTGGATCGTCTATCGAAATGATCTTATCTAAGGCCTTGTCCATCCATTCAATGGCAATAGCACATAGGTTTTTAATGCTCTCTAGCCATGGATGTTGCTCTTCACGATCCTCTATATGGTTTTGATGATTCCTATGCATGGGATAGCTAGATGGATTTCTAGGATCATCGGGTGGTTTAGGAGAAAGAGCATAAAACGAGTCATAGGGGTCAAGGATGGGTTTAAAGGTGGGTTCATATTCTATTTTTGATGTGGTCATAAAAGGAGAGAAGACGAAGGTGGTTTCTAAATGGCTATGATCTCCTTCTATGGCATCACTTGACATGCCATCCTTGAGTCTTTCTAAACGTCCTTCAAAGGGATTGAGTGTGAGACGCTTTCTAAGAGATCTCTTCCGAGAAGATTTATAATGCATGCACTAAAAGATCTCTTGTGAAGCGGGAAGTTTACGCTCCTCCCAAAATTGTCATAAAAAGAATTTCTAAGGATAGAATTACTTCTTTCCTTAGAGAATTTTGGAGTACTTACTGGTTTGGGATGGATAGCCAAATCATGGGATTGAAATGTTTGTGAAGTGGCTATTAAAACTTCCTCTTCTAGTTTGGGGGATGATTCCTTCTCTACCTCTAGGATGTTATCATGAAGGCTAGAGCAAGGAGTGTGTCCATTAATAATAAGGACAAACCTCACTTCACTAAAGGGTAAAGAAAGGAAAACTCCTCCAAAGGTGATATTATCAAGACCCGTATAAAAATGATGAAGAAGAACATGGTCTTGTAAGGCTAGGTCTAGACCTAAATTTATAGGAAGATTAAAAGATTCCCTAAGTGTAGCAAAAAGTTCATTACCTACTTGATCGAAGATAGGACTTTGGGTTCATTACCTTCTCCATGGTTAGAAGATAGGACCTTGGGTACAATACCCTCTTGATTAGAAGATAGGACTCTAGCTGTAGAAAAGGGTTGGCTTTGACCTATTGCAACCACGTATTGGTGTAGCTCATAGCTAGATGTGAAAATCATGGGTTCTAGAGGCTCTAAGCATGTGCTCATGGGTGCAAGATATTGGTGGATAGGCGTGGAATCGGGTTATCCATAAGGATATAAAAGAAAAGGCAAAATAAAAATACAAAAAGATAAAAGTATAATACAAGGCTACAGACTTAAGGTTATCTCAAGCAGACCGTCTTTCTCCCGGCAACGGCGCCGTAAATGCTTGTTGATACTAGATACGCACACGAAAGAATCAAAGAGAAATAATCCGCAAGCGCACGGATATCGGTGAGCACTTCACCCGGGAGATATTCCAGAGTATCGTTATTTATTTATCCGCTAGGAGAAAACGTGCATCTGACTAACCCAAGTCTATACTTAACCCCCGAGCTACAGACAAGGTAAATGAGCGATATAGAGAGGATTACTACCACAGTCTCCTTCCAACCTATGGCAAGCTTTGCAACTACTACTCTATGGGAGCACCTAAGAAAAGACACCACAGAGGATGCTTAACCTAGCACTTTTGGACCTACCTTACCTACTGACGGGAAGTGGGCTACAAAGGTAACAAAGGGATTGTCACTTCCCTCGATACTACCACGTTTCCGGCCAGATAGAGAGCATCTACGAGTGAACCTAGCCCAAGCACCACGCTTACGCTATGAACGATTACTCTATTCCCAACCGGAAGCGAATAAAGTAAACTCGTAAACCAAAGAGCAATAATAACAAGAACTTACTAGTATCAGAAGTTGAATTGCAGAATGATCCTAGAACCAAGCCTCGGGTTAGGAGACTTGATTCCGTAGGTACAACCGGAGAGGAGACACCGACATGCCGGGCTTCCTCCAACTCTACCTCCACCCTATACTCTCTCTATCTATCTTGAATGCTAGGCTCTAGGGAGGAGATCCATTCAAGGGACCCCTCTCACCCGATCCTCTCAGAAATAATGAATTAGGTTTCATGGGATGCCTCCTCCGGGGGGCCGGGGGCCCCGCTTATATAGCCCCCTAGGATGCACCGCAGCCTCGGATCAAACCGACCTAAACGGACGATTATTATTCATCCTCAAAGGCGGTGGAACAGGGATCCGCGAGGCCGACGTTGATTGGCCGAACCGGTGAGTCGGCCGACCAAGGTAGGGAGTCGGCCGACTCCTCCACCGAGCCCGTTCGGGCTCCCGTTTGGTCCGAGCCTTCTCGAACCTTCCAGACAGAATTTTCACCGGTTCCCGATTATCTCTATGTAAACCCGACATGTGGGCCTTCCTTGGGTATTTTCAGCCGACACCCCGCGTAAAACAGACATTCACCAAAACTCATGGAATTCCATTAGTGTAAGCCCTATATCTAGATGGTAATTATATTTAGGTCCTTTTTCATGTCTAGTTGACGGTTAAAAATAGGAGTTATCTACCGTCAACAATGGTCATACATAGGAAACTTTGAGTTTTATTTAAAAATCTCTCAAAACTCCGGAATGAAGGTTGAGCAAAGAGCTTCAGACATAGTGCTTGACTTGACCGTTCTGTCTTTCAACTGCTCATGACCCAAGTGAAGGCTACAAGCCCCATGGTGGAAGATAATATGGGTAAGTTTGAAGTCAGAATAGTTTACTCTAATCCGGAGGAGAGTTCCTGTTTGAACGCATGTGTACTTTTGAGGCATGAAAGCATTATAGCAACTCCTGATCCCTTGTTGAGTTTAGCTTTGCTCAGGGACGAGCAAAGGTTTAGCTTGGGGGAGTTTGTTGACGGTAGTTAACGTCAATTTTTAACCATCAACATAACTTCTATTACTGCAAAAAGATGATCACCAATGTAGGTCTAGATTTTTGAACTAACAAATTCCACGAGTTTTGGTGCACCTACGTTTTGCAGGGCTTACACAGGAATAGAGCTAAAATGGATAAAGTCATTGAATAAAAGTATCTCAAATGATGAATTGGACTACACCACTGCGAAGGGCTCGTCGAGACGATCAAAATGGATATATCATTTGCTATATTTGGACTCCGAAACAAAAAGATATAAAGGAGAGAAGTTTCACATGTGATGATAGCACAAGAAGACAAAACGAGCTGACAGCCGGGACCCACACAGCAGTAGCTGTCGGCCGACAGCGCCGACAGGTGGGCCCCGCACTGCAGGCGGCTGCTCCCCACAGGGGCGCACGCGTCAGCTCGGGCCAATGGCACGGTGACATGTGGCGGCGGTGTCCCCCACGCACCAGGCTACGTGGCGGGCTCTGAGTGGAGGAGGATGGCGGTGGCGTAGTTCAGGCGACCAGCGGGCGGCTAGACCGGCCAAACCGGGGGTTCAGCTGGCCAGGAACCCGGCAGAAGCTTCCAGAAACGCTGACAGCGCCTGGTTCCACCGGTTCTGGTCCGGTTCAGGCCCTTAGGGGCCGGTTCTTGGCCGGTTTTCTGCGGGGATCGACCAGGGAATATGCCAGGAATATGCTGATGATCTCCACTATCCATCTAGGTCGGTTTGATCCAATGGTGAAGAATAAACGTGACATGGATCGATGACGTGGCGATTCCTTAGGGGCTACTCCACCCAGGGCTATATAAGGAGGGCGCCCCCTATGGTTTTTCCATCATATCTCTTCTACAAGATCAAAGCTAGGGTTTCAATTATCCATCTAATTAGAAGAGGGTCCCTCTAGTTCATCTAGTTCTTGTCTAGTTCATCTAGTTCTAGTTCTAGTTCGTCTAGTTGTATCTAGAAAATAGGGAGAGAGAGGAGGAGAGAGCTGAGGAGGAGCCGGATCTGTCGGATCTTCCTCAACATTGTACTTTTGCAGCATCTAGTTCATCTTCAAGCTACTCTCCAGGTTCTACAATTATTATTTCTAAGTTCAGTTCTTTATTTAATTATACTTTATTCTATTTACTTGAACTCTGCTTGTATTTGAGTGCTCTAGTTATTCTAGATAATTAGAGAAGTAAACGCTAGTGTAGACGTGGTGTCTAGGCTATAGTTTACCTGAGTTTGCACCCAATCCCACGGATAGTTGTGGTAGCCCCAGAGGTGACAGCTCTGTCAGGCCTTTGTATTCCACCATGTTCCGGGTTGGTGTTTCGTAGAGCTTTTTGGCAGCCTTCTCCCGACTACTTTATTCCCAATCTCTTTCGAGAGTCGGAAAGGTACTGTTGCTCCATAGTAAGTAGAGTGTAGTAAGCCTGATTTTGATCACCCAATCAACTTAGAAAACTCTAGAAGGTTCCTCTCTGCCCACCAAAAACATATATATCTTTCTTTTCTTACCTTTATCCTTGGACGGCCTTGATTCTCTAGTACACTTCACGTTCCCCGTGGAAATCGATACTCTGGAATACTCCCGGGTGAAAGCTACATCGTACTCCGTGCGCTTGCGGATTTATCTGCTTACGCTAAGAAGTGTCAATAGTTTCTGATAGATATCATTCTATTGTTGGTGTCTAACACTGCACCCCAAAAACTCATCCAACTCATTCCCACTATTATATCTACCTCAAGTCCAGGAAGAACTATCAAGTTCAACCAGAATCTCCATTGACCTAAATCCAAGGCCACAGCCTGAACCATTCTCCTCGTATTAATGTCAGCCCCAGCTGAGCTAATACGGAACTCTATACCCAACTCAGTGATATTCCAATTGTGCTTTAGTGCAAATGCCTCACTGACAAATGAATGCGATGATCCAGAATGAAACAAAACAACTGCAGGAGTTTGGTTGGTGAAAAACATACCCGCTGTCATTGGTTCTCCCTTGACGGTATCCTCCAAGGTGGTATGATGCACTCGAGCCTGCTGCTGCTGCTTCCTAGGATTCGGGCACTCCCGTGAGTAGTGACCAGTCTGACCACAGTTGTAACATGGCCCCATCCCTCCGGCTTTTACTCCTGTGTTGCTGTTCTGGCCTGCCTTCCCCTGAGGTACAGGTGTCCTAAATGCCTGGGGACGTTTGTGCTGGTTCTGCCCTTGGTTGCCCTTCTTCTGATGAGAACAGAACTTGGAATTGGGAGGACGATACTGAGAATGAAAGTTCTGGAACCTCCCCTGAGAAGGACCACTCTCAAAGGCCCTCTTGTTGCGACCCTTAGCTGCCACATGGATACTGTTCTGATTCTCCTGAGTCAGGCAGTCATTGTAAAAGTCATTGAAAGTGACACGGGCAGAAGTACCCATTGTCTTCATCAGCTTGGAACTCAGGCCCCTCTTGAAGCTTGCAATCTTGGCTTCATCAGTGTTCACAAACTCTGGAGCATAGCGGGACAAGGTCATGAAGTTGTGTACGGTCAAGATGGACTAGGGGGGTGAATAGTCCTTCCTAGAATTCTTACGCACCGGCTAACTGAAACAAATGCGGAATTAAAACTATCGGTCTAGCTAAGACTACACCCCACTAACTAAAGCTCTAGTAGCACCTTGTAAAAGATCCTAAACAAGAAGCAAGGTGCTAAACTAGCTAGTGTTCGCCTAAACAATTCTAGCTTGCAAGGTCACACAAACCTAAGCAACTAGTACTTTGTCACACCGGGGAGCACCTACACAATCCTAATAAGCAAGAGCTCACTAGATGCTCAAGGACAAGGCTACACAAGCCGAACCCAGGAGCGCAATTTATTTAACTACACAAGCTAAGCAAAACACTTACTCTACTTCTAGCTACACAAGCAAGAAGGTGCTCAACTAACTACACAAGCAAAAGAGCACAAGAGTAACTACTCAAGCTAAGCAAGAATATAGCAATGTAAAACAAGCTTGAGTAGAGAAGATGCAAACCACCGCGAAGAGTGGACACACGAAGTCGCAGCAGGGGCGAATCACCGGGCGTCGATGCCAATCACCTGCACACAACCAAGAGGAGGTGCACTGACTCGGCAACCACAAATCGACACACGATTTTTCCCCTGGTTCACTTGGTCGCCACCAAGCTACGTCCAGTTGTGGCGATGCACTGACTTGGTGATGAGATGGCCGCTCAATTTGGCTCACTGCCAAAAACCCCTCCGGGGAGCCCCAACTCCAATCAACACAAGACCGGGATCCTCCAAGCCACGCTCAACTAGAGTAGCCAATTCGCGCACACGCGGGGAAGGCTCAAGAACCCCTCACAAATCCTCCTCCGGAGCACCGCACAATCTCCACGGGTGCTACAACGAAGTCTCTTGCCACCAAGCCATCTAGGAGGTGGCGACCTCCAAGAGTAACAAGCACACCGGCTTGCAACACGAACACCTAGTGCCACTCGATGCAAATCTCTTAATGCAACGCACTAGAATCAATCTCTAACTCAAGTGGATGAACACTCTCAAGCATGGATGAGTTAGAGGGCTCCCAAGCACTACAACACAAGCCACCAAGGCCCTAGTGTGCTAAGCAACCGGCCATGGCCGGCCAACACATGTATTTATAGCCCCAAGCTCGAAACTAGCCGTTGTCTCCTCGGGCTGCACAAGTCAACTACGCCGGACGCGTCCTACGCTAGCGCCGGACGCGTCCTACGCTTATACCACCAAGCCAAGGTTCAAAACTAGCCGTTGGAGGGGTCACGGACAGCGCCGGACGCTCATTTTGTGAGCGTAGGACGCGCCGTTGGAGGGGTCACGGACAGCGCCGGACGCTCATTTTGTGAGCGTCGGACGCGTCCTACGCTCGCCGGACGCTGTCCAGTGAGTGTGTTCTCATGTCCCAACGCCGGACGCCCATTTTGAGTGTGCCGGACGCGTCCTATGCGCGCCGGACGCGTCCTGCGCCAGCGTCCGGCGCTCTCAGGACAGCAGACCACCTCTCACTCAATCGGGCATATCTCTTAGCTCCGAACTCCATTTTCGATGATCTTAGGCTCGTTGGAAAGCTTACTCAGAGGACTAGATCCAGAACACTAAGGATCAAAGCAGTTTTCCAATCTAAGAACCAACAACTCTCTTTTTCAGCACAACGGTTCACCGAACCTTCTCCAACTTCTTCTCTTTTCTCAACTCCTTTGCAAATGTGCCAACACCACCTAGTGTACATCACCATGTGCATGTGTGTTAGCATTTTCACAATTATTTTCCAAAGGATTTTCTCTTGTTCTCACAACGCCACTCGATCCTAGCATGTCGCAATGTTAGATCGCTCAAATGGCATTAAATGACCGGGATGCAAACAAGTTTGCCCCTCTTGATAGTACGGCTATCAAACCTAAATCCGGTCATCAACTTCTCTACACTCCTTATGACCGGTGAAATGAATTGCCCTATAGCAATACCTTTGCCTTGCGCAATTCCACTTCCACCGTCTTCCACCGGAGTGCCAATGCAACACATGCACCGACACAATCTCAAGTTGATATGATCCACTTCATATCGTCATGCAACCCTCTCGGTCCAACGATCTTGATCTCACTTGCTCTTCACCGCCTCATGGTCCATCGAAACCAAGTCTTGCCCGAGCTTCACCTCTCTAGGTCCATCGCTCCACTGCCTCGACTTGTCCTTCACACACCCTCCGGTCTCGAGCCAAGCCTCATCTCGATCTTCACCATTGGTCACATGACTCCATGTCATGTCACATATGCAATAAATCTCCTTCATTACCACATGTGTGAGCACTTCAACATTAAGCCCTCCAAGGCATATGTTGCTCACACACATGAACTTGTGTACTAACCCTGTGTATCTCAACCATAAGCACATGTTAGTCCACCTAAGTTGTCACTCAATTATCAAAACCAAACAAGGGACCTTTCAATCTCCCCCTTTTTGGTAATTGATGACAACTCTACAAAGATATGGAAATAAAGTTCATAAAGGACTCTATGTCACTTATCCAACATTTAAGCTTAATGCTATGATTTGGATAAGTGTCACAAAGTCAACTTGGTAGTGATAGCTCCCCCTACATGTGTGCTCAAATGGTTTGGTTTCAAGCTTGCACACATGCATAGATATGGAAATTCTTGGGAGAGTAATCACTACTAAGTGATGCTAAGGTATATAGGATAAACCTTTGAAGCGTGATACCAATCGGAGTTGCACATTGAAGTTCATCCTTAGCATCATCATGGTTAGCTAGAAATCACTTGAAACAACACTAGAAACCCCGTGAGATGAACATTAGAAGCAAGGTTCTAGTACCACGAGAAATGAACACAAGTGACTAGCTAAACCAACCTATGCATGCTAGTTATCAAATCATCAATCAAGACTATGACTAGCATACACCACACAAGCATTGCATATTGAATTTAAGAACAATGCAAATGCAAGCAAGCACATGAATATGCACATATCAAATGTAATCAATCAAGTTCATGAGCTTGCTCCCCCTACTTGTGTGCTTCTCTTGTACAAGAACTTTGATCCTCTTTAGTTCTTCAATGTTGCTCTTCTTGATCTATGTCCATCTTCTTCTCCCCTTTGTATGCATCTTGCATATCTTTGTACCATTCTCTCCCCTTTGTCATCAAAAACCATAAAGGGTCCAAGACCGCTTGTATGATACTTCGTGTAAGACAAACTTCTTGATGCAAAGGATTGGAGCTAGGGGTTGATGGTTGATTCTTGAATCTTCCTTTTGATGGACACACCATATATTGCAATGACACCACTTGTAAACTCCACATGTAGTTGCATGAAATCCACTTGTCACTATGCATTGGGCACTCCCCCTTTATCATAGCACCAAAGATACCACATGTGTAGGTCACTTGCAAGATCTTTGCCTCTAATACCAAGGAAGTGGGGCTCCTCCCCCTATGACAAAGCTTGGGTCAAACCAAATGACAATCTTGAGCAAATCTTGATTTGATCACTTAAAGTTGAGGATCACTTGTGGAACCACCTTGTTGAAATATGAATGAATACCACATTCTTGAACTAGATTGTTTTCATGAGCTTCTTTCTATTGAACTTGAGCTAACTTGATTTGCACATGAGCTTCCAAGTCCAGTTTGAACCAATGACAAGCTTCTTCACACCTTACTAGGAGGGTTATCTTGCCAATGTTGTACTTGTAGCTAACATGCAATCCAAAGTAGATCAAGTACATGGGTTCACTAGCCCATGAACATGTTATATGTTACCACTAGAACAAGTAAGACATAGACACAATAGTGGCACCATATAAACATCAAAACCTTTTGATTTTTCATGAATGCTCCTAGATATCATGACTATATGCACTAAACAAGTCCTTAGCAAAATATATATGCATATGTCAACCAATGTCACCTTTGCTATCTTGGAGTAGAGGATAGTCATGAGATTCCAATTCAGCTCCTCAATAGCAATGTGAAGTCCATTCAATAGCTTGATGAAGCCAATAGATATCCATGAAGAATTGCATGCTTCATTCATATGAAATGAGAACCACTTATGATCAAGTGCATCTCTTGTTGTGGTTGGCTTGCATCTTCTCTTGATCTTTGCTTGCATGAGAGAATACCACAAGTAATATCACTTGATTTGTCATGTATTGCTCTCTATTTGGATGTTGCTTGTCTTCTTGATCAATCTTCTTTGATGTCTTCAACTAAGCATCTTGAACCTTCTTAGATCATCACTTCTATGTTGGCCTTCCAAGCTCACTTGTCAAACCCATCTCTCATGGGCGGCACACCTCCTCGGTGGAGAGAAGTGATCTCACTAAGAACAATCCTTGACACTCAATTGAATTGCCATTCATTTGATTGATGCTTGGACTTGATCTTGATCTTGATATTCAATAACCAAACATAGGTTCCTCAACCACTTATAATCATGTTTCCAACTTGAGGACCTTTCAATGTGAGTGACACTTGAGATATCCAATGTTTGTCACTTTTCTAGCAGATTCTGTAACCTTCAAAGATTGACTCATATATCCCAATGTATAGCTCCAAATGCCATGAAATTTGGTAGAGATGAGAATCACTAAGTATTATTGCTTCTGTAAAAATTTGAGCTTCATTGGCCTTCTAGATTGCTGCCAGATTTCACATCTTCTCATACTGCTACATGCTGAAAACTGCTGCACTATAGCTGATAAGAACTACTCCAAAACTGTAGCAATCCTTATCCAATTCTCATGAAATTTGCACAGAATATTGACTCATAAGCATAGAGCATGCATACCAAATTTCAAGCCATTTCAATAAGATTTGATTCATCAAACTGAGACTTGATCACAGCTAGCTCAGATTTCAGAATTTAGACAGATTTAAACAATTGAGCTATGCTTCTTCAAAAATGACTCAAACTTGATGTCAACTTGTTTGAACATCATCACAATACATATATCCAGTCAAACCACTCACTAAAAGTCATCTTGTGATCATATTCATCCAAACTAACTCAAATTTGAATACTAGACATTGAATTCATTCAAACATCTCATAGCAAGCAACCAATGCATATATATCCAATTCAATCAACTCATATGCATCAAATGAATGTGATCAACAAAATATATACCTTGGTAGCACATGATCTTCCAATAATAAGCTTCAACTCAATACAATTGCAAGCCATCACATATGACAATTGATCACCACAACTTGAATTTGCACTTGTATGTTATAGTACATTGGACTTCACTTGTCATGACTTGGCATTGGGGTAAGAATAGCACTAAGCTTCAATACTTGATTCAATCACATGATGAAGAATATGAACTCAATTGAATCAAGGCTCCAATGCCATAGTACCTACAAATATTCATCCACTTTTTGATGGTACCCAAACTTGTTTGGGTCCTCTCAAGTTAGGAGCAACATACTTAGGCAAAGCCTTAGTATGAGTAGCGGGATGTTTTGCAATAGGAACCGATGAGGTACCATTACCATCCTTTCTAAGCACATCATTATCATCAATTGAAATGGGCTTAGAAGTTTTACCTAGGGGACATGAATGAGCCATGTGTCCCCTTTCCCGGCATGAATAGCATCATTTCTTTGGTAGAGCCTTCTTCTCATTGCTCTTGTGATGCTCTTCATGGCCTTTCCTCTCATGAGTTGCTTGAGACTTTTTCTCAAGCTTGTTGGAACACTTCGAGGCAAAGTGTCCCATTTCTCCACACTTAAAGCACTTGATGTGAGCATGAGCTTCCTTCTCATGGATCTTGCTCATCATCATCTTGGCATCTTGGATATGAGTTGGATGCCTTGCTCTTCCACCCCTTCTTGTCTTCTTCTTCATCATCTTCAAGTCATCAACTTCGGCTTCATGGTTGATCTTGACTTGAGCTTGGGGTGACTTCTCTTGCTCAACTTGTGGCTTTAATTGAGGCTACTCTTGATGCTTCACCAATTGCTTGGTTGGGCACATTGAGGTGAGATGACCCGAATGTGACACTTGAAGCACTCGACATGCTTGAGCCTCTCTTCTTCTTTCTTCAACTTGACCTTCTCTTGATTGGGGCAAGCATATGCAAGGTGTCCCTTTTCATGGCATTGATAGCACATGAAATGGGATAGCTTCATCTTCTCTTGCCTCTTAAGCTCTCTAGCCACTTTTCTTCCTCCCTTGGTCAACTTCTTCTTGATGAATCCACGTCCACTCTTGTCATTGAGGCTTCTTGGATTCTTCACTATTTACTCAAAGAGGACCTTAGAGTTGTAGCACCTCTCTAACTTGTTGCTCAAGTTCTCAACCTTCTTTTTGAGCTCATTGTTCTCCTTCAAAAGGTTAGTCTCACAAGACATATAAGTAGAACAAGAGTCTATATGTGAAGAACATGGCATAGACAATAAATCATCACAAGAGGTGGATACATGCTTCTTGCCTACATCACAAGGGTTAGTAACATGAGATTGATCATTTGACCCAAGTGATGAGCTCTCACTAGTTTTAATTTTTCCATTGGAAAACTTCTTAGTGAGAAAAGCATGTTCTTGTACCAAGTTATCATGAGCAACACTAAGTTCCTCATGAGCCAATTTTAGCATATCATGTGAACAAGTAGTAACATAAAGTAGATGCTCTTGTTGTTCACATGTTTTATTTAGAAAAGAGTTTTATTTTTCCAATTTGCTTGTTTTAGCAAACTCCTTTTCTAAAGCTCTTGACAACTTAAACACAAGCTCAAGACTTGGATCATCACAATCAAAGATCACATTGCCAATCTTTACCTTGCGGTCACCATGTGACAGGTAGCAATGTGATGAAGTCGGTGAGCTTGTAGTAGAGTCATCACCCTCATATGCATCATCAAGTGAGCTTGTAGTAGAATCTTCACTTGCTTCACTTGAGGCATCATCATCATCGTCATCAAGTGAACTTGTGGTAGGAAGTTCATCATCTTCACTTGACCTTGAGGTGGAGCAATCCTCCACAACAACCTTCTTGTGGTCATGCTCAACATCCTCAAGTGGCACCACCTTGGGCTCCTCCACCTTGTACTTTCCATCATCCCATGTGGAGGCATCACCATAGGTATGCTTGATGGACTCCCACAACATGCGGGCGGTTCCCTCATGGTTCACCTTCATAAGCACATCATAACTCAAGGCATCTATTAGATAACAATGTGCATTAACATCAAGATAATAGATTGCTTCTTGAGCCTTGGTGATGTTTTCCTCATCCAATGGTTGGGTGAGACCATTGGTGACAACCCACCACACCTTAGCTCCTGAGACACGAAAGTGATCAAGCATATGGTGTTTCCACCGAGCAAAGTCCGTGCCATCAAAAGTGTGCGTGTCACAAGAGAACTCATTATCTATCCCACTAGTTGCCATCCTCTCAGGTCGGTGAAGACCACTAAAAAGAGAGACCCGGCTTTGATACCACGTGTAGGGTCGAGATGGACTAGAGGGGGGTGAATAGTCCTTCCTAAAATTCTTACGCACCGGCTAACCGAAACAAATGCGGAATTAAAACTATCGGTCTAGCTAAGACTACACCCCACTAACTAAAGCTCTAGTAGCACCTTGTAAAAGATCCTAAACAAGAAGCAAGGTGCTAAACTAGCTAGTGTTCGCCTAAACAATTCTAACTTGCAAGGTCACACAAACCTAAGCAACTAGTACTTTGTCACACCGGGGAGCACCTACACAATCCTAATAAGCAAGAGCTCACTAGATGCTCAATGTAACGTCCCGCCCCTCCGAGGCCGGGCCCGCTTACATCTGGCCGCTTAAGTAGGACATAGACTGCCCTCACAGACCAACACTAGTCTTTTCTGCGCACTTTGTCCTCACTCATGCGCACCCGGGAAGTACTTCCCGGTCGGTCACCCATCGCTCCAGGCCAAGCACGCTTAACTTTGGAGTTTTTTAGAAGATGGGCTTCCGGAAAAGAAGTTGCAACTTGTTGATATGAGTATCCTATTAATCCTGTTAAGCTCTGGGCCGGGGTGTTACATTACTGAAACATCCTCAATTTTCCACGAAGGGAAAAATCACAGAATGATATACAACAGTTGATAATCAATTCCATACATCGAATTCTGAGAATACAGAGTACAAATAGAAGTGTTTACAATAATAATTACAACGCCACACCGGCGTAAACAAAGTGAATCTAACATCCGAAACGACTTGCGAAGGAAGAAGTATAACGCGGAAGCGCTTCAAACTCCAACTTGAGCGTAGGCACGAGACCTTCTAATCCTTTCAATTCCTAACATCACGGGAAAACCGCACACCGCCGATGTGTGCGAGGTCATGGTCGCACCGAATGAGCTTTAGTGGAAAAGAGAAAATAAAGGGATCTCGCGATCCTATATTTGGCCGTGGTTTGCATCCTAGCGCATGCGAGGTAGCAACAAGTATAATAATAATAATAATCAAGTTTAACACATTCCCAAATCCCGCACACACATCCATCCACCATCCCATCCATCCCATCCACACATCACCACACCCCACACACCACACACCATACCCCACCACGCTTCACGTGGCCGGCAAGACGACTCCCTCTCGTCGTGGCTCAACGACCCGCAGCCTCCTGTGCTCACGGTCGGATGTAACACACTCATATCCCAAGAAAGGCGAAGACTCCTCTCCTAGTCAAGCAAGCATCACAAGGGATCGGTCCATAGCCGACGAGTCGCCTATGTATCGATCGATCAACCATACACTCGCAGAGGTTTCACTATTCCACAAGATAGCCATCATAGGTGTGCCCACCTAGGCGATATCGATCGCCATAAGCCTAGAGCGAATACCATCCCGCCACTCGACCCCGGCCGCCGAGATCGTGAGACATAGTACCAGCCTCGGGGTCACTATGTTGGTTAAGGAGGGTGTGAGCACTCTCGGCCCGTACCTCCCGACACATCCGCTTACTCCGCACGGTAATGGCATTCGTTCTACCGCATGGTTAGACCGTCTCTTCCCATTAGAGAGCGAGTGGAAAGTAAGCGTCCAATGATCCGGTCACTAGCACTCAAGTCCTTAGGTATTGGCCGACAAAGCCGATGTCTCCCCCGTATGGGCTAATCTTTACCGTGCCGCCACGGCACCCCTTTCCAAGGCTCCACCCCAAGGAGCTCACACCAAGGACACCTCAATCCAAACCAGTTACCCGCCACAGTACTCACAAAGCGGGGATACCTGTGCCGTATCCTCAAGCAGACTCGCTCGAAGCTCGTCGTAATCCCCGTCCGGCCGACTCAACCCTCACCACACACCCAAGACTCACGCAAAGACACCGCTCATCACCATAACCACAAGTCCGGCATCCCAAGCCAAACCATTCCTGTGGGTTCACCACCCGCACCACATATACAATGCGAAGTGGAGTTATAATAAGTATGGTGATAATAAATACAAGCACGCGTAAGGGCGGTAATATATATAAGTGCGAGCGCAAGGCTGGGTAACATGGTAAAAGGGCTTCGAACAAGATAAATATAGCTCAGGCAGTATCATGCATCATATACTAGCAAAGGAATAAATATAAAGCACTAGCAGTTCTAAACATGCAATGTCTAATAGGATTCTCTAAAATAAAGGTGCTGCCATGACACCTGCGATGTCGAGGAAGTAGTTGTACAAGTCCGTCAGTAGGGGTACAAGTCCTCCGTAGTCGTACAGCGGATCTCCACCTCACGTCCTTAGGTCGCTCCTTTCCCGAATCGACTCTGAAACCGAAACGTAATAGTCGCGTTAGCGACTCCTATGGAATCCACAAAGAAGCAAATGAAATATAGAAGAACCAAATGCACTCAAACATAGTCTTAAACTGTACATCTCGATTTTAGATGAATTTCCATATAAAGATCACATTTTTCGGAGCTCGTATGAATAAGTTATGAATTTCCGAAGTTTAAACAATATTCTGAAAAAGATAAATAGATGATTTATAATAGGCCGACACGTGGCAGCACGTCATTACGCCACGCGGCAGACTGACGTGGCTGCTGATGTGGCACTGACAAGTGGGTCCCGCGGTGACGTCATTGCTGACGTCAGCGTTGACCAGGTCAACCCTAAATGGGCCGCTATGGGCTGAGATGGGCCGACTGGGCTGGACTTGGGCCGGGCTCGGCCCGCCACATGGCGCTCCCTGGTTCTGCCACGTCACCGACTGGATCTCCATTGGGCTCTATCTGGGTCTGGTCTACGGGCGTATCCCCCCGTCTGGTCCATGGTGGACTGGCTGTAGTTGGTCTATGGACCGCTCTCTTGGTCCATGGTGGTCAAGGTTCACCCGGTTCATCGAGCTCACGGTCTAGGTGGTCCGGGTTCATGGGATTTGGCATTAGGGTGCTGAGGCTCACGGGAGTGGTCCATGATGGTCCGGGTGGTGTGGGTCCCGCTGTCAGTTTCATGGTTCTTATGGACCAGCTCCACCTTCTCCCACCAACCTCCATCTTCTTCTTTCCCAATCCTCTGTCCAGTGCGCGGCGATGGCATGGCCGGCGATGGCACGGTCACGCGCAAGGGTGCCCCGGCTGTCCTTAGCCCAAGATATCGAGCGCACCGGCCTGGAAGACGAGCTGGGGGCGACCACGGCAAGGTGCATCATGGCCACAAAGATCCATGGCGAGGCGCTAGTTGGCTCGGGCTACGGCAATGGCGGCGTGACCGCGACGGCGAGATGCGGCGCAGGGCTCAAACACACCCTGGGTCCCAATTTGGCAAGTCGCGAGTTCGATTCCCGTCCCAAGGGTGCCGTAGGGCCTGCCGGCGGCGACCAAAGGCACGGCGGCGCACACTCCGCGGCGGAGGCTCGCGGCGGCGCCGGCGGCATGGCGGCGCAAGGCTCTACGTCTCCTGGGACTACATCCTCCGCAACCGACGACGCCGCGGGGTGCAGCAGGCCACGGCAAAGCTCCACGGTAATCCTTAACGGTCGAGGACAGCCGGAGCTTGCCGGCGCAAGTGCGCCATGGTGGCGCTCCGAAGAGGCCCCATGTGGACATGGTCGCCGGCGGGGGTATCTCCCGCAGTCTTCTTTCGCCGTTAGCGCGCGCATGGGACGCGACACACCATGGCGAGATCAGATCCGGGGTTCAAGCGTCCAAAGGGGTTTTATCTTCGCCGGGAACGGCGGCGCTCCGCGGCGGGCATGGCCGCGGCGGCGATTATGGCGGCAGGGCTCTCGGCGTTTGGTGGCGCCGGACTTCCTGAGGCTTTGGCCGGTCCGTGTGTGGGGGTGCGTGTGTCCCAGAGGCCGGTAGAGGCCCTCGGTCTACGCGCTCTGGTTTGAGCGCCATGGCCAGAGAACAGCAGGGCTGAGGAGGCGGAAGAGCCATGGCGGCGTACCTCCGTGGTAGAGGAAGTAGGCGGGGGCTCGCAGCGGCGCGGCAAGGGCGATGTCGAGGCACAGCTGCTCGCGGTTCGGCTTCTCGGCAACAGCGGCTCCTCCTCCTCCTTCTCCACGTCCTTCTTCCCCGGCTTGGTGGCGGCTTCTTCTTCCCGGCCGGCGGCGATCTTTCTCCGCCTCCTTTCTTCTCCTCTTCCTACTTCCTTCCCCAATTCGGTGTGGCTGGTGGCGTGGTTGTGAAGCCGCAAGCGGCGGCGGCGGCTAGGAGAACCCTAGGGCGCCGGGGTGTTCCTTTTATAGCACCGCGGCGAGGTGGTAGGTTCGGCGGACGGTCCATGATCATGGAGCTCGATCAGGCGGCTATGGGTCTCTCGGCACGTCGCTATCAAGGCTCAGAGGGCTCCACCCGTCAGCGGAACCGGCCGATTGGCTTCGCGGGGCAGCGAGCGGGAGCAGGTGGGGGAATTCGGCACGCGGCAGGGGCATGTGCGCGCGCGCGCGGGGGAGAAAAGCGTCGCGGCCGCGGGTCTTTTGCACCAGGGCTGTCGGAATACTGTCGGCCCAGCTGGTAACGCTTCCGGACGTCGATGCCGCGGGCAAAGGATCGGGCGGTCGAGCGGGCAGCGTGGCGGCTACGCTTCCCCGTCCCGGCCAAAAGCGAGCGAGAGAGAGGGAACCGGTGGAACATATGACAGCTGGGGTCCACTCGTCGGTGGCTGCGTCGCTTGTCTGTCTCCTAGCGGGGATGGGCCGGTGGTGTTGGGCCGGCGAGAAAGAAAAGAAGAAAGAAAGGAGGTGGGAGTGGGCTGGCTCGGTGGAAGAAAGGAGGAGGCAGGCCGGATTGGTGAGCTGTGCCGGTTCTCTGATTGGGCTGGAAAAAGAGGACGAGCAGGCCGGCGGGTTGGCTTCGGGCCGATCGGTCCTGGGAAAATTAAAATGGTGAGAGAAGAGAGTAGTGGGCCGGGCCGAGACTTCGGGCCGAATTAGGTTTGCCTTTTATTTCCTTTCTTCCTTTCTTTTCCCTTTTCGTTTTTGGCCAAATATTATATGTAATATGTTCGTGATTTGTATCATTTGTACAACATTTCGTGGTGGTCACGGGGAGGTCTTAGGCTTGTTGGAATATTAATCCCCATAATATATATATATTATTTCATCTATTTATTGTATAAATAAATAGATGTTGGATTGTTGATTTATTAACCAATACAAGAATCCAATAAAATCCAAATCCAAACCAATCATGTTGTAAAACACCTTAATAGATCTAGCAAGGGCCAAACATAAACATCACACAAGCGACACGATGGTATAAAGCCTAGGCTATAAGAGGGTGGTACCTATGGGTGATCTGCGTAACTTGTCTAATACAACTAGCTTATGATGCATTGAGGAGTAAGGCTAGGTTTACTCCAACAGGCGGCCATGGGTAGGTTTCTATGTGGCATATCATTTCCCCCTAGAGTTAGCACTAGATACTCTATTTAGGTTGGCTAGGCATCTAAACCATGGATGGTCAACTATGTGGTTGTACCTAAGTCTAGCTGCTAGTCATACTTTGTATAACACTATGGCGTCAAGATGGTCCACTAGGTTGTAAGCGTAGGGTTAGGGCATGGTGCTCTAGTTAGGCATAGTCAGTAGGTTGTTTCACCAGGGGTGGTCTAGTGGGGTCTATCCATCAGAGTAGTTAGGTAGCTAGTCAAGCTGAGGTAGGTAGCTCCTATTATCGAGGTATGTGGTTAAGCAGCTACATTCACAAGGCAGAGGTATTTACCCTGGGTTTGCGAGGGTTGATCCACTAGGATGGTTAGGTAGCTATAAGTGTAGGTGGCTTCTATTACCACGACACTAAGTATCACATTCTCATGTAGAGAGGTGTCACCACGGGTTGGCAACTAGTCTCTGGGTAGCCAGGGTTAAGTTGTTAGTCTCTCATTAGTGGATAGGCTCTACTATCATGGCTTAGGATTAAGGATCTATACTTCCCTATGTGGAGTCATGGTCATAGGTTTAAGTCACTAAGTCACAGTTAGTGTGATAGTGCAACTACTAGCTAACCCTAGTTAGGCTGTAGTGAGTTGTAGGGTTTATACTATGGGTGGGTGTACATGTATACACGATACACCTTGGTAGTATTGCTATCGGGTCCATCATAGAGTTGCTAGGGTTTAGGTTCATATCCTAGGGGCTATCACTAGGGTATACTATGGTTAAACGGTTGGTCACATACTCTCATCGGTAAGTATAGGAGGTTTCCCTAAGGTCCTAATCACATGTGGCTTAAGGACTATATTAAGACACATGTGATGTTGTTGCATCGCAATGCTTAACAACTAAACAAAGGTACTTAGTATGCGAACTAATAGGGTTTCGTACATGACAAGCAACAAACAAAGGTTTATTTAGAAAAAATTTTGTAGTTCGGATTTTTGGGATGTTACAGTCCTACCCCCTTATCAGAATCTCGTCCCCGAGATTTAAGGTGTGTAGTACTCCACGAAGTAGTAAGGTGACACTTATCCATGAATCTGACTTCCAGTTCCTCATAGCTTGAAGTAGTTGCTCCATTGAGTTGCAAGAGTGAGTAGTAGAGTCTTGATTTCTTTGTCTAGATCCTTAGTCGATCTTGAGGGTTTACAAAAAGATACCTCAACGATGATCGAGGAGTTGTCACAGTAGGATGTTTCATCGCAGGGTTTAGTATGCGGGAGGAACACATAATAGTTTAGGCTATATCATGTCTTCCTAAATTTCAGAGGTGCGGTTTAGGCTCCTGATTTCGATCCAGGGTCCAGTGGGTTATGAGCCCACCATGCTTCCGCTGCGCTACTCTGATAAGCGTAGTTGCTATCCTTGCTTTTAGTCGGTGTAGCCGCTTCAAAGGATCTTGCGAAAGGTATTGCAGTCCTTTGCTTTACTTGGTGACTCGATCCAAATTTTGTACGGGTATCCAAGATGCATACGCAATTCTAGAGTTATCGGTTGGGGCAGTCGTTCATTGAACCCTCATCGTCATGATGATTTTCTAAAATCTTATTTTAAAATAGGTGGTGATTTTGTAGGCCTTGAAGCCCAAGGGAGATTTTTGAAGAGGTTTGAAATCAAAGTGAGTTATAAAATCAAATAGTTTTGAAACATGGTTTTACTCTTCAAACAAAGCGTGACTCTTTTTCAATCATTTGAAACACGGGTAGTTTGAAAATGGTTCACAATTACGCTCGTTTTGTGAAACTTGGTTTTCACAATCAAACAAAACCTTTTTACAATTATTTTGTTTAGCAAACGTGTTGCAAAACATTTTGAAGATGAATTTTATTTAAAATAAGTTTGGCTCCTTGGTTGAAATCAAAAGAGTTTAAAATAAGACTTGGGCCATTTTTAGTTTGCAAGCATTTTATCAAAGGTTGATGTGCAAAGTAAAACTTTTTGTTTTGAAATGAAAGACTTTCGCAAAGATGTTTTGAAACAAGCGGCTTTCCAATGCACTCGGGGAGATAGATTTTTAAATCGATTAGGCAGAGATACCTATATGCCGGAGATCTTGGAATCATTCACAAGTGTTCTTGTACGTAAGGGAAAAATCCTTGTATTTAGTGATAAGATGAACTCTCATACAATCTTGAAGACATGTTCAAGCATGTTACATCGATAAGATTGAATACTTGACTACATGCTTAGTGAGTATCATTGTCTAGATTGAGGACAGGAGTTGTAGTAGGGGTAGTCTTTCTTTCGGGCACTTGGCGATCATGTGGCCCATTTTGTCGCATCCATAGCAGGTGATAAACACGCTACTTGTGATTGCCACGAGGTTCTTTATACCAAGGTTCGAATTGGTGGAGTGGTCTTCATTCCTTTGTTGTCGCATCCCCGAGGTTAGAGTGGTCGGATCCATAGTAAGTGAACGGCACACCGCCCGTAGAAGTAGGTGCAGTAGCGTTCCACATACTTCGAGCTCCGGGTACGATATGAGTCTCGTGATTGCTCTCATTTGTCGTGCTAGTGAGCCACCGAATGATCCATCCATGCGGCATCTCTTCCTTCCATCGACTATCTCATACTCGAGGAGGTCTTCTTCTATCTCAATTGCCTTGTTAATTACTTCTTCAATGGTGTGGTAGGTGCTTCCGGCAAGGACCATTCGGATGCTATCGTTTAGGCCCCTACGGTAGTAGAACATCATATCTTTCTTAGAGTCACGTACGGCAGTGCGTAACGCAACATGCGGTTGAAGCGGATGTTGTACTCGTGAACACTCCCCTGTTCCTTGCCTTACGCTTCTAATCTCTCTTTTCAAGTCTTCCATTGCATCATCGGCACATAGTGTTTGCGAAAGGCTTCATTTGAACCCTCTCCATGAGATGTTGGTTGGGTTGGAATGGGCATTGCTGAATGTGTTCCACCATGTATGTGCGGAACCCATGAGTTGATGGGCTGCAACCTTCATGCTTTCTTCTTCGTGTAGGTGGTCAAGTCTAACTCTTCTGCCATATCATATAGCCAGTCTACAGCGGTGATAGGATCATCGTCAGTTCCGTCGAAGGTAGGAAGCTTCATCAGAGATGAATTCCCTTGCTCATGCTGAGATTTGTTGGACGGTCCTTCAGTGGGGGTTCCATTGGGTAGCAGAGTATGGAGTTCTTCCTTCTCAAGATTGAGTCCCGTGGGTGGCTTGTGACTACCTTGATCACTGTCCATGGTGTTTGCTGCAGGGGTTGAGCAAAGTTTCAAGCTACCAGGTTAGTGGTTGGGCATCTTGTCGTACGGGTCATAAAGATTAGGAATCATGTGCAAGCGACATGATTTTTTAACAATTTTAACTTGAGTTTAGATGATTTAAACAATTTAAAAACATTTAAATCTATCCTACACTCATACAAAGAATCATGAAGAACCATAAAATCCGATAAAAACCAAGCACTCATTACATTGGGTTTATTACAAAGCGATATCCTTGGTAGCTACGCCAAGAGATCCGCGGAGAAAACGTACTACACGTAAGTAGCTGAAAATGGTAGACATTCTACTCTATTCATGGCACAACTTCTAGCTATACATGGCTTATTCTAATCATCCTCTTCCTACCCCCTTATCATGATGAGTCTTGTCTAAGAAACTAGGTAGGTGGGGTTGAAGAACTTTCTCCCATCTACATGGTTGGGCATGAGTCAGGAACTTCCTCTATATACATTGGCGAACTTCTTCCCATTACCCTATGGCACTATTGGAGGCATCGAGAGCACGGAGTAATAGACGGCAGGAGGCCATGCTCGAAGAGTTCGTACGCATGAATAGCCATATGGACAATAGATTGCACATCAGTAAGGCTGTGTCTTCTACCTTAGGAATGGTACAAGGCTTTGGTACGACGTTTCCTTTCCTAGGAGATTCTACAGGGTCATCATATAGTAGACTACGGCTCTTCTAGGCACTACCTATTTGTGGCACGTCTATTGTCGTGGGTTCTAACTCTTGAAGCACTTCTTGTAGAACTTGGGCGTATCCATCATGGTGCTTGAGGTAGAAGGCATGCTTCTAAGAGATCACCATCATTTGCATTGGAGTATAAGAACATGGTTAGCACGTCCGTTATAAGAGGTAAGCCATGCACGAAATGGTGCAAGGTCGGTGATATAACCGAAAGAAGGGCTGGTTCATCCTATTTTATCGTCCAATCCTAAGGGTCTCGTCCTAGGGTCAAGCACTGGAGCTGATACCAACTGAAACATCCTCAATTTTCCACGAAGGGAAAAATCACAGAATGATATACAACAGTTGATAATCAATTCCATACATCGAATTCTGAGAATACAGAGTACAAATAGAAGTGTTTACAATAATAATTACAACGCCACACTGGCGTAAACAAAGTGAATCTAACATCCAGAACAGCTTGCGAAGGAAGAAGTATAACGCGGAAGCAGCTTCAAACTCCAACTTGAGCGTAGGCACGAGACCTTCTAATCCTTTCAATTCCTAACATCACAGGAAAACTGCACACCGCCAGATGTGTGCAGGTCATGGTCAGCACCGAATGAGCTTTAGTGGAAAAGAGAAAATAAAGGGATCTGGCGATCCTATATTTGGCTGTGGTTTGCATCCTAGCGCATGCGAGGTAGCAACAAGTATAATAATAATAATAATCAAGTTTAACACATTCCCAAATCCCGCACACACATCCATCCACCATCCCATCCATCCCATCCACACATCACCACACCCCACACACCACACACCATACCCCACCACGCTTCACGTGGCCGGCAAGACGACTCCCTCTCGTCAGGCCTCAACGACCCGCACCTCCCTGTGCTCACGGTCGGATGTAACACACTCATATCCCAAGAAAGGCGTAAGACTCCTCTCCTAGTCAAGCAAGCATCACACGGATCGGTCCATAGCCGACGAGTCAGCTATGTATCGATCGATCAACCATACACTCTGCAGAGGTTTCACTATTCCACAAGATAGCCATCATAGGTGTGCCCACCTAGGCAGATATCGATCGCCATAAGCCTAGAGCGAATACCATCCTGCCACTCGACCCTGGCCGCCGAGACTGTGAGACATAGTACCAGGCCTCGGGGGTCACTATGTTGGTTAAGGAGGGTGTGAGCACTCTCGGCCCGTACCTCCCGACACATCCGCTTACTCCAGACAGTAATGGCATTCGTTCTACCAGATGGTTAGACCGTCTCCCTTCCCATTAGAGAGCGAGTGGAAAGTAAGCGTCCAATGATCCGGTCACTAGCCCTCAAGTCCTTAGGTATTGGCCAGACAGCGATGTCTCCCCTGTATGGGCTAATCTTTACCGTGCTGCCACGGCACCCCCTTTCCAAGGCTCCACCCCAAGGAGCTCACACCAAGGACACCTCAATCCAAACCAGTTACCCGCCACGGTACTCACAAAGCGGGGATACCTGTGCCGTATCCTCGGCAGACTCGCCGAAGCTCGTCGTAATCCTCGTCCGCCGACTCAACCCTCACCACACACCCAAGACTCACGCAAAGACACCGCTCATCACCATAACCACAAGTCCGGCATCCCAAGCCAAACCATTCCCTGGGGTTCACCACCCGCACCACATATACAATGCGAAGTGGAGTTATAATAAGTATGGTGATAATAAATGCAAGCACGTTGAAGGGCGGTAATATATATAAGTGCGAGCGCAAGGCTGGGTAACATGGTAAAAGGGCTTCGAACAAGGTAAATATAGCTCAGGCAATATCATGCATCATATACTAGCAAAGGAATAAATATAAAGCACTAGCAGTTCTAACCATGCAATGTCTAATAGGATTCTCTAAAATAAAGGTGCTGCCATGACACCTGCGATGTCGAGGAAGTAGTTGTACAAGTCCGTCAGTAGGGGTACAAGTCCTCCGTAGTCGTACAGCGGATCTCCACCTCACGTCCTTAGGTCGCTCCTTTCCCGAATCGACTCTGAAACCGAAACGTAATAGTCGCGTTAGCGACTCCTATGGAATCCACAAAGAAGCAAATGAAATATAGAAGAACCAAATGCACTCAAACATAGTCTTAAACTGTACATCTCGATTTTAGATGAATTTCCATATAAAGATCACATTTTTCGGAGCTCGTATGAATAAGTTATGAATTTCCGAAGTTTAAACAATATTCGAAAAAGATAAATAGATGATTTATAATAGGCCGACACATGGCAAAGCACGTCATTACGCCACGCGCGGACCGACGTGGCTGCTGATGTGGCACCGACAAGTGGGTCCCGCGGTGACGTCATTGCCGACGTCGGCGTTGACCAGGTCAACCCTAAATGGGCCGCTATGGGCTGAGATGGGCCGACTGGGCTGGACTTGGGCCGGGCTCGGCCCGCCACATGGCGCTCCCTGGTTCTGCCACGTCACCGACTGGATCTCCATTGGGCTCTATCTGGGTCTGGTCTACGGGGCGTATCCCCGTCGGTCCATGGTGGATCGGGCCGTAGTTGGTCTATGGACCGCTCTCTTGGTCCATGGTGGTCAAGGTTCACCCGGTTCATCGAGCTCACGGTCTAGGTGGTCCGGGTTCATGGGATTTGGCATTAGGGTGCTGAGGCTCACGGGAGTGGTCCATGATGGTCCGGGTGGTGTGGGTCCCGCTGTCAGTTTCATGGTTCTTATGGACCAGCTCCACCTTCTCCCACCAACCTCCATCTTCTTCTTTCCCAATCCTCCGTCAAAGGCGCGGCGATGGCATGGCCGGCATGGCACGGTCACGCGCAAGGGTGCCCTCGCTGTCCTTAGCCCAAGATATCGAGCGCACCGGCCCAAGACGAGCGGGCGACCACGGCAAGGTGCATCATGGCCACAAAGATCCATGGCGAGGCGCTAGTTGGCTCGGGCTACGGCAATGGCGGCGTGACCGCGACGGCGAGATGCGGCGCAGGGCTCAAACACACCCTGGGTCCCAATTTGGCAAGTCGTGAGTTCGATTCCCGTCCCAAGGGTGCCGTAGGGCCTGCCGGCGGCGACCAAAGGCACGGCGGCGCACACTCCGCGGCGGAGGCTCGCGGCGGCGCCGGCGGCATGGCGGCGCAAGGCTCTACGTCTCCTGGGACTACATCCTCCGCTACCGACGACGCCGCGGGTGCAAGCAGCCACGGCAAAGCTCCACGGTAATCCTTAACGGTCGAGGGCCGGAGCTTGCCGGGCGCAAGTGCGCCATGGTGGCACTCCGAAGAGGCCCCATGTGGACATGGTCGCCGGCGGGGGTATCTCCCGCGGTCTTCTTTCGCCGTTAGCGCGCGCATGGGACGCGACACACCATGGCGAGATCAGATCCGGGGTTCAAGCGTCCAAAGGGGTTTTATCTTCGCCGGAACGGCGGCGCTCCGCGGCGGGCATGGCCGCGGCGGCGATTATGGCGGCAGGGCTCTCGGCGTTTGGTGGCGCCGGACTTCCTGAGGCTTTGGCCGGTCCGTGTGTGGGGGTGCGTGTGTCCCAGAGGCCGGTAGAGGCCCTCGGTCTACGCGCTCTGGTTTGAGCGCCATGGCCAGAGAACAGCAGGGCTGAGGAGGCGGAAGAGCCATGGCGGCGTACCTCCGTGGTAGAGGAAGTAGGCGGGGGCTCGCAGCGGCGTGGCAAGGGCGATGTCGAGGTGCAGCTGCTCGCGGTTCGGCTTCTCGGCAACAGCGGCTCCTCCTCCTCCTTCTCCACGTCCTTCTTCCCCGGCTTGGTGGTGGCTTCTTCTTCCCGGCCGGCGGCGATCTTTCTCCGCCTCCTTTCTTCTCCTCTTCCTACTTCCTTCCCCAATTCGGTGTGGCTGGTGGCGTGGTTGTGAAGCCGCAAGCGGCGGCGGCGGCTAGGAGAACCCTAGGGCGCCGGGGTGTTCCTTTTATAGCACCGCGGCGAGGTGGTAGGTTCGGCGGACGGTCCATGATCATGGAGCTCGATCAGGCGGCTATGGGTCTCTCGGCACGTCGCTATCAAGGCTCAGAGGGCTCCACCCGTCAGCGGAACCGGCCGATTGGCCCGCGGGGCAGCGAGCGGGAGCGGGGGGGAATTCGGCACGCGGCGGGGGCATGTGCGCGCGCGGGGAGAAAAGGCCGCGGCCGCGGGTCTTTGCACCGGGGCGTCGGAATACGTCGGCCGGCCCGGTAACGCTTCCGGACGTCGATGCCGCGGGCAAAGGATCGGGCGGTCGAGCGGGCAGCGTGGCGGCTACGCTTCCCCGTCCCGGTCAAAAGCGAAGCGCAGAGAGAGGGAACCGGTGGAACATATGACAGCGGGGTCCACTCGTCGGTGGGCGTCGCTTGTCCGTCTCCTAGCGGGGATGGGCCGGTGGTGTTGGGCCGGCGAGAAAGAAAAGAAGAAAGAAAGGAGGTGGGAGTGGGCCGCTCGGTGGAAGAAAGGAGGAGGCAGGCCAGATTGGTGAGGCTGTGCGGTTCTCGATTGGCCGGAAAAGAGGACGAGCAGGCCGGCGGGTTGGCTTCGGGCCGATCGGTCCTGGGAAAATTAAAATGGTGAGAGAAGAGAGTAGCAGGCTGGGCCGAGACTTCGGGCCGAATTAGGTTTGCCTTTTATTTCCTTTCTTCCTTTCTTTTCCCTTTTCTGTTTTTGGCCAAATATTATATGTAATATGTTCTGTGATTTGTATCATTTGTACAACATTTCGTGGTGGTCACAGGAGGTCTTAGGCTTGTTGGAATATTAATCCCCATAATATATATATATTATTTCATCTATTTATTGTATAAATAAATAGATGTTGGATTGTTGATTTATTAACCAATACAAGAATCCAATAAAATCCAAATCCAAACCAATCATGTTGTAAAACACCTTAATAGATCTAGCAAGGGCCAAACATAAACATCGCACAAGCGACACGATGGTATAAAGCCTAGGCTATAAGAGGGTGGTACCTATGGGTGATCTGCGTAACTTGTCTAATACAACTAGCTTATGATGCATTGAGGAGTAAGGCTAGGTTTACTCCAACAGGCGGCCATGGGTAGGTTTCTATGTGGCATATCATTTCCCCTAGAGTTAGCACTAGATACTCTATTTAGGTTGGCTAGGCATCTAAACCATGGATGGTCAACTATGTGGTTGTACCTAAGTCTAGTGCTAGTCATACTTTGTATAACACTATGGCGTCAAGATGGTCCACTAGGTTGTAAGCGTAGGGTTAGGGCATGGTGCTCTAGTTAGGCATAGTCAGTAGGTTGTTTCACCAGGGGTGGTCTAGTGGGGTCTATCCATCAGAGTAGTTAGGTAGCTAGTCAAGCTGAGGTAGGTAGCTCCTATTATCGAGGTATGTGGTTAAGCAGCTACATTCACAAGGCAGAGGTATTTACCCTGGGTTTGCGAGGGTTGATCCACTAGGATGGTTAGGTAGCTATAAGTGTAGGTGGCTTCTATTACCACGACACTAAGTATCACATTCTCATGTAGAGAGGTGTCACCACGGGTTGGCAACTAGTCTCTCGGGTAGCCAGGGTTAAGTTGTTAGTCTCTCATTAGTGGATAGGCTCTACTATCATGGCTTAGGATTAAGGATCTATACTTCCCTATGTGGAGTCATGGTCATAGGTTTAAGTCACTAAGTCACAGTTAGTGTGATAGTGCAACTACTAGCTAACCCTAGTTAGGCTGTAGTGAGTTGTAGGGTTTATACTATGGGTGGGTGTACATGTATACACGATACACCTTGGTAGTATTGCTATCGGGTCCATCATAGAGTTGCTAGGGTTTAGGTTCATATCCTAGGGGCTATCACTAGGGTATACTATGGTTAAACGGTTGGTCACATACTCTCATCGGTAAGTATAGGAGGTTTCCCTAAGGTCCTAATCACATGTGGCTTAAGGACTATATTAAGACACATGTGATGTTGTTGCATCGCAATGCTTAACAACTAAACAAAGGTACTTAGTATGCGAACTAATAGGGTTTCGTACATGACAAGCAACAAACAAAGGTTTATTTAGAAAAAATTTTGTAGTTCGGATTTTTGGGATGTTACACTCAAGGATAAGGCTACACACGCCGAACCCAAGAGCGTAATTTATTTAACTACACAAGCTAAGCAAAACACTTACTCTACTTCTAGCTACACAAGAAAGAAGGTGCTCAACTAACTACACAAGCAAAAGAGCACAAGAGTAACTACTCAAGCTAAGCAAGAATATAGCAATGTAAAACAAGCTTGAGTAGAGAAGATGCAAACCACCGCCAAGAGTGGACACACGAAGTCGCAGCAGTGGCGAATCACCGGGTGTCGATGCCAATCACCTGCACACAACCAAGAGGAGGTCGAAGCCTCACACAAGCACAAGGAGGTCAAAGCCTCGGCAACCACAAATCGACACACGATTTTTCCCCTGGTTCACTTGGTCGCCACCAAGCTACGTCCAGTTGTGGCGATGCACCGACTTGGTGATGAGATGGCCGCTCAATTTGGCTCACTGCCAAAAACCCCTCCGGGGAGCCCCAACTCCAATCAACACAAGACCGGGATCCTCCAAGCCACGCTCAACTAGAGTAGCCAATTCGCGCACACGCGGGGAAGGCTCAAGAACCCCTCACAAATCCTCCTCCGGAGAACCGCACAATCTCCACGGGTGCTACAACGAAGTCTCTTGCCACCAAGCCGTCTAGGAGGTGGCGACCTCCAAGAGTAACAAGCACACCAGCTTGCAACACGAACACCTAGTGCCACTCGATGCAAATCTCTCAATGCAACGCACTAGAATCGATCTCTAACTCAAGTGGATGAACACTCTCAAGCATGGATGAGTTAGAGGGCTCCCAAGCACTACAACACAAGCCACCAAGGCCCTAGTGTGCTAAGCAACCGGCCATGGCCGGCCAACACATGTATTTATAGCCCCAAGCTCGAAACTAGCCGGACGCGTCCTACGCTTATACCACCAAGCCAAGGTTGAAAATTAGTCGTTGGAGGGGTCACGGACAGCGCCGAATGCTCATTTTGTGAGCGCTGGATGCGTCCTACGCTCGCCGAACGCTGTCCAGTGAGTGTGTTCTCGCGTCCCACCGCCGGACGCCCATTTTGAGTGCGCCGGACGCGTCCTGCGCCAGCGTCCGGCGCTCTCACGACAACAGACCACCTCTCACTCAATTGGGCATATCTCTTAGCTCCGAACTCCGTTTTTGATGATCTTAGGCTCGTTGGAAAGCTTACTCAGAGGACTAAACAACCATCATGCCCTCTTGATCCAGAACACTAAGGATCAAAGCAGTTTTCCAATCTAAGAACCACCGACTCTCTTTTTCAGCACAACGGTTCACCGAATCTTCTCCAACTTCTTTTATTTTCTCAACTCCTTTGCAAATGTGCCAACACCACCAAGTGTACATGACCATGTGCATGTGTGTTAGCATTTTCACAATTATTTTCCAAAGGATTTTCTCTTGTTCTCACAACGCCACTCGATCCTAGCATGTCGCAATGTTAGATCGCTCAAGTGGCACTAAATGACCGGGATGCAAACAAGTTTGCCCCTCTTGATAGTACGGCTATCAAACCTAAATCCGGTCATCAACTTCTCTACACTCCTCATGACCGGTGAAATGAAATGCCCTATAGCAATACCTTTGCCTTGCGCAATTCCACTTCCACCGTCTTCCACCGGAGTGCCAATGCAACACATGCACCGACACAATCTCAAGTTGATATGATCCACTTCATATCGTCATGCAACCCTCTCGGTCCAACGATCTTGATCTCACTTGCTCTTCACCGCCTCATGGTCCATCGGAACCAAGTCTTGCCCGAGCTTCACCTCTCTAGGTCCATCGCTCCACTGCCTCGACTTGTCCTTCACACACCCTCCGGTCTCGAGCCAAGCCTCATCTCGATCTTCACCATTGGTCACATGACTCCATGTCATGTCACATATGCAATAAAGCTCCTTCATTACCACATGTGTGAGCACTTCAACATTAAGCCCTCCAAGGCATATGTTGCTCACACACATGAACTTGTGTACTAACCCTGTGTATCTCAACCATAAGCACATGTTAGTCAACCTTAGTTGTCACTCAATTATCAAAACCAAACAAGGGACCTTTCAAGTTGTGATAGTACTCCTTCACAGTACGGTTGCCCATGGTCAGTGCTAGGAATTCTTGCTTCTTCATTGCCATCAAGGATGCGGGAATGAAATGTGCACGATACGCTCTTGCGAACATATCCTAGGTGACCTGTTGATTGGCTGGATAGGTGGTACGATGCTGTCCCCACCATATCCTAGCTGAGCCCTCAAGCAAGTGTGCTGCATACTCCACCTTGAGCACCTCCGTCAGGCGAAGCAAACGGAACCTCTGCTCAATTGTATATAGCCATTCCTCAGCTTCCATCGGGTTGATAGCCTCTTTGAACACTGGCGGCTTGGTGTCCATGAAATCCTTGAAGTTGCTAAATTGATTCACTTCCTGATCGACACGGACATTACGGTTGTTGCGGTTGCCCTCAAAGTTCTAACGCGGCAAGTCTTCAATATTGTGCTGACTTCCCAGGAATTGCGCAAACAACTGCTCAGGGGTATGTGGAGGAGGAGGTGGTGCACCATGTGCAATATTATCCTCGGCTCCACGGCCTCCACCACCACTCCCACTACCACTCGCATTCTGGGCAGCTGTTGCACTCCGAGTATTCGCCATCTGCAGTATTTCAGCAAGCATGGTTATTAGGAGTTGGATTTCTGGTGGTAAATCAATGTAGGATTGTGCTATGCGAGGTTCATTAGAGAGAATAAATTCAAACAATTAATTCGCACAGCACACAACATTATATTTTTGCCACGATCACAACATCGCTAATAAGATTACTCGAGAGTTAGTACATATCATACATAACCAAAATGCCAGTATTGCCAACTGGACTTTCATACCGTATCTCACATCGCTATTACAAGTCTACTCATCAAACCAACCGACTACCCATCACACATATTGTACATGACGCTAGCAACTCAAAAGCACTACCATACTAGCGAACCAACCACTAGTCTACTCCTCGTCAGCCGCACGTAGACCACTAACAGCCTCGTCGGTGCCCTCCGCACGAGGTGCGTGCCACTGGCCGTACTGCCTCAGGTACACCTCCTCGCGCAGACGGTCGTTGTACTCCTCCAGGTGGTCTAACTCCCTGTGCAACTGGCGCTTGCTCTCACGCAGCCCTCGCACCTGGTCCCAAGCGGCGGTCCTGTCATCCACCACTTTCCCCAGCGTGTCCTCTGTGTACTCCAAGCTAGCTGTCAACTGTGCTACCTCTGCTGAAGCTGCTCAACCTGCTCTACCAACACTGCACTGCCCCTCAAAGCCTCTGCCTTGGCCTCTGTCTCAGCTGCTAAGTCCTCATTGAGCTTCTTCACCTGCTCCTCAAACTGAGCCTTCTGCTGGCGCTCACTGCGGATCTTATCCCACAACAGGTTGCGCCCGTGGAGATACACTGTCTCAAGTGCGTCATACGCCTGCATCACGGCGAACATCGCACTAGCAGTGTGCGAACCACCCCCCTCAGCCTCCTGAGGTCCTGTCACAAGTGCGGTCCCCTCCTCCTGACTCCACACCGCATAGGTAGGGTCGACAGAGGGAAACACACCTGGCAAGATCTCTGCAAGCTGGTCAGGCACCTCTCCCACCAGCAGGTCCAACAGGTGGTAGGCGGCTACCTGTGCTGCACACCACGGCGTCTTGCCCTCTCCACAAACTCTCCAGCCAATCCAGTGTGGGTCATCATCCAACTGAGGAACCACAAGCGACACGGTGGCATATCCACGCCTCACTATCAAGTCTCGATCCCAAAAGTAGAGAGGCGGGTTTTGCTCAGGATAGCCAGCACTGTTGAGAATCCTCCAGAGAAGGGTAGGCATACCAAACTTCTCCAGGAAGGTGCTGGACTCCCTGTCCACACGAGTGGGTAACGGCGGCACAGCAGGGGCTGGAACAACCACAGGCGGCTCAACCACAGGTGGCGCCTGCCTGGGGTGTCCAGGTGCTGCACCTCCCACACTCTTGCGGGCGGTCTGCTTGGTCCTCGGCATCTGAAATAGTGACATATCCCGATAAGCACAATTATATAATTATAAGTTATATAATTGCCTCATAAACATGGTGTACTCAATTCTTTCAAGGGGAAAGAGCTAGTTTTTAACATGATGGTATGACAAATTTTATTTCATGACATGCACAAATTTTTTATTACGTCCTCACTAGATTTATTACTTATATAAGTATAGTGATAACAAAAATAATCGTTCTAAACGGTGGCACAAAACGCACTCTCATTCACGAAGTTAGGGTGATCTACACGATTCGCGTGGTTAGCGTACCTGCAGAAAATTCCATTTCAGCCCAACCCCATGAATGCAAGCGACGTCCAAAACTCAGCACCTTAAGAATAAGGTCAAATCTCTGACCTATAACTAGTCCTATTCAACACCCTTCTCCACACAGGTATACCCCGATATCCCTGCGTGTAGGTGCATGCTACTCCAAAAATCATCGCCAGAAGACGATCCCAACATGGGGTACTCTCTCATAGTCATGTATGAAACATGAAGATGATCAAGCACCATTAAGCACTCCCCTAGACTGGCAGTGTATCCGGTCATGCTCTCACAGCTCACCTTACCTTGGGCGTAGAGGCAAAAATTGATCCATACACAACCATTCAAGTGAATGGCCCTCATACAAAACCGTCATGTACGAACGCGACCAAGAAAAATACGATGCAATTTTTCCCCCAAGTTAGTCCCTAGCTAAGCCACCTGAATAGTCCTTATACAGGCATAATGGACGGTCGGACATTGGCACACTTTAGGATTCAAGACAATATGGTCCTACTTCTATCCTTTTGTAAGTGGCTACAAGTTTTAACTCACTTTTATTACCAAAACATTTGTTTTTATTACGTGATGCATGATGTCATGTTGAACCATGCTCCGATGCCAGCTGTCACAGACCCGACCAATTTACATAAGCATAAGTATGAATATCAATGCCGAGGCGTCGAAGAACACACTTAAGCTCATGTAAACCCGGCAGTCATCCAAAATCCCGAAGGATTTTAAACTTTTTCCGTTAAGCCAGGAATCATATTAAGTTCAACATTCATCATACATCACACAAGTTCACAAATAGATATTACATCGGAGTTTAAGTACCATTATTACAAACCATGGTAAACAAGTTACAGAAGCTACATACTTAAGTCTTACAAACCACTAGAGTTTAAACAGTGTCGTGTCCATGACCAAGTCCAACCAAAAGCAACATAATGAGAGAGAGATAAACGACCGTGCCCCTGACCTAGTCATCACCTGTATTTGGATAGTAGCAGGCCTCGCAGTATCCATAAAACATCTCCCCATCTGCAATAACATGGGAATAAAACCCTGAGTACGTGGGGTACTCAGCTAGACTTAGCCGTCTTAAACCAGAAAATAAGGACTCTTATAAGCATATGCAAGGCCATATGGTGGTTTGGCTGACCCTTTCTTGCATAAAAGACTTGAGCTTATATTATCTTCATTAGGTGAACTATACTAAGCTTAACCACTTAAGTAATTCCTACACATACTATGTTTTGCTCCTAATCTATAACATTATCAAGTAGAAGTGTAAAAGCATTCATCCGTTCACATGGTTGATCATTAAACAATATCCATAATCCATCCAGGCATCATAACCCCGCAACCAATTCCCGTTTTCGCCTTGTATTGCATGTACTCACATCAAGTTATCCGCTATCCAGGGACGATGGCGATTATAATCGATTCCTACTCAGCTGAGGGTAATTTCTCACACAAACCCCACTCACCCGCTAAAGTGAGTGGTTGGTCACCGTTCACCTATTCGAAACCGGGATTCAATATATACGGTTGCACCAGGGCAAGCCCGGCTACCAGGTCTCTCCGGAATGACCGGCCCTTTGGAATTACGAACCGCGCCTATGGACAACACACTCAACTCTGCTGAAAACCCGACCCAAATAGAACTACTAAGCTTCGGGGTGCCATATTACCACCTAAATGTGAGAAGCTGTTCAAAATGATTGAGGGCTGGAACAATACAGTGTTCTGCTTATTTCCCGTTTGGGTATGTGCCAGATTCCCATTTTGATCCAACCATATCTTGTGAAGGTTTCCTAACCTCGCGGATGATTCACCAATCAACCGACTTCTACCGCTTAATTATTCTAGGCTAAGCAATAACGTCCTACGCTTACTCAGGGTAGGTGTATAGAGTAGTCAAGGTAGGTAATGCACCAAGGGTATCGATCAACGCCTATCACGTAATGCAGCATAAACAATAAAAGACGCAAGTTAGTTTGGCAAACCGTAGGAGAAATGCTCCGGGGCTTGCCTTTCTCGAAAGAGCTGGGGTAGTGGTTCGGCACTCCGGAAGTTCAGCGTCCGAGTCCTCCCCGACTGCTACATGCTCCTCCGACTCCTGCTGGGGTTCCACGTCCTGCTCTGCGGGTACCAGCTGCTGGGCGTCGTTCAGCGATCCTGTCATAATGCAATACGTGATTGAGTAACTCATATCGAATCACTTACTATATGTCGATGATCGATGCATGTGCATAACATAAGTTGATCATATCAAAGCGACACGACTTGACTCCATACGACATGGACGAATCAAGGCGTAATCACATTACGCCATGGCGCGAATGGACTTCGCCCATGGTCGCTAACCTTCGACCAAACATGACCAAAGCAAAACATGTCATTGACCAAGACCTGATCCTAACATGACCATTGATCAAGTATAACATCCCATTAACTTCATTTGGAATGAACATCATGATCAAGACATATAAACAAGCATAATTAACACCAATTATAGCATAGGTTACAACAGCAACCTATATTTCGACATGTCCTAAAATCCTGGAAAAATTACAGTAGCAACATCAGGTTGATCATAGCCTACTGTCCAAATGTCACCTCATGTGGACCTATGATCAAGGCTACACAAAAATCACAATTTGGCAACCATTCATGGCCAAATAATGAACCAAAAATAGATTGCACTATGAAACATGTCAAAGGCTAGATCAGGCTTCACCAGTGGCTTCACATGAGTGAAGAACCATCACACAAAAATTACCAAAGCCTAATCCTTCATGAATCAAGCCCTATGAATTTATTTGCTAGCACATAACACTAGCACCTTCTAAAGCAACTCTAATTCCTATCACATGACATGAACATGTTAATACATCATCACATGGTACTCTAAATAAGATGATTTTAGGAACCAGAATCACCATTTTTGGACCAACCAAGAATTAGTTATGATTTTCCAAAGATAAATCCAAAACCCCTTTTGATCCAAAATTAAAATACTTTGCATAGCAAAGTTTCCCCAAATATTCCCAAAATATTCCACAGCATACATCTCATCAAAATATGAATTTAGAAACTTGAATCATTTGATTTGGACTTGTACAACTCCAAATACAAAATCCACAAGACACCACAGAAATTCTGGAAATTCATTTCCAAAATTTCCACATCAAAACGCTACGCGCACACGGATTCTATCCCCCACTGTCTTGCGCCTAAATGCTAGGTACACCCGAGCAGTGTACCCCGAGATCCATCGATCCACTTGGCCACCTGGACCCCCAGCTGCCAGCTGGGCCCGTGGGCCCGGTGGATCCCACTGGCCAGCGAGCCAGAGGCAGGGGAGCCTCCCGCCGGCGGCGAACTTGGCCGGCGGTGAGGTCTCCGACCTCATCATCATCGCCGGTGGGTTCCCCTGTCGGTCGGTGAGGCCGACAGGTGGGGCCCTCTTTTCTTTTTTTAATTTAAAATCGAATTAACCCCTGTTTTCACCCTCCTATAACTCTCAAACTAGGCCGATTTTGGAAAAACTCCCAACATAGAAAATGACCCTCTCAAAGAGTAGATCATTTCATCTTTTGAAAGTTTTGTCAAATTCCCAACCGTTTTTGAAATAGAAATTTCCAAAGAAAATCACTTATAAAATCAAGTAAAAAGAAAATCAGCCCCTATGCTGAACTTAAACCCCCTAAACATATTGCTTACACTCATTTTCAAGCAAAGTGGTCATTAGGAGTTTTAATCCTCATGAAAAACTTTATCTAAGACCTTTAGACCTCGAAAGCATTTGGAGTTTTCGGGAAACACTTTCTGACGACTCTAGACGGAACTCCAAAACAAGCTAAGTCTAAAAGCATAGTTAAGTTATCTAGGGTCATGAGCATGACCCCTAATCAAGTTTAAGTCATCCTCAAGTCTAAGTGAATTTAGTGAGCATCACATCAAGCACTTGTCATTAGCAAACATTTGCACACAAGCTAAATTAATCAAGCAATTTAACTAATGAATGCAAATGCCCATGATGGAATGCAAAGTGAAAGTGCATTGGGATTTTTGGAAAGTGCTCAAAAATCCCAGATGTGACAACCACCTCTTTTTTGGATGCTTTTATTCAAAATTTTTGTGGCGCTCTATACATATACTTTTTGGAATTTCACCACCCACTAATGCAACTGATTTGTTTGATGTTTGGTCTAAGAAAGGCAACAAGAAGTATAACTTATTGTTATTAACAGCAGCGGGAGCTCTTTTATGGTCAATTTGGCTAACAAGGAATGAGTTAGTTTTTGACAAATGCAAACCCAAATCTCTTTTGCAGGTACTGTTCCGGGGGACCCATTGGCTACGTCAGTGGTCAAGCTTACAGCGGCATGAGGAGCTAAAAGACCAATTGCTTGCTGTAGCTCAACACCTTGAGATGTCAGCTTTAGACATCTTCGGATCACGTGGTTGGCTTTCAAATAGACGTGTTGGATTTGCGTAGTCAAGAACTACTTTATTTCCTGCTACTTTGTGAGACTTTTGCGTTTGCCCTGGCAACGCTTTAGAGTGTGTTTTGGAGTTGTAATAATTGGCCTGATTCTATCCTTGATAGATGAAGCCGGATATTTATTTATCCTTTATCTAAAAAAATTAAGGCATCACGTGGAAGACAGCTCTATTGTGTTTTCGCATCTACGGGAGAAGCTATTCTCAAGGTAAAAGTACAAATCATGGAGATATTCATCATCAAGAGCTGCCATTAAATTATGGATAGATATCAGAGCACCATGCCGCAGTATTGCATCACACCCGAGGTACAATTTGCAAATACATATGATGAATTTTATAATTATTTTGCAAATGATATAAATTGTCATGTTGGTGTTGCTAGTGATGATACTAAATATGTTACATCGGCTAATTCTTCCAGTTATGTATATCATGATCAAGAGCCGATGCTTGCTGAAAATTCATTATGTTTTGATTCATCTAGCAACATACAACATGTAAATCCTTTTTCATTGGCTATAAGTTCAGATTATATAGTTTCACTATTAGACAAGCCGATGGATGAGAGAATTGGCTTTGATGATGATAATTACTTAGCCAATTACTCTCAGAATCCAGCACCTTGTGATAATGCTCCTGTTCATAATTCTATTATATCAGAATTGACTTTGCTCTATTTGATTATGTTCTCAATTATATTGTTCTTAGTTTACTTTGATTATATGTTTAGCATAGTTGGACTAGAATTATGTTTATGCATAGGATCGTATAGCGCTTGCTCATTAGGCCAATGGGTGAGTGGTAGATATTGTGTAGGCATGGTGCCTAGACCGTATTTATCTGCGATTGCACCCTATATTCCGGATCGTGAGGTAGATCGCGGGAGTGACAGTCCTGTTGAGTCCTTTGTAGTCCTTCTCCCGAGTATAGGTCTAGCAGAATACCCCTATTACATTGAAGTCATTGCTATGTCTCTAGTCTTCTACGGTAATATCACTATGCATAGATGTAACCTTTTCCCGCCATGATTGCTAGGTGTTCTTGCACTAATCATTGTATGCTTTGACTTTATAGTTAGAATAACATAGGATTATACCCTAGATCATCCTAGTCCATGCTAGTGTTATAAACTTAGAGTGCTAAGTTGAGATGGTTACTATTATTTTATGTGGCTAAATGCTCTCATTTATCTTATGTCAATTATCATTCATTCCTATATTTTATGTGATACTTACCCTGTATGAGATGATAGATACAGACAAGGTTAAGCTCTCCATTATCGCATATGCATTGCTCATCACTCATTATCCAGTGCATTCCCTTCCTAGTGGTAAAATTATAAATAATGATACCTGGATTACTCCTGGTTAAAATGCTACGATGATATTTTCTGTGCGCTTGCGGAACCCTCCTTATTTCAGTTGCACTTAATAACCATCAACAAGCATTTTTGGTGTCGTTGCCGGGGAAGGTTGAAAGCCAATGGATAATGAGCAGCATTGCATTAGATAATGAGATTGAGCACTGTCACCATTCTCTACTCATATAGCCTTACCCTTGTCTTTTGTTTATTTTATATATCTTATGCAGGGTAATGTATGAAAAAGACAACTCTTCCTGACAATTATGTTGATAATCCAGAAGCTTTATTCAGGAAGATCAGAAACAAGTTGAAGAAGACCAATCAATCATCATCATCAACTCAACTTGAAAGTTTGTCAGAAGCAGAAAGTCGACCTTTCATTCGAGACTTGACACCAGCGTTTGAAGCCATGGTGAACAAGTCACTCCGTGAGTTCTCGGCTCCACTACGGACAACATCCGCTTGGACCACCGGACATCGACGAGCTTTCGAGCTCAAGCCCGCACCGATCAACATGGTGCAAGCAAGCTAGTTCGTGGGAAGGCTCATGAAGATGCTAGTGCTCATCTCGGACACTTTTCGGAGATTTGTAGCACATTCACCATCAAGGATGTCCCCGAGAGATGCTATACTACTTCGCCTCTTCCCATTCTCACTCTTGGGGAGAGCGAAGCAGTGGTTCTACGCCAATAAGGAGAAGAATACTACGTGGGCACTATGTTCCACCAATTTCTTGGCAAAGTTCTTCCTCATGGGCAAGACGAATGCTCTTCGTGGGAAGATATCAAGCTTTTAGCAACAACATGATGAGACTGTCCCAGAAGCTTGGGAGCGCTTTCAAGATTACATCCTCGAATTTCCTCATCATGGCATGGAGAATTGGCTGCTCATGCAGACATTCTACCATGGGCTTAGCAACAGCACACATGAGACCATGGATGCTGCTGCTGGAGGTGCATTCTTATCACTCACTATTCCTCAAGCCACAACTCTTGTGGAGAAGATGGCATCCAACCAAGGTTGGAGTGAAGAAAGAACTCAGACCCGCAAGAGAGGTGGAGGAATGCACCAGTGAAGGAGGTAGACATCTTTGTCTGCCAAAATGGACCTCTTGATGAAGAGGCTCGATGAGAGAGCCACCGAGAAGAAAGAAGTCATGCATATACATGATGCTCGCATGACATGTGAAGAGTGTGGAGAGAGGCGGGCACACAGGTGCTAGCGCCCGTAGCGAAGGAGGACGTGAACTACCTCAACAACAACAATTACTACCATCCTCAGCAGAATCAAGGCTGGAATCAACAGCAGAGGCCTAACTACTCAGGCAATTACTCAAGCAACTACCAAGGCAACAGCTCCTCCTACAATAATTACAATCAGCCGCCTTTGAGAGAGTTAGTGCTGAATCAAGGCAAGTTGATGGACAACTTGTCCAAGAAGCTGGCATCAAATGACAAAGTCCTAAAAACAATCAGCAATAGAATGGATGGCTTTTCTAATGCCATCAAGAATTAGCTCAGCTTCAACAAAATGCTAGAGTCTCAGGTGCAACAGCTTGCCAACTTTGTTCCCTCCGCCGACCAAGGTAAAATACCAGGACAACCGGAAGAGCTCGAAACTGCAAATCTTGTTGATATATTCAATGCAGAAAGCAGCTGGAGTAACCCATCAAAAGGGTCATGGATTGATTCAACTCTGCCAATCAAGAAAGGCGATCCAGGGAGACCAGTCATTCCGATCTCAATTGGAAGTATCAACTTCAATGAGGCAATCTGTGACTTCGGTGCAAGCATCAACATCATGCCAAGAGTGATATACGAGAAGTTATTCAGATGTCCCTTAGCATACACAACCATGTTCTTGCAGCTTGCAGGTCAGTCACTCTGTGTCCGCTTGGGAATACTAGAAGACATATGTGTACGAGTAGGCAACTCGTATGTTCCTGCAGACTTCGTGGTAGTGGATACAGGCAGTGATGAAAGGTCCCCCATCATTCTGGGACGACCATTCTTGAACACTGCTGGAGCTATCATGTACACCAACACTGCCAAGATCATCTTTAACATCAAGGGCAAGAGAGAGACCTTCTTCTTTAAGAATAGAGTGTTGCAGTTCCCAGCACACCCTCATTAGCAGAATAATCAGAAGAAGAAGAATCCAGCTCTGAAGAACAAGACCAAGGATAAGAAGACCAAGAAGACGGAGACAGTGAGGATGGTCACTGCAGTCCACAAGGAGCATGACCACCTACTCAGATACCCATGTCTGATCAAGAAAGACGACCCAGGTGTCCCAACCATTCAATGCTCCATCAACAGAAGCTCTTTCAATAAAGCTGTCTGTGACACCGGATCGGGCGTCAACATTATGGCCAAGGCAACCTATGAATATCTATATGGTGATATGCCTTTGGAGCCCACCTATGCACAGCTACAGATGGCAGATCAGACATTCCGCTTCGTCGAAGAGGAAGTGAAGGACGTCCTCATCCAGATAGATGACCATTATGTCCCCACAGACTTCTTAGTCATCGATATGGGAGATGACTACGACCCTCCGATCATCCTAGGAAGACCATTCCTCAACACCACCAGAGCTATCATCTACATTGGGACAGGAGAGATCCATTTCCACTTTCCCACTGAGAAGGTACGCCGCTACTTCAACAACAATTATATAATCACTAAGGATCCCAAGAAGAACAGAACAAGGAGAAGGCAGCGTACCCATCGCCAGAACAAGAAGAACATTACTACAGATGGATGGGCTGACTATGAGGGAGAAGTGTCTAAATATGAAGATCGGTACCCAGAAGAAAAGAACGTTATAGAAGAAGAAGAGGTACCACCAACAGAAGAGAAACAAGTACTCCAAGAAGCTTCCTCCTCAAGGTCACCCCCTCCAACAAAGAAGGTGTGGAAGGTAAAAGCAAAATCAGAATCAATTCCTACACAAGAGGCGACATCATCAGAGGCGCCAGCCAATGTGCCCCTTGAAGAACATGACAAGTCCTGTTCGGAGGACATAAAACCACCGAACCCGCGCCAAGAGGTAATTTGGTATTTATCGGCATTATTTCTTCAGCATTGCATTTTTTACCGTAGCATTTTTATTTTCCTACTTGCATCTTAATTGCATCGTTGTGTTATTATCTACGCATTAGAAAAGTAAATAAGATGTTGTGCATTTGCATCCAGAAAATCGTTAAGCCCCATGTGAATAATCATTCACTGTGGTGGCACAAAAATAACTTCTCAGCATATTTATCTTTCCCTATCTGCATTCCTTAAATAATAAAAAGATAAAAATATTTCTTATGATCCTGTTAGAGGAAGTATAAGTTAAAGGAAAGTTCTAGACAACTAAGGCTCAGAAGTTTTATCACTAATGCTTAATCAGTTCCACAAGCTTTGTTGTCTATTTGAGCTTCATAGAACATCAAGGATCAAGAAGAGCTAACAGGCAGAAGGACATCCAGTCCCCTGTCGGAGTGCTGTCCGCAATATTTAAGTGCTGTCTCCAACAGCAACTATCTACGACACTCCAAGAGGACTAGAACGTCTCCATTGCCTGTCAGCAACATCACCAGACTATGTCAACATCCAGCTTGGGGGAGAGCATCCCCCGTGTACCAAGCTAAGTGTTTCCAACTTATCTATTTATGCCTTGTTAGAGTTTGCTTTGTTAAAACAACTAAAAAAGATGCATAACCATAGAAACCCAGAAAGATTTCCTTATTTATCTTTTTCTACTTTTGGAGAGCTCTTGCAATCTGTCTTGAAAGTAATCCCTAGAATAAACTCTACATGGAGATGATGAATAGTTGCTCTGCCATAATTCCTTTCAAGTACCTAGTTTTCAACCTTGCACTCTCCTGAGTTTTGGACACAACTGTTTAGATTTGAGATTTGCTATGAACCTAAAACTTGTGGGTAGCAAACACTTGATCTAAGTCTAGGTGGTTGACAGGTATGATATGGGAAAGTTTTGAGCTGCTGTCCATCTTGTTCCTAGAGATACTGTTGGCGGTCCTTATCGCATATTTTAGACCACCAATGAGGATATAAAATCTACCCAAACTTAGCAAATAGGGCTTTGCACTAACATATTCTATGAGTTTTGGTGATTGTCGCTTGCAGGAAGCCAACTCCGGAAATGCACACAAATGGGCCAAGAAACATAAGAAAACCATGAATAAGAAGGTGGCCCATTTACCCGACAATCTTGGGTCTCAAACGTGGGCCAAAAAGCCCAACATAAATCGAAGAGGTGGAAGACCAAAACTCGGTCCAACTCCATCCCTGGCGGCTGCCAAACTAGACCCACTTTTGCAGGTCGGTGCATTAACTCACTGGGAGGTCGGTTCTGGGGTGCGTCCAGGTTCATTGCATCTCAAACCGACGTGGGGAGGTCGGTTTGCCACCTTCCAAGTGGGGATGTCACATTTGCAATGACCCCCTCCTCTCCACATATAAAAGGGGCTTTTTCCTTCTCATTCACCACCAACATTCAAAGGGAGAAGAGCACCACTACCACAAGAGCTCCATTCCAAAGGGCTATGCCCCAGTAGCTATAGAGTTAGAAAGAGAGATGTGAGGGAAGAGAGCGGGGAAGCGCCGGGCTTGTCGGTGTCTCCCCCAAGCTTGTACCTCTATGAGCAACTACATGGCTCCTTAGCGGGATCTTGGCTAAGTAAGTGCTCGTGTTACCTATAGTCTTTTATGTCTTTTGTATGGTTGAGCTTGACCTTCTCTTATTTACTTGTTCGTCGTTCGTCTTCATGGCGGATGCTCTAGTAGAAGGGCCCCGGGAATGGGCAACCCTTGATGTCACGCTAGAGTAGTAGTTGTCAGTATAGACGTGGTGTCTAGACTGACACTACCTTCATTTGCCTCGCACTCCACGGTTGAGGGGTAGGCAGCAGGTGGTGACAGCCCTGTCCGTCCTCCGTAATACCCCACGTCCGGGTGCGGCGTAGAGCCGTAGGCCGGCAATGCTTGGTAGACCAAGTTTTATCCGGTGCCTGAAGTAAGCGAGTAGAAGTATGGCGATGCTAACCTTGAGACCTAGAAGCTATAGGGAACCATCTCTATCATCTTTCTATCTCTACCTTTGTGTTGTTCCTTGGATGAATTAGCTAGGAGAAATACCTCCGTTCCCTATGAAAAATACGATACCCTGAATACTTCCGGGTGAAGGCTACAACGGTACTTCCGTACGCTTGCGGATTCTCTGCATACATTAAGAAATACCAACAATCTTTTTGGCGTCGTTGTCGGGGAACGGTTGCTATTTTCTTCGAATCTAGTTCGCCTTCATATCCTTTTATAAAAAGAAAAAAATTAAAATTTCTTTTTGTAAACCAAACACACTTCTTATTTGATCCTAACACCATGAAGCCAAATCCAATTTCAAATCTTTTTGCTTCAAAAAGGAGGAGCTCTTTGAGCCAAAATCCTTTCTTCAAAAACCAAATTTTTATCAGGCTGTGAACTCCACCTAGGATTCAGAACCCTGGTTCGGGCATAGCCTTTCTCAGTTTTGATGATGAAAATCATTTTAGACATCTGCATGATTTTGAGGAAATGTGTTCATGCCTAAACATTCCAGGCATGACACAAGAAATTCTTATGTGGAAATTGTTTTTGTTCTCTTCTAAACGGGAGGCAACGCAATAGAACACTAATGCCGTAGGGAGTTTGAATAGAGACTAGGGAGGACTTAGACAAGTTTTGTCTCGCCTATGTCCCATATCAACTCTCTACCAAGGCAATCCTCGATTCCATGCAGAACGAGAAGGAACCCATAGGTGCAGCCTAGGCGAGGCTTACAATGTTAACACCTACCAGCCTAGACTTGTCTTTACCTGATGACATGCATTTGCATATCTTTTGGGAATAGACATAGATGCTGTCCTATGCCTTGACATGACCATTGGAGGGTCGTTTTATGCAAAAAGCATGACGGAATAGAGGAAAATCTTTGTTAACATCCTAGAGAAGCATGCTTCTCCTGTCATAGAGCCTTAACCCCTCCATAAAAGGGCATGTCAAGCTTTGAGGAGCCCTTATCTATCGAATCTTTACCAATGCTAGATTTGATTGTTGAGGCCTCACCCGAACCACGAACACCAAAGGAAGGAATGTTTTATCCTTTGAAGTTCGCTATAAATTTCGAGGATTGTGGCGAAACCTCGAGCATTTCTTGGCACGTAAATCAAGCATTTATTTCTAAGGAAGTCTCCTCTAACAAGGAACATTCATAAGAATAGTTGTCGAAAGTGAAATGTTTTTCTGAAGCAATTCAGATTCTTTCACCTTCCATGACTATATTTTGTTCGTTAAATGAGACTCCCTTAGAAGCCCTACACAACCGCATAGTCAGGACTTTTCAATGCGGAAACCCCTTTTTGGAAACATGCCGCTAGTCCCGACTAACAAAACTCATCAAAAGCCAATCAAAGCTCATCTGAGTTTTGTGGGATTGTGTTAGGGTCGTGCCATTTGAAATGAACGAATCGAGGTTTACATAGACCTTCAGTTTTATGCCATCCTTGATGTCCAACTTCTCATAAGGCGCTCTTTGAAAATCTTGTGCAAAAAGAACTATCTCAAAAGAGCCCTGATAACAAGTTGAGTATTTTGCTTCTGCTAGCCTTATCTCTTGCCCCAGAGACCCAAAGGCAAAGCAAAGCTATCTATTCAAGCAGGCAAGGTTTGAGTTTCCTTTCATCCTTGTGAAATGGAATATCCACTTTCGCCCTTGCTCAAACAAGAGACATGTTCCTCTGGCCATTCCCATGCCTTGGACATGCGTGAAGCAACAACTCTAGAGTGAATCCGCTAACGAGCATGCTAGGCTCTCTTTTGAGACTCATGTTTCATGCTCGCCTTTGGGATCTCTAGAGTTTGTTCCGCTTCTGACCACGTGATCCTACGAGAATCCCAACCACCTCTTAACACTTGTTTCAAAACTTTTAAAGGGATGGTTGTGGATGGCTATCATAAGCACTTTCAAATCTCGTAGCAGCACGATGGAATCAACCTTGTAGCTTTAGCACCTTTGCCAGTTATGAGGTGGCTAACACCACCTTTGAGAGCTGCAATATAAATTCCTACGGTCCAGCTTAAGACCATATCTTAAGCACTGCCGGGAGATACCCCGAAATATCTTTGAAAAAAAAGCAAGGTCATGTTTTCAAGTAGTATGCACCCTCGGGTATTCTTGTTGCTAACCATCTCAGGTTGAGAAGAAAACGGGTCATACAACACTTGCAAATGAGGAGCGACATCAGTATAAGCCTTGATTCTCTTTGGTGATGGAACACACTCACAAGGGGATCCTGACGCTACACTTGGCTTTTACACAAAAGTCCAAGTGTGGGGGAGGGAAGTGAGAAGCCCATGTTCCACACACACCAAGAGACACCAAAAAAAGAGAGAAAAGAAAAAGATATAAAATAGAAGAGAAAGAGAAAAAAATATAAGTGGTGAATTCAAGTTGATGTCAACCTCACCTTGCTAAAAAAAGCAGACGAGAAGAAGAGAAAGAGCAAGGGTTCTCTCTTTCTCTGGACCTTTGCGACCATTAAGACCCATGGTCCATGCATACTAGCTATGTGTGACCTAGGGTTGGTACACACCTGAGCTGAAATCCATGGCGCTGCGGCGGCGAGCCCAAAATTTCCATTAGCATACGCTACCGGTGACTACGCTCAGGTAAAGCAAAGGTAATGTTCACTAACTTGTTTACTCACACATGTCTCCATGTGACCATCCAAATTCATTCTCCCTTGTTTATGACATATGCTCTGGTTTGGGTGTACTCGTATTCTGTACAAATGCGATACATCTATAGGTATTTTAAATTAAGCGTGCTGCTTAGGTTAAAATTGCCTTCTTTGATCAAATTTTGACACGGCGTTGAAATTTGGTTAATGAGCTCGAGTTGTTGCCATAGACTATGGAAGTAATTTGTTGTGGAGATGATCCAAGGTCTGTTTTACTTTGCACTTTGATCTTGACCTTCTTTGAGTTACGAGTTGGTTGAACAAATGAAAAAGAAAGGTTTAAAAAATTAAAAAAAAATTATTATGATCAATAAAATTCTGGCTCCCTGGTTTTCCAACCAGTAGGTGTTGGTATTTCTTAGCGTAAGCAGATAAATCCGCAAGCCCATGAAGTACCATTGTAGCTTTCACCCAGAAGTATTCTGGGTATCGTATTTCCACAGGGAACGGAAGTGTACTAGAGTGAAACAAGAACGTCCAGGAGTAGAAGGTAGAAGGATGTTTTTGTAGGACGAGAGGGTTTTCTAGGCTCAACCCAAGGTCACTAGATAACTAAAGTCTTGGCTTACTATACTCACTCACTTCAGAGCAGCGGTACCTTTCCAGTTCTTGAAAAGACTAGGAAGACGTAACCGGGGGAAGGCCGCCAAAGCTCTACGAGAACACCAACCCGAACGTGGTGGAATACAAAGGCCCGATCGGGCCGTCACCCGGGGCTACCACAAACTATCCGTGGGGTTGGGCGCAAACTCAGGTAACTCCCTAGCCCAGACACCACATCTACGCTAGAGGCTACTACTCTAGTCCGAATTCTTAGCTGGACTAAAGCACTCGGTCGAGCGAAGATCCTGCAAGCAAGCAAGCACTGAACTTTAATTAAATAGATCACTAAGGAATTGCAAAGAAAGAATATGCGGATATTACTCGCGAAGGAGTCATCTCCGTAGAGGTACAAACTGGAGGAGAACCCGACAAGCCGGCTCCGCCTCCGCTCTTCCCTCCTCTCTCTCCCTCTTTTCTAAAGTATACAACTAGGCACTAGCACCTAGAGGGACACTACTACAAAGTATATGGTGTGGGAATGAAGTTCTTCTTGTGTAGAATGTGTGTTGTGTGAGGGGAAAAAGTCCCCTTTTATATGTGGAGGAGAGGGGGCTCTTTGCAAATGCTCCTCCCCACTTGGAAAGTGCCAAACTGACCTCACAATGTCGATTCCAGGTACAATGAACCTGGACGCACCCCAGAACCGACCTTCACACGTCGTCGTGGGCCATCTGGAGAAGACTGGGCTGGTTTGGCCTCCTCGCTGGCGCGGCCACGCCCCTGGCGCGAGCGCACCAGGGGGAGCTCGGCTGAGGCCCAAATTTTGTAGGCATGTGGGCCTCGTCACAAGCTTTCCAATGCATATTCGTTTGCCCAAATCGGACTCCGGATGAGTGAGTTATGGCCTCTTTACCGAGACCTACTCATGTAGTCCAAGATAGAGTTGGTCCGGGCTTTGGGCTTGCTCTATTTTTTATCCAAATTGGTCTATTTTTATATTTAGCCCTGCAAAACAAGGGAAACACCAAAACTTGTGGAAATTATTAGTTTAAAACCCTATTACTAAGTTTTGGTGACTTTTCATAACAAGTTGGCGGTGAAAAGCATGCAATAAGGAGCACCAACAAGTTCCCCCACACTTATTCTTTGCTCGTCCCGAGGAAAGGCTAGGATAAAGTAAACATGAACATAGCAATTCAAGATATGAAACCGGCATAAAGGTCATTCCAAAACATACCTCATACCTGTGGGATATGTGGAGTGGCTAACAAATCTCCTTGAGCGGTTGAAAAGTGGAACAGCTCTGAAACATAGCCATCTCATCCCATTTTCATATCTTAGTGACTTGGAGTTTTTATGAGATTTTTCAAATAAAGCATAGTTCACAAGTACTCCTCAAATGGCACTTCGAATCGCTCAGAGTGTATGGTAACCTCACCGAAGACTTTTGATGTTTTGCCTTTGTATCCTACCTCTAGTATTTTTGAGTGGAGTTCTGGGTAGGCATACAAGGAATGGCTTACTTACCGCTTGTGGATAGCCGAGTCAAAGTCCAAACAATTTTAAGGTAAAGGCCATACACTAGGTTGAGATGTGCAAGTGTGTGGGATGGATGAAGAATGATTCCTAATTTTTGTGGTATTTTTGGGTCTCCATGCATCATGACTAACTCCCTTTTATTGGTGGATGAAGAGATGAAGAAATATGGGCTATCAAAGAGTAAGCGATATTGTATTGCTTTTTTTCTTCTTCTTCTTTTTTTTCTTTTTCTTTCTTTTTTTTTTTTTTTTGTCTCTCTTTTTTGTCTCTTTTTTTTTCTCTTCTTTTTTTCTCTTCTTTTTTTCTTTGAACGGGGATCTAAGATTTCCCGTTTGTCTACAAGATTGGAATATCTAAAACTTATTTCTCCCTTTTTTTTTTCTTCTCACTTTTTTTTCAACTAAAAATATGGCCCATAATTTATTGCCTAGAAGAGAGTGAAGGAGAGAGAGATGTCATGATGGAATGTATGGAGAATTTTTGGCAATCTAAAACAGGGGTGCGCGATCCTCAGGGTAAGGGTCGGCACTTTTATTTGGTGGAATGGTGCGCAATTCTCGGTGTAAGAATTGGCATTCAGGGCGAAAGGGGTGCATGTTGTTGAAAGGTCCTTTGTTTGGTTTTGATAATTGAGTGACAACTTAGGTGGACTAATTGTGTGATCATGAGAATACACAGGGGTTTAGTCCACAGGTGATTATGAGATGAAGAAGCTTCATTGAATATGTGACATGACATGGAGTCATGTGACCAATGGTGAAGATCGAGATGAGGCTTGGCTCGAGACCGGAGGATGTGTGAAGGACAAGTCAAGGCAGTGGAGCGATGGACCATGAGATGGTGAAGCTCGGGCAAGACTTGTTTCCGATGGACCATGAGGCGGTGAAGAGCAAGTGAGATCAAGATCAATGGACCAAGAGGGTTGCATGACGATATGAAGTGGATCATATCATCTTGAGATTGTGTCGGTGCATATGTTGCATTGGCATTTCGGGGGAAAACGGTGAAGATGGAAATGCGCAAGGCAAAGATATATCCTAGGGCATTTCATTTCACCGGTCATGAGGTGTGTAGAGAAGTTGATGACCGGATTTAGGGTTGATAGCCATACTATCAAGGGGGGCAAACTTGTTTGCATCCCGGTCATCTAGTGCCACTTGAGCGATCTAACATTGCGACATGCCAGGATCGAGTGGCGGTTTGAGAGAGCTAACCCTTGGCCTTGTTTCTATGAGAGAAGTGCTAACTCGTGTGGACATGTGGTCTTTCTGTTGGACTTGGCATCCCAAAGACAAGAGGTTTTGGTTTGGATTGACGACGGTGTGAAGACGGCGACGGAACAACAAGTGTTGCCCTCTGTTGCTGCGTCGGACGCGCCTGGTGGGCCGCGCCGGACGCAACCTTGGCGCGCCAATCGCGGCGCTGGCAGGCTGCTGTTGGGCCGTGACGCCGGACACTGGTGGACCAGGCGCCGGACGCGTTGGTTCCACGCCAGATGCCACCCAGTGGCCATCCCGGGCCGACTGGCGCCCCGGACGCGCAAGCCGGACGCGCGGCTCGTGGGCCGGACGCGTCCGCCGTTTGCTGGTCTGTGGGCTGGTTGTTGGGCTGGATAAGTGCACGTCGGACACGGTGGTCGGGGCGTCTGGTGTACGCCGGACTCCACCCAGAGCGGGCCGTGGCCTTGGAGAAACGCCGGACGCACGTGCGCGATGCATGGGCCGGACGCGGATTGTGGCCGTCGGACGCCACGTTGAGAACGCCGGACGCCGATGCTTTCGACCATTGGAGCGTGTGGCAGTGGGCGCCGGACGCGTCCGATGTTGGCCATCAAACGCGTCCGGCGCGGTGATTTCTGGCACCTGAGCACCTAACGGCTAGTTTTCCAATGGTGGCTATAAATACGTGGGTTGCCCAACCTTGGTCGGGTGCTGAGCACACTAGGGCCTTGGTGGCTTGTGTGGTAGTGCTTGAGAGCCCTCTAACTCATCTATGCTTGAGAGTGTTCATCCACTTGAGTTAGAGATTGTAACAGAACCGACCAATTAATATAAACATAATGTACTAATGTTGTCGCCTAAGCAACTTAATTAGCACATGACGCTTATATCAACCCGGTAGTCCGTGAAAACACGAAGGATTTCAAACTTTCCACAATACAGCCCAGACCGAATTAAGTTCAACATAAAACCGTTCATAGTAATACATAAGTTCACAAATAGTCGATTACATCGGAGTTACAAAATAGTTATTACAATACCAAGTTCAAATCCAAATTGCGGAAGCAAAATAAAGTGTTGTTTTACAAACGCACACTTAGTTAAAACATAGTGCCTGGTCCATCATCAAATTCGGCAAAAGCATGGAGGTATGAGATATAAGAGATGACCTTGCCCAAGGTCTAATCCTCCCATAGTGGGATACAGGTCCATCTTGTTGCCACAGCAAAGGTCTTATGATCTGCAACAAGTGGGAATAAAACCCTGAGTACAAGAAGGTACTCAGCTAGACTTACCCGTCATAAACCAAAAATAAAGTGACACCAAGGAGTATGCAAAGCTTTATAAGTGGGGTAGTGACTCTTTCTTTGCAATAAAAGATGAGCTTATTAAATAATCATTTAGTGATAAAGGACTCTCTAGCTTATCATCTTTTAGGTTGGATCCCGACATCACTACATTAGCTCCGTACTACTCCAACTCCGGGGTAGAACAATCAACAATATCTTATCCTTCGGGTTGAGCATACAAGCATCAACAACTTTATAAACATAACCATCTTACTTTGCACATAGATTGGCGACAGTGCCGCTGCTCGGTCAAGTGTTCACTGTCCAGGAACGATGGCGATTATAATCGATTGCAAACTAGCTGGCGAGTATTCCTCACACAAACCACAAGTCTCCCGTCGGAGTCGATTAGGTCACCTTGGTCTATTCGGGTGGAGATCGCGGATTTCAGCAAATACGATTGCACCAGGGCATGCCCGGCTACCAGGTACCTCCGGCGCGACCGGCCACTAGGATTACATCTCCGCGCCTGTGGGCAATACACTCATCTCTGCAGAAATTCTGGCCCAAACATCCTCAAGGCTTCGCGGTCGGATGATCGCATCCTTCCAGCTATCTGTGAGGCATTGTTCAACATGATCCGAGGACGTACAAAGTCATATTTCTTTAAGTGACATAGACGGAGTTTCCATGGTCTAACACACCACAAACCCCGACCAGTCGTGATTTAACATGGCCACATGGTTATGTTCTCTTAAACCAACTTCTTTTTCCTCAACCATAGGGTAGTAACCACCTACCTCGCGGATGAGGGTCAATCACCCGTCTTCTACCGATCTAATTCAGCAGTGCTAAGCATATGAATGATCCTGAACTTAAAAAGGGTAAAGGTATTCAGGTGGATCAAGGTACTCATAATGCAGTAACGGTTCCAAGTAACGCCTATAAACTTAATGCATCATAAACAATAAAGGACGCAAAGTAAATCATTTTGCAAACCGTAGGAGAAATGCTCCGGGGCTTGCCTTCCTACAACGGGCGATGTTGAAGCTCCCAGCACTTGATCACTCCATGTCTGGTTCCTGGTTCTCGATCACCTCACGTGCCGAGGTTCCCCTTGGTGGCTCCTCTTTTGGATCCTTGTTTCACGTCACGTTCTGTTCTCCTAGCGATCCTGTATGATGCGGGTGCATGTATGAATACTAAGAATGCACATGGTATGGTAATGCGGATACGAGCTTGCTTATTCCTTCTACAAGGTAGTCAACATCATCCAAGATTATGTACCATAAGCACATGTCATCTACTACATTTTCTACTACAACAATGTAATCCTAGTAAAGACATCCCTTTCTACTATCACCAGCAAACAAGTCAGTAAAGCCAAAGAGACTACACTCAAGCATAATCGTCCTAACCAATTTATCATGATCTACTCATTCTAGTATATTACTTAACCACCCATCATACCACTAATCACCTTGAACACTTGACAATAAGCCTAGCACACAACATCACTCATTCAAGCATCCATACTAGTCATAACCATATAACTAGCAGATCATTAAATAAATCATAAATAAATAACCATAGACCCTATGGATATAAATGAAGACATTCTGGAAAGCATATGAAATTCTTCATCAAACATCTGAAGACATCACAAGCTGATTCCCAGGTTAACTACACCTAAAACACAGAACATCAGGACTGATTCTGGCAAAACAGCCACTACAACAGCCCTGGTGACCATCTTGTCACACCCATAACTCCTAAACCATTCATGCAATGACCATGAAACTTTAACAGTAGATGGTCAAGCTAACACACTAACTATCATATTTAGACAAGTCAACCAGAAACCCAACTTATAATTAGATTAGCCTAGCATCAATGGACTTAACCCCTAATTTGAACATCCAAGAGTTGAACAGGAGCACCATGATTGGCTACTCCTAAAATCCTAAAAAAATTACAGTAGGTACTACAGATCAAACAAAGTTTATCATCCAAATCTCAACCCATTTGAATGAATCAGTTGACCTATACAAAATTCACAAGTGCCAGGACAGAAGCACTCAAGAATATACTTTGTACTACCAAATCATGCAAACCAAGAATATCATAGCATCAGGGGCTGCACATTGGTATACAATGAGCCCACAAAAATTATCAAACTCAGATCACATGCCTATAATTGATTTATGAATTAATTCCTTCCTAGCTCATAAATCAAGCTTGAACTACAACTTCATATTTCATCCCAGCAAGCATGTATGAAACTCCTACCACAGATGTAGCATGACAAAACAAGATCATAGAAACAAGAACCATATTTTTCTGAGCTACCCTCTATTATCTATGAATTTCCCAAGATTAATTCAAACCCAAGAATTAATTAAACCTACACATAAAAGTTCTACAAACATAGCAAATAATATTTTCTATGCACAGAGCATCTCATAAGAAAAATATAGCAACTTGAATCAACTCATTTGGACACTCCTAGCTCCCTCTATGATTTTTGGAAGATTAAAAGAAAATCTGGAAATCTAATTCAATAATCAGAAAGGACAGACACTTTGCAATTTGGCCCCTGGACTTCCCGGAAATTAACGGAGCCCATTACTGTAACTGGCTGAGTCTGGCTGTTTCTCTCCTAGCACCCTCACCTTCTTCAAATTCTAAACTCGAGGTCCCTCGGGGAGGGAAGCAGAGCAGGACGCCGGCACTCGCCGATTCCGGCCGGCAGGGGCTCGCCCGCGGCCTAGGAGGGGCGGCGGAGCTCCCTGTAGCCCGTGCGCAACCGCCGGTGGCCACCGCTCGGCCCGCGACGGCTCGGAACGGCCTCGCCACGTGCGCCTGCGGTTCCGGTCGGCGGCGTCCGCTGGCGACGGCGTCCCGGCCACCGTGGCGGTCCAGGAACGAGCGCCGGAGGTGCGGGAAGGGATGGTGAAGATGATGGCGCTATCAATTGCAAGAATGGCGGGGCGAATCGGCGGCTAGGCAGCGATGCTCCGAGCGGCGGCCATGGCGGCTCGGCGCGTCTGCCAGGCGAGGGGAAAAGGGAGCGGAGTGGGGCGGACATGGAAGTGGCGAGTGTGGCGTTTAAATAGGACGGCCCGACGCTCTTCAATTTATCCCGGGAAAGTCATGGGCGCGCGCGCGGAGCCGGACGGTGATAGCATCGGCCATGGCGCTCGTCTCAGACGCTGCGGCGGCTGCGCAACGGGGAAGCGAGGAAGCGAGCGCGGCGGCGTGCGCGCGCGGTACTCAAGTGCTCTGCATTCGCGGCTGTTGCCTCGTCGTGATGCCCTTGGCTTCTTTGCTTGGCGGCGCATGGCATGTGTTGACATTTCTAACGCCACTCAGTGTTAGGTTGTCATCCCCAACATGGCGCCAAAAATGCTGGTACTAAATAATGCAACTGCTACTAGAAATAAATATGGGATCCGCAAGCGCACAGATAATACCGATGTAGCATTTTAACCAGGAGTATCCAGGTATCGTTATTTATATTTTTACCCTTTGGGAAGGGAATGCACTTTGGATAATGAGTGATGAGCAATGCACATGCTGTAATGGAGAGCTTAACCTTGTCTCGTATCGATCATCTCATACGGGGTAAGTGTCACATAAAATATAGGAATGAATGATAAATGACATAAGATAAATGAGAGCAATTAGCCACATAAAATAATAGTAATAAGCCATCTCAACTTAGCACTCTAAGCTTATAACACTAGCATGGACTAGGACGATCTAGGGTATAATCCTATGTTATTCTAACTATAAGGTCAAAGCATACAATGATTAGTGCAAGAGCATCTAGCAATCATGGCGGGAAAAGGTTACATCTATGCATAGTGATATTACCGAGAGAAGACAAGAGACATAGCAATGACTTCAATGTAATAGGTTGTTCTACTAAGACCTACCAACGGGGATGGAATACAAAGGACTCAACGGAACCGTCACTTCCGCGATCTACCACACGACCCGGCCAATAGGGTGCAATCGCGAGATAAATACAATCTAGGCACCACGCCTACACAATATTTACCACTCACCCATCGATCTAATGAGCAAGCGCTATACAATCCTATGCATAAACATAATTCTAGTCCAACTATGCTAAACATATAATCAAAGTAAACTAAGAACAATATAATTGAGAACATAATCAAATAGAGCAAAGTCAAGTCGATATAATAGAATAGAATAAAGTACTACTCATAGTATCACGAACAATGATGAATATTACAAGAATGTAGAGGGGAATTACCAAGAACTCCGACAGATCCGGACTCCAAGCTAGGCTTGATTCCCTCTAGATCTATTCCTATGTAGCTATGCTACTAAACTATGGAGCTCTAATTGAGATGGTGGCTCGGCTTCTCCGAATTCCGATGAGAGAATGAACTCTTGAATGAATTAGGGTTTCACCCGGGGGCCGGGGCTCGAATATATAGCCCCCTAGGATTAACCCGGCCCTCGGATCAAACCGACCTAAATGGACGATAATTATTCATCCTCAAAGGCGGTGGAGGCGGGATCCACGAGACTCCACCGATTGGTGGAGGTGGGGAGTCGGCCGACTCCCCACGGGTCGGCCGACCGGCCACCCCGCGGTGGGCCCTGAGCTTCCGGGTTTGCCTTCCGGAGTCTTCCAGATTATACAATTTTACCCGTTCGGTCTTTATCTCTATGTAATCATGACGTGTGGGCCTCCTTTGGTTCTCTTTCGATAACCCCCGCGAGAAATAGACAATCACCAAAACTCATGGAATTTCACAAGTGTAACCCCTATATCTAACGGGTGAACTCATATTAGTCCTTTCTCTTGCTGCGTTGACGGTATAAAATTGATACTTAAGGACCGTCAACAAACTCCCCCAAGCTTACCTTTTGCTCGTCCCTGAGCAAAGATAGACTCAGTGATGGATCAGGAGTTACTACAATACTTTCACTCCTCACAAGTACACATGCGTTCAAACAAGAACTCTCCTCCGGATTAGAGTGAACTATTCTGACTCAAAACTCACTCATATTACCTTTCACCATGGGGCTTGTAACCGTCACTTGGGTCTTGAGTAGTTGAAAGATAGAACGGTCAAGTCAAGCGCCATGTTTCTCGCTCTTTGATCAACTATTATCCCGGAGTTTTTTGCAAGATTTTCAAATAAAACTCAGAGTTCCTTGTATGAACCTTTCAAGTCTCTCATTTGTGGTATTTCTGGATCCTCTCCAAGGCATGAGTAGTGTATGCCTTCTCTCTTCTCTCAAGAATATGTGGTATTTATGGAACTAAGGCATAGTGGAAAGTGCCTTCTCTCTCTCACCCTACTTTCTAATAGGCTTATGTGGAGCTCATAGGTGGGGAGACACTCAAACTCACTTGCATATATTGCACAGTTAAGACATGGATCCAATAGGAACTAAAATAATAATAAAGTCATATGTGCATGTGAATGAGGAAATGAAATGGATGAAAAGATGATAGGATGATGGTAGTATGATGGTGATAAGAAAATGATTATGAGGGGTACTCAACTGGTGAACATCTACTTCTACACTTGCTCCTTCGAGGATAACATGACTCCCTTTATTCGAAAACTTTGAAACTTCTTGAATGGAAGGACTTGGCTACTCTTTTCTTTTTCTTTCTTTCTTCTTTTCTCTCTTTTTTCTTTTTGTTCTCTTTTTTTTTTTTTTAGAGCAACCAATCCTCTGGAAACAAAACTTTAACAACGGGGATTCATATAACTTGAAATGATAATAACTGGAGCTTTTATGTAGGCAAATAGAACGGCGATGATTATGTCTAGATGTTCACTCCCAGAATAGGAGTAGAACCTTTTCTGGATGAAGTGAAATGAATGGGTATGTATATGTGGATGGATGAATGGATGGATGCGTACTCCGGTGTAGGGAGTTAAAGCATAGGTGCGTATCTCCAGGGTAGAGATAGCACAGTAAGTGGAGAATGCGTACTCCCAGGGTAGGAGTAGCATAGGTGCGTATCTCCAGGGTAGAGATAGCACGATATGTGGTGGATATGGATCTATATGTGGGTGGTACTTCTAGGAACAGAAGTAGCACAGAATGAATGAAGTATTTATAAAATGGGTGCGTGCTTCTGAGGACTGAAGTAGCATAGATCAATGGATGGAGAGCACATAGTATTGACTTTAAGCGCATGATCGATTCCTTATGGGTCCACAGCATAACCACACTCAATGCCTATAAAGTATACACTCAAACCTACAATATGATCTATTTAAACAGATGGGTTTTCCTAATCTAGTAAGCATGAATATATATTTTGTGGTAGGAATTTAAACTCTCATCATAAAGGAACTCATCATGCAGGAATTTAATATTTTCAAAGATAAATTCTCGAACTCTAGTATCTCTAGGAGCAAGATGGAAGCAGCTCAAAACCTTCCCATATCATACCCGTCAACCACCTAGACTTAGATCAAGTGTTCGCTACCCACAAGTTTCGGGTTGAGCAAATCTCAAATCTAAACGGTTGTGTCCAAAACTCGGGAGAGTGCAAGGTTGAAGACTAGGTACTTGAAAGGAATTATGGCGAGCAACTATTCATCATCTCCATGTAGAGTTTATTCTAGGGATCACTTTTAAAGACAGATTGCAAGAGCTCTCCAAAAGTAGAAAAGATAAATAAGGAAATCTTTACGGGTTTCTATGGTTATGCATCTTTTTTAGTTGTTTTAATCAAAGCACACTCTAATAAAGCATAAATAGATAAGTTGGAAACACTTAGCTTGGTACACGGGGATGCTCTCCCCAAGCCGGATGTTGACATAGTCTCGCGATGTTGGCGCGGGCATCGAAGACGTTCTAGTCCTCCGGGAGTGTCGTAGATAGTTGCCGTTGGAGACAAAGCATTTAATTTTCACGGGCGGCACTCCGACGGGGACTGGATGTCCTTCTGCTGTTAGCTCTTCTTGATCCTTGATGTTCGTGAAGCTCAAATAGACAACAAAGCTTGTGGAACTAATTAAGTGTTAGTGATAAAACCTCTAGGCCTTGGTTGTCTAGAACTTTCTTAACTTAGACTTGTTCTAACGGGATCACAAGAAATATTTTTATCTTTTTATTATTTAAGGAATGCGAGACGGGGGAAATAAATATGCTGAGAAATTATTTTTGTGCCACCACAGTGAATGGTTATCCACATGGGGCTTAGTGATTTTCTGGATGCAAATGCACAACATCTTTATTTTCTTTTCTAATGCAGAGATAAAAAAGTAAAGATGCAACTAAGATGCAAATAGGAAAACAAATATGCTAAGGTAAAATTATGATGCTGAAAAAGTGAATTGCTGATAAATACCAAGTTACCTCTTGGCGCGGCGTTCGGTGGTTTTAAGTCCTCCGAACAGGACTTGTCATGTTCGCTCATTTTTCAAGGGGCGCATTGGCCGGCGCCTCGATGACGTCGCCTCGTGTGTAGGAATTGATTTCGATTTTGCTTTTACCTTCCACACCTTCTTTCTTTGGAGAGGGTGATCTTGAGGAGGAAGCTTCTTGGAGCACTTGTTTCTCTTTCGATGACAAGCACCTTCTCGGGTTCTTCTACAATGTTCTTCTCTTCGGGTACCGATCTTCATATCTGAATACTTCTCCCTCATAGTTGGCCCATCCATCCGTAGTGATGTTCTTCTTGTTCTGGCGACGGGTACGCTGCCTTCTCCTTGTTCTGTTCTTCTTGGGCTCTTCAGTGATTATATAATTATTGTTGAAGTAGCGGCGTACCTTCTCAGTGGGAAAGTGAAAATGGATCTCTCCTGTCCCAATATAGATGATAGCTCCGGTGGTATTCAGGAATGGTCTTCCTAGGATGATGGGAGGATCATAGTCATCTCCCATGTCAATGACTAGGAAGTCTGTAGGGACATAATGGTCATCTATCTGGATGAGGACATCCTTCACTTCTCCTTAAATGAATGTCCGGGTCCGCCATCCGTAGTTTGTGCATAGGTAGGCTCCAAAGGCATAGTGCCATATAGATACTCATAAGTTACCTTGGCCATAATATTGACGCCCGATCCGGTGTCACGCATGCCTTTATTGAAAGAGCTTGTTGATGGAGCATTGAATGGTTGGGACACGGGTCATCCTTCTTGATCGACGTGGGGACGAGTAAGTGGTCATGCTCCTCGTGGACTGCAGTGACCATCCTCACTTGTCTCCGTCTTCTTGGTCTTCTTATTCTTGTTCTTGCTCTTCTTAGCCGGATTCTTCTTCTTCTCACTTGTTCGTTGATGAGGGTGTCGGGAAGCTGCAAAGACTCTGTTCTTGAAGAAGAAGGTTTCTCTCTTGCCCTTGATGTTGAAGATGATCTTGGCAGTGTTGGCATACATAATGGCTCCAGCAGTGTTCAAGAATGGTCATCCCAAAATGACAGGGGACCTTTCATCACAGCCTGTATCCACTATCACGAAGTCTGCAGGAACATACGAGTTGCCCACTCGTACACATATGTCTTCAAGTACTCCCAAAGGAACACGGAGTGACTGATCTGCAAGCTGTAAGCACATGGTTGTGTATGCTAGGGGGCATCTAAATAGCTTCTCGTATATCACTCTTGGCATGATGTTGATGCTTGCACCGAAGTCACAGATTGCCTCATTAAAGTTAGTACTTCCAATGGAGATCGGAATGACTGGTCTCCCTGGATCGCCCTTCTTGATTGGCAGAGTTGAGTCAATCCATGACCCCTTCGATGGATCACTCCGGCTATCTTCTACATTGAATATATCAACAAGATTTGCAGTTTCGAGCTCTTCGGGTTGTCCCGCCGTTTACCTTGGCCGTGGAGGGAGCAAGGTTAACAAGCTGTTGTACCTGACTCAAGTATCTTGTTGAAGCTGAGCCGACTCTTGATGGCATTGGAAAAGCCATCCATTCTGTTGCCGAGTGTCTCTAGGACCTTGTCATTTGATGTCGGCTTCTTGGACAGATTGTCCATCATCTTGCCTTGATTCAAGCACTAACTCTCTCAAAGGCGGTGGTTGTAATTATTGTAGGAGGAGTTGTTACCTTGATAGTTGCCTCGAATAATTGCCCGAGTAGTTAGGCCTCTGTGCGATTCCAACCTTGATTCTGCGAGGACGGTAGTAATTATTATTGTTGTTGTTATTGAGGTAGTTCACATCCTCCTTCAGCTCGCGCGGTTAGCACCTGTGTGCCCAGTCTCCACACTCTTCACATGTCATGCGAGCATCATGTATATGCATGACTTCTTTCTTCTCTCGGGACTCTCTCATCGAGCCTCTTCATTAGCAGATCCATTTTGGCGGACAAAGATGTCCACCTCTTTCAGTGGTGCATTCCTCCACCTCTCTTGCGGGTCCGAGTTCTTTCTTCACTCCAACCTTGGTTGGATGCCATCTTCTCCACAAGAGCCGTGGCTTGAGGAATAGTGAGTGATAAGAATGCACCTCCCCGCAAAGCATCCATCGTCTCACGTGTCTTGTTGCTAAGCCCATGGTAGAATGTCCGCATAAGCAGCCAATTCTCCATGCCATGATGAGGACACTCGAGGATGTAATCTTGGAAGCGCTCCCAAGCTTCGGGACGGTCTCATCATGGTGTTCTTTGAAAGCTTGATATCTTCCCACGAAGAGCATTTGTCTTGCCCATGGGGAAGAACTTCACCAAGAAATTGGTGGAACATAGTGCCCACGTAGTATTCTTCTCCTTATTGGCATAGAACCACTGCTTCGCTCTCCCCAAGAGTGAGAATGGGAAGAGGCGAAGTAGTATAGCATCTCTCGGGGACATCCTTGATAGTGAATGTGCTACAAATCTCCGAGAAAGTGTTGGAGATGAGCACTAGCATCTTCATGGGCCTTCCCACGAACCGGCTTGCTTGCACCATGTTGATCGGCGCAGCTTGAGCTCAAAAGCTCCTTCGATGTCCGCGGTGGTCCAGCACGAATGTTGTCCGTAGTTGGAGCCGAGAACTCGCGGAGTGACTTGTTCGCCATGGCTTCAAACACGGGTGTCAAGTCTCGCACGAAAGGTTGACTTTACGCTTCGACAAACTTCCAAGTTGAGTTGATGATGATGATTGATTGGTCTTCTTCAACTTGCTTCCGGCCTTCCCGAATAAAGCTTCGGATCATCAATATAATTATCGGGAAGAATTGTCTTTTTCATACATTACCCGCATAAGATATAAAAATAGACGAAAGACAAGGGTAAGGTTTGTATGAGTAGAGAATGGTGACAAGTGCTCAATCTCATTATGTAGTGCAATGCTTTGCTCATTATCCATTGGCTTTCAACCTTCCCCGCAACGGCGCCAAAAATGCTTGTTGACATTTCTAACGCCACTTAGTGTTAGGTTGTCATCCCCAACATGGCGCCAAAAATGCTGGTACTAAATAATGCAACTGCTACTAGAAATAAATATGGGATCCGCAAGCGCACAGATAATACCGATGTAGCATTTTAACCGGAGTATCCAGGTATCGTTATTTATATTTTTACCTTTGGGAAGGGAATGCACTTGGATAATGAGTGATGAGCAATGCACATCTTTGTAATGGAGAGCTTAACCTTGTCTACGTATCGATCATCTCATACGGGGTAAGTGTCACATAAAATATAGGAATGAATGATAAATGACATAAGATAAATGAGAGCAATTAGCCACATAAAATAATAGTAATAAGCCATCTCAACTTAGCACTCTAAGCTTATAACACTAGCATGGACTAGGACGATCTAGGGTATAATCCTATGTTATTCTAACTATAAGGTCAAAGCATACAATGATTAGTGCAAGAACATCTAGCAATCATGGCGGGAAAAGGTTACATCTATGCATAGTGATATTACCGAGAAGACAAGAGACATAGCAATGACTTCAATGTAATAGGTTGTTCTACTAAGACCTACCAACGGGGATGGAATACAAAGGACTCAACGGAACCGTCACTTCCGCGATCTACCACACGACCCGGCCAATAGGGTGCAATCGCAGATAAATACAATCTAGGCACCACGCCTACACAATATTTACCACTCACCCATCGATCTAATGAGCAAGCGCTATACGATCCTATGCATAAACATAATTCTAGTCCAACTATGCTAAACATATAATCAAAGTAAACTAAGAACAATATAATTGAGAACATAATCAAATAGAGCAAAGTCAAGTCTGATATAATAGAATAGAATAAAGTACTACTCATAGTATCACGAACAATGATGAATATTACAAGAATGTAGAGGGGAATTACCAAGAACTCCGACAGATCCGGACTCCAAGCTAGGCTTGATTCCCTCTAGATCTATTCCTATGTAGCTATGCTACTAAACTATGGAGCTCTAATTGAGATGGTGGCTGGCTTCTCGAATTCCGATGAGAGAATGAACTCTTGAATGAATTAGGGTTTCACCCGGGGCCGGGGCTCGAATATGTAGCCCCCTAGGATTAACCACGGCCCTCGGATCAAACCGACCTAAATGGACGATAATTATTCATCCTCAAAGGCGGTGGAGGCGGGATCCACGAGACTCCACCCGATTGGTGGAGGTGGGGAGTCGGCCGACTCCCCCGGGTCGGCCGACCGCCACCCCGCAGTGGGCCCCGGCTTCCGGGGTTTGCCTTCGGAGTCTTCTAGATTATACAATTTTACCCGTTCGGTCTTTATCTCTATGTAATCATGACGTGTGGGCCTCCTTTGGTTCTTTTTCGATAACCCCTGCGAGAAATAGACAATCACCAAAACTCATGGAATTACGTCAAAGTGTAACCCTATATCTAACAGGTGAACTCATATTAGTCCTTTCTCTTGCTGCGTTGACGGTATAAAATTGATACTTAAGGACCGTCAACGGCGTGCGGCCCGGTGACGACGGCGGGCGCGATGCGAGCGGCAGACGCGGGCGAGCGGCGAAGGGCGGGGAAAGGACGCACGCGCGCCGGCTCGTTAGCGATCGGGCGCAAGCGGGGCGGCGGCAGGCGGGCGCTGCGGCGCTCACGCCACGTGATGCGGTGAGGAAGCAGAGGGGAAGCAAGTGGGTGATGACAGTGGGGCCCGGGGTGGGTCCCACTTGTTTTTGTCTTGACTTGAAATGTTTGACCGTGAATAACTCCAAAAATAAAGCGAATTTGGAAAAACTCCAAACATGAAAGTTTCTCCATTTGAAGAGTAGAATACTTTTCATGTAGAAAGTTTTTGCTAATTCGGTCTAGTTTTGAAACTTTGAATTAGGGTCAAATTATAATTATAAAAATATTATTTTTCAATATTCCCCTTTCGTTTTTGCCCTTTTTGGAGGCCTTAAAAGCATTTTCATGACTTGGTGTAAAAACAAAGTTTTCTCCAAATAATTTTCTCCATAAACTTTGTTAAGACTTCTTTTTGAGAAAAGAAACACAAGTATGACTTCTAGCAACAAATTGCTAAACCCTATTTGCATTTTAACAATAAGCACTCAAATAATGCCACACAAATGTAATTATGATGCTTATGAGATGATCATGCTCATGAGATGCAAGATTTAGTTAAGCCTAAAATTGGGGTTGTTACAGCCTACCCCCCTTAAAGAAATTTCGCCCCGAGATTTAAAGCAAGAAGAGGGGAAAAGGGGAGAAATAAGATTTTTTTTCATTTCACAGATCTGGATTTACATCGAGACTTACACGACTCTGATACAAAGCCTCTCATGATTTGAGAGAACAAGGCTATGAGAAATACACGAGAATCATTAGCCTAATCCAGATATCGACTGATACAGGGACAATGGAGACACAGGATGAAAACGACGCTCCAAAACGTCAAGAATGTCCACAAGAACCAGAAAACCTCGAGCGTGAACTCCACCATCGTGAACCCAACCACCAAGATCAACCCAAAACAGATCAGGACTTCCTCCATGAAATACATATTTTTCTTTCCTCTCACGCTGGCGACTCTGGATCCACGGGCAACCACCGGATCTTGCAACTCTGCTCCTGATTGCTCTCTCTTTCCAAAGCGATTGCTTCTCAAGTTTCTCCTCTCAGAGCAAGGTTTCAGAGTTGGGGATGGGAAAGAAGAAGATATGCACAGGAGGGCATCCACGATGGAGTGGGAAGACAGAATGATGCAAGGCACCATAGTGGAGACAAGAGGAAGAAAATGGACAACGAGTCACTCACGCACGGGCGAGGAGAAGATAAAGGAGGGAATAGATTCGCTCGGCGAGGAGGCGGGCGAGCGACCGGATTTGAAGCCGAAAAGGAGAGGAGGGATCCGGCATGGGAACGAGGACGAGACGTGAGAGCTGACAGTGTTACAGGATAAAGGAGGGTACTTTGTCGTGCGAGTTTGCGAGTGCGGCACCACGATCACGCGAACACAGTGCACAAGTGGGTCCCCTAGGATTGCAACGGTTCTCATCTGGTTGACTTGCTGCGACCATTCGAATTGTCCACATATTTATTTTTCCACCTTCCAAGACCATTAGAAGACATTCTTCTACTTATCCCATTCTTCTAATCTGATGTCAAATCCTTTTTCTGAAGCTGAAGTATGAAGATGACAAGAATAGCATGATGTACTCTCTCATTAAACCCCAAAATTACTACACAGTAGGGCAGGTTATCGCAAAGCGTAACCAACAATTACCCTATTGGAGGCATCAAAGGGTTTAATGTGAGAGAATCTGCTACTCACATCATCAAATACATCAAATGGTGTTTCAACCCTCAAAATGTTTACCACTACGAATCAGGACAAGATGAGGTTTGCACATCTGTTGAGCTAAATCCAAATCAAGTTTGCTGTCAATAAGAATAGCACCTGCATTACTTTCTACAATATCACCTAGGACCTGTGTGTGCAAAAACAAGCTAAATTGGGTATCATCATTGGATTCCTTGAGATGAGTTCGACTCTGACATAGTCATACATAAGAGCACAAGCTAATGTATGCTAATATGAACCAGCTAGACTGAAGAAGTCCACTCTTTTGCATGCATAAGTCAAAGTTCTTAGGTCAAAGACATCCAAATCATCTCATGTAGAAATCAAAATTCCTAGGTCAATGATTCTCTAATTCCATAGAAACCAACAAGCTATATATCTATTGAGCAACACCAATAACATGAGTAGATTCTTTGGCAAGGACTTATGATTACCAATTCCTTTCTATAAGTCATGCTCTCGAAGCAGGGAATTGTTAAGTTTTGTTATCCCACAAACATTCCTTTCCAATGATAAGCGTGTAAATCTTTCTTTCAGAATGTTGCCTCTACTGAACCAAATTCTCATATTCAGACGACTTTTGTTTGATACTCAAAGCAGAACTGTATTTTGGTAAATCCAAGGTTATACCCAAGCACTGGTACGATGCGTACCCAATGTATAGTTGAATCCGACATCATGACGCTTGAGTACAAGACCAGATGCAACCCCAAATAGTGTTATCCTCATCCGTTCATTAAAAATTTTTGTCTGAAGAATTTCCTTCATTGTCTCCCATAAAGCATGAATACTCCATAAGGCCTTAGAATACCTAATAGATGTATAGGAGTTCTAAGTCTCTACTGAGGAGTACCATGGAATAGGAAACCATTCTCTTGTTCAGTCAACAACTGGTATAGTCCTTTGTCTACCACCTCTTGTGGTCCGATTGGTCTTAATGTAAGCGATCTCATTCTCTTTGATTTGCCTGATTTTGCTCTTCGAGAGAAAATGTCATAAGAGATTGGATGATGAGTATCAAGAGGAAATCAAGGTAGGTTCACGTAAAACGACACCTCGAGGCAATCTCTATAATAGGTCGAGATCAACAACCGTGATACCTGCGCGTGCCGAGCAGCACATCCATGTGTCTGCAGCCACAGGGTGCTCTCGGTTTCGTCATGGCACCATCATTATTATTCAGGACTCCATTACAAATCTTGCGTTTGAAATGCAATTCCACATGATTGGGGGTATTCCCGCACGAATAGGCATTACGTGCAAGACAAAAATGAGATATACGAAAGATAGTCACAAGGACACAAGGTAATAAGAAAAGGTCAACTACACCAATTTGTAGCAACCTACTGTCATAATATCATGGCGCGATTTGAATGTGGGTGGATTGCTTTGACAAGGATATGTATAAGCAAACATTCAAGGGAGGTTTTATGACAAATATGTTGTCTTGGCTTAGACAAAATAACGGGTTACGATTAATAATCACAATACCTGCGTACCCCCTAGTAATCCATCTAGGTGCGTCCACCAAAATGGTCTAGGTTCTTGTCGCAGCACTGTAGCTTATTAACCGAGACAATATTGCCATGACTATGACCAAAAGAATAATTCGCGATAATCGAATTATATACGATATCTTGTACAACTAAGCTTTGTGCACAAGACAAGGTAAAGGAATTACCGAGAATTTCAAAATTTGGATAGCAAGGGATATTTTTGAACGACATAGCATGTGCTACATACTATCGTCGCGTCGTTCACAAGTGATGATTAATAACAATATTCACTTAACAATTGGTCAAGGCATGTGACAACAAGAAACCAATGTCAACATATCATTATAGAATGAGAGGAATAGAAGTGAATTTACATGGGCGAGGATAGAATACAAAGTTGATCAACGACTGAATTTTGATGCCCAAAATACATGACACATAAAACTTGTTCTTGCAGGCTACATAGGACCAATACATCACTGAAACACGCTAAGTGACTCATAATCACTAACCCACAAACCATTGTACCATCTGCTTAGGAGTACAGGTCATTACATAAGGTCTGCTCAAAGCAAAGCATTCCTACTAGAGACTTCTCATTAGGCCTACTCCTCATGGTCCAAGTTCTCAACACTTTCTGCATTTCCAGCATTCGCACTATCAATGTTGGGCACTATCTGAGGTCCTTCCTCATCAACACCAAGAGGATGGTGGTGAAGCTGGTTGTAGACCCATTGCAGTTCTCCTTGCAAAGCACCATTGATGACCTCTAACGCAATCACTTGCTCCCTCAGACGGTATTCCTCATTCCAAGCTTCATTTCGTTGATGCTCAATTATACCAAAGGCTTGTTGCCACTGACCAAGTAGGGCAAGCAACTCCAGAAACTGACTTTGTGCCACAAAGGTCTCATGCACAGCAGCATTTTCTCTCTGGATGGCCTGATCTTTGGATAGTGTCATCTGCTCAAGCAATGTGGTCACTCTTTCAACTTCCTCTTCATATTCTTTCTTAATCTCTCGCTTAAATGAGGTGACGTAGACGAACTCGCAATTAAGAGATTCCAATGCATTCTCCAGGCAGGAGTAACTCTTCATCATAGCAAACATTGCGCTACTAGCAGGACCATTGCTGTTCTCAGCCTCATCTTTACCACCGACAAGTGCAGTCTCACTAAGCGGACGCCACACCACATGGTATGGGTCACCCTTAGGAAACACACCTGCAGTGGCACGAGCAACCTCATTTGGACACCTCTTAAGCAAATCCTGCAGTGCCTTGTATGCAACCACATTTGCACCTTCCCAAGGGTTCCTACCTCGAGCAATGAACCGACGTCCACACCAAAGTGACGCTCCTTCACTCTTGGCGGGAATTACTACTTCAACAGGAAGCAAACTCAAGTGCTGACTCTCCAGCTCCTTACTCCACTGATAGCGAGGTTCTTTACCCGTGTGATAGCCCACTGAGTGCAAAATTCGCCATAGCAAGGAAGGCATTCCATATTCTTTTAGAAACTTTTTGGCACCACGTGGTTCACAGGTGGCAAACTGCTGATGCGAAACTTTTCCCTTGGTTGCCTGGGCTTTGATGCGCTTCATTCTTGCCATCTGTCCAACCGAATCACAACTCTCATGAGATGGAGATTAAGTTGGTGACTTTTATCGAAAGAGAGAATCATTCTTTTATAAGGGAAGAAATAATGCAGTTGCCATGAAATGATTATGTGTCATGATGCATGTACATTCCATACGTCCTCACAAATCTGGAAAACCATAAATTCTAGCATTTTAGACGGTGGCACACCAACGTTCTCTCATATAGCGTAAACTAGTCGGGCTACACGATCTTGCGTAATTAGTGTACCTGCAGAAAATTCATTTCAGCCCAATGTCCCAATGAATGCAAGCGACGTAAAAATCCACGCACCTTCCGAACAAGGTGAAATCTCCGATTACTTGCACACATTCCCGATTGCAGACTACCCAACAAGTCATCAGAAGACGACACCCTCACATGGGGTACCTTCTTATAAACATGTGTGAACATGTATATAATCCAGCACCAATAAGCACTCCCCAAGATCAGCATTGCGTCCGATCATGCTCTCCCAACTCACACTTACCTCAGCGGCGAACCAATCTTACCTTGGCGTAGGGGCAAATTGATCCATACATAACCATTCAAGTGAATGGCCCTCATACATATCCGTCGTGTATGAGCACAACAAATAGCAAATATGATGCAGTAATCCCCCAAGTTAGTACTGATATAAACCACCTGAAGTCCTTAATTAGGCATAAAGGATATGATTGGTCCAAGGCACATATATATAAGTTTTGAAAACCATACACTTTTGAAAAGCCTATATATGAGGTTAAGTGGCTATAAGTTCGTAATTACTATTTATAAAACAAATTCATTTTGTTTTAAATATGCTTATGAACAGTAATACGTTGAACCCGCTCCGATGCCACCGTAATGTAACCGACCAATTAATATAAACATAATGTACTTGATGTTGTCGCCTAAGCAACTTAATTAGCACATGATCCTTATATCAACCCGGTAGTCCGTGAAAACACGAAGGATTTCAAACTTTCCACAATACAACCCTTGACCGAATTAAGTTCAACATAAAACCGTTCATAGTAATACATAAGTTCACAAATAGTCGATTACATCGGAGTTACAAAATAGTTATTACAATACCAAGTTCAAATCCAAATTGCAGAAGCAAAATAAAGTGTTGTTTTACAAACGCACACTTAGTTAAAACATAGTGCCAAGTCCATCATCAAATCCGGCAAAAGCATGGAGGTATGAGATATAAGAGATGACCTTGCCCAAGGTCTAATCCTCCCATAGTGGGATACAGGTCCATCTTGTTGCCACAGCAAAGGTCTTATGATCTGCAACAAGTGGGAATAAAACCCTGAGTACAAGAAGGTACTCAGCTAGACTTACCCGTCATAAACCAAAAATAAAGTGACACCAAGGAGTATGCAAAGCTTTATAAGTGGGGTAGCTGACTCTTTCTTTGCAATAAAAGATGAGCTTATTAAATAATCATTTAGTGATAAAGGACTCTCTAGCTTATCATCTTTTAGGTTGGATCCTGACATTACTACATTAGCTCCTGTACTACTCCAACTCCAGGGTAGAACAATCAACAATATCTTATCCTTCAGGTTGAGCATACAAGCATCAACAACTTTAGAAACATAACCATCTTACTTTGCACATAGATTGGCGACAGTGCCGCTGCTCGGTCAAGTGTTCACTGTCCAGGAACGATGGCGATTATAATCGATTGCAAACCAGCTGGCGAGTATTCCTCACACAAACCACACGTCTCCCGTCGGAGTCGATTAGGTCACCTTGGTCTATTCGGGTGGAGATCGCGGATTTCAGCAAATACGATTGCACCAGGGCATGCCCGGCTACTAGGTACCTCCGGCGCGACCGGCCACCGGGATTACATCTCCGCGCTGTGGGCAATACACTCATCTCTCGCTGAAATTCCGGCCCAAACATCCTCAAGGCTTCGCGGTCGGATGATCGCATCCTTCCGGCTATCTCGTGAGACATTGTTCAACATGATCCGAGGACGTACAAAGTCATATTTCTTTAAGTGACATAGACGGAGTTTCCATGGTCTAACACACCACAAACCCCGACCAGTCGTGATTTAACATGGCCACATGGTTATGTTCTCTTAAACCAACTTCCTTTTCCTCAACCATAGGGTAGTAACCACCTACCTCGCGGATGAGGGTCAATCACCCGTCTTCTACCGATCTAATTCAGCAGTGCTAAGCATATGAACGATCCTGAACTTAAAAAGGGTAAAGGTATTTAGGTGGATCAAGGTACTCATAATGCAGTAATGGTTCCAAGTAACGCCTATAAACTTAATGCATCATAAACAATAAAGGACGCAAAGTAAATCATTTTGCAAACCGTAGGAGAAATGCTCCGGGGCTTGCCTTCCTACAACGGGCGATGTTGAAGCTCCCAGCACTTGATCACTCCATGTCTGGTTCCTAGTTCTCGATCACCTCATGTGCCGAGGTTCCCCTTGGTGGCTCCTCTTTTGGATCCTTGTTTCACGTCACGTTCTGTTCTCCTAGCGATCCTGTATGATGCGGGTGCATGTATGAATACTAAGAATGCACATGGTATGGTAATGCGGATATGAGCTTGCTTATTCCTTCTACAAGGTAGTCAACATCATCCAAGATTATGTACCATAAGCACATGTCATCTACTACATTTTCTACTACAACAATGTAATCCTAGTAAAGACATCCCTTTCTACTATCACCAGCAAACAAGTCAGTAAAGCCAAAGAGACTACACTCAAGCATAATCATCCTAACCAAATTTATCATGATCTACTCATCCTAGTATACTACTTAACCACCCATCATACCACTAATCACCTTGAACACTTGACAATAAGCCTAGCACACAACATCACTCATTCAAGCATCCATACTAGTCATAACCATATAACTAGCAGATCAGTAAATAAATCATAAATAAATAACCGTAGACCCTATGGATATGAATGAAGACATTCTGGAAAGCATATGAAATTCTCCATCAAACATCTGAAGACATCACAAGCTGATTCCTAGGTTAACTACACCTAAAACACAGAACATCAGGACTAATTCTGGCAAAACAGCCACTACAACAGCCCTGGTGACCATCTTGTCACACCCATAACTCCTAAACTATTTATGCAATGACCATGAAACTTTAACAGTAGATGGTCAAGCTAACACACTAACTATCATCTTTGGACAAGTCAACCAAAAACCCAACTTATAATTAGATTAGCCTAGCATCAATGGACTTAACCCCTAATTTGAACATCCAAGAGTTGAACAGGAGCACCAAGATTGGCTACTCCTAAAATCCTACAAAAATTACAGTAGGTACTACAGATCAAACAAAGTTTATCATCCAAATCTCAACCCATTTGAATGAACCAGTTGACCTATACAAAATTCACAATGCCAGGACAGAAGCACTCAAGAATATACTTTGTACTACCAAATCATGCAAACCAAGAATATCATAGCATCGGGGGCTGCACATTGGTATACAATGAGCCCACAAAAATTATCAAACTCAGATCACATGCCTATAATTGATTTATGAATTAATTCCTTCCTAGCTCATAAATCAAGCTTGAACTACAACTTCATATTTCATCCCAAAGCAAGCATGTATGAAACTCCTACAACAGATGTAGCATGACAAAACAAGATCATAGAAACAAGAACCATATTTTTTCGAGCTACCCTCTATTATCTATGAATTTCCCAAGATTAATTCAAACCCAAGAATTAATTAAACCTACACATAAAAGTTCTACAAACATAGCAAATAATATTTTCTATGCACAGAGAATCTCATAAGAAAAATATAGCAACTTGAATCAACTCATTTGGACACTCCTAGCTCCCTCTATGATTTTTGGAAGATTAAAAGGAAATCTGGAAATCTAATTCAATAATCAGAAAGGACAGACACTTTGCAATTTGGCCCCTGGACTTCCCAGAAATTGACGGAGCCCATTACTGTAACTGGCTGAGTCTGGCTGTTTCTCTCCTAGCACCCTCACCTTCTTCAAATTCTAAACTCGAGGTCCCTCGGGGAGGGAAGCAGAGCAGGACGCCGGCGCTCGCCGATTCCGGCCGGCAGGGGCTCGCCCGCGGCCCAGGAGGGGCGGCGGAGCTCCCTGTAGCCCGTGCGCAACCGCCTGTGGCCACCGCTCGGCCCGCGACGGCTTGGAACGGCCTCGCCACGCGCGCCTGCGGTTCCGGTCTGCCAGGCGAGGGGAAAAGGGAGCGGAGTGGGGCGGACATGGAGGTGGCGAGTGTGGCGTTTAAATAGGACGGCCCGACGCTCTTCAGTTTATCCCGGGAAAGTCACGGGCGCGCGCGCGGAGCCGGACGGCGACAGCATCGGCCATGGCGCTCGTCTCAGACGCTGCGGCGGCTGCGCAACGGGGAAGGCAGCGTGCGCGCGCGGTACTCAAGTGCTCTGCATTCGCGGCTGTTGCCTCGTCGCGACGCCCTTGGCTTCTTCGCTTGGCGGCGCATGGCGTGCGGCCGGTGACGACGGCGGGCGCGGCGATGCAGGCGACAGCGACGCGGCAGGCGAGGCGGCAGGGGAAAGGACGCACGCGCGGTGGCTCGTTGGCAGTCGGGCGCAAGCGGGGGCGGCAGCGACGGCGCTGCGGCGCTCTGCCACGCGATGCAGCGAGGGGAAGCAGAGGGGAAGCAGTGGGTGATGACAGGTGGGGCCCGGGGTGGGTCCCACTGTTTTTGTCTTGACTTGAAATGTTTGACCGTGAATAACTCCAAAAATAAAGCGAATTTGGAAAAACTCCAAACATGAAAGTTTCTCCATTTGAAGAGTAGAATACTTTTCATGTAGAAAGTTTTTGCTAATTCAGCCTAGTTTTGAAACTGTGAATTAGGGTCAAATTATAATTATAAAAATATTATTTTTCAATATTCCCTTTCTTTTTTTGCCCTTTTTGAAGGCCTTAAAAGCATTTTCATGACTTGGTGTAAAAACAAAGTTTTCTCCAAATAATTTTCTCCATAAACTTTATTAAGACTTCTTTTTGAGAAAAGCAACACAAGTATGACTTCTAGCAACAAATTGCTAAACCCTATTTGCATTTTAACAATAAGCACTCAAATAATGCCACACAAATGTAATTATGATGCTTATGAGATGATCATGCTCATGAGATGCAAGATTTAGTTAAGCCTAAAACTGGGGTTGTTACAGAGATCGATTCTAGTGCGTTGCTTTGAGAGATTTGCATCGAGTGGCACTCGGTGATCGTGTTGGAAGCCGGTGTGCTTGTTACTCTTGGAGGTCGCCACCTCCTAGACGGCTTGGAGGCAAGAGACTTCGTTGTAGCACCCGTGGAGATTGTGCGGTGCTCCGAAGGAGGATTTGTGAGGGGTTCTTGAGCCTTCCCCGCGTGTGCGCGAATTGGCTACCCTAGTTGAGTGTGGCTTAGAGGATCCCGCTCTTGTGTTGATTGGAGTTGGGGCTCCCCGGAGGGGTTTTTAGCAGTGAGCCAAATTGAGCGGCCATCTCATCACCAAGTCGGTGCATCACCACAACTGGACGTAGCTTGTTGGCGACCAAGTGAACCAGGGGAAAAATCGTGTGTTGATTTGTGATTGCCGAGGCTTCGACCTCCTTGTTCTTGTGTGTGAGGCTTCGACCTCCCTTGAGCTTGTTTGTAGGTGGTTGGTCTCTACGCCCGGTGATTCGCCACCGCCGCGACTTCGTGTGTCTACTCTTCGCGGTGGTTAATGTCCCCTCTAGCTCAAGCTTGTATTTACATTTGTTACATTCTTGCTTAGCTTGAGTAGTGGCTCTTGTGCTCTTTTGGTTGTGTAGCTAGTTGAGCACCTTCTTGCTTGTGTAGCTAGAAATAGTGTAAGTGTTTTGCTTAGCTTGTGTAGTAAAGTAATTTGCGCTCTTGGGTTCGGCTTGTGTAGCCTTGTCTTTGAGCATCTAGTGAGCTTAGGTTTGGCTTTGTGCTTTTGCTCATTAGAATTGTGTAGGTGCTCCCCGGTTTCTCAAAGTACTAGTTGCTTAGGTTTGTGTGACCTTGCAAGCTAGATTTGTTTAGGTGAGCACTAGCTAGTTTAGCACCTTGCTTCTTGTTTAGGATCTTTCACAAGGTGCTACTAGAGTTGTAGTTAGTGGGGGTTAGTCTTAGCTAGACCGATAGTTTTAATTCCGCATTTGTTTCAGTTAGCCGGTGCGTAAGTTTTAGTGAGGACTATTCACCCCCCCTAGTCCATCTCGACCCTACACGTGGTATCAGAGCCGGGTCTCTCTTTTTAGTGGTCTTCACCGACCCGAGAGGATGGCAACTAGAGGGATAGATGTTGAGTGCTCTTGTGACACGCACACTTTTGATGGCACGGACTTTGCTCGGTGAAAACACCATATGCTTGATCACTTTCGTGCCTCGGGAGCTAAGGTGTGGTGGGTTGTCACCAATGGTCTCAACCAACCATTGGATGAGGAAAACATCACCAAGGCTCAAGAAGCAATCTATTATCTTGATGTTAATGCACTTGGTTATCTAATAGATGCTTTGAGTTGTGATGTTCTTATGAAGGTGAACCATGAGGGAACCGCCCACATGTTCTGGGAATCCATCAAGCACACCTATGGTGATGCCTCCACATGGGATGATGGAAAGTTCAAGGTGGAGGAGCCCGAGGTGATGCCACTTGAGGATGTTGAGCATAACCACAACAAGGTTGTTGTGGAGGATTGCTCCACCTCAAGGTCAAGTGAAGATGATGAACTTCCTACCACAAGTTCACTTGACGATGATGATGATGATGCCTCAAGTGAAGCAAATGAAGATTCTACTACAAGCTCTCTTGATGATGCATATGAGGGTGATGACTCTACTACAAGCTCACCGACTTCATCACATTGCTACATGTCACATGGTGACCGCAAGGTAAAGATTGGCAATGTGATCTCTGATTGTGATGATCCAAGTCTTGAGCTTGTGTTTAAGTTGTCAAGAGCTTTAGAAAAGGAGTTTGCTAAAACAAGCGAATTGGAAAAGGAAAACTCTTTTCTAAAGAACACATGTGAACAACAAGAGCATCTACTTTATGTTACTACTTGTTCACATGATGTGCTAAAATTGGCTCATGAGGAACTTAGTGTTGCTCATGATAACTTGGTTCAAGAACATGCTTTTCTCACTAAGAAGTTTTCCAATATAGAAACTAAAACTAGTGAGAGCTCCTCACTTGGGTCAAATGATCAATCTCATGTTACTAACCCTTGTGATGTAGGCAAGAAGCATGTATCCACCTCTTGTGATGATTTACTTACTATGCCATGTTCTTCACATATAGATGCTTGTTCTACTTTCTTGTCTTGTGAGACTAACCTTTTGAAGGAGAACAATGAGCTCAAAAAGAAGGTGGAGAACTTGAGCAACAAGTTAGAGAGGTGCTACAACTCCAAGGTCCTCTTTGAGCAAATAGTGAAGAATCCAAGAAGCCTCAATGACAAGAGTGGACTTGGCTTCATCAAGAAGAAGTTGACCAAGGGAGGAAGAAAAGTGGCTAGAGAGCTTAAGAGGCAAGAGAAGATGAAGCTATCCCATTTCGTGTGCTATCAATGCCATGAAAAGGGACACCTTGCATATGCTTGCCCCAATCAAGAGAAGCTCAAGTTGAAGAAAGAAGAAGAGAGGCTCAAGCATGTCAAGTGCTTCAAGTGTCACATTCAGGGTCATCTCACCTCAATGTGCCCAACCAAGCAATTGGTGAAGCAACAAGAGAAGCCTCAACCTAAGCCACAAGTTGAGCAAGAGAAGTCACCTCAAGATCAAGTCAAGGTCAACCATGAAGCTGAAGTTGATGACTTGAAGATGAAGAAGAAGACACGAAGAGGTGGTAGAGCAAGGCATCCAATTCATATCCAAGATGCCAAGATGATGATGAGCAAGACTCAAGAGAAGAAAGCTTATGCTCACATCAAGTGCTTCAAATGTGGAGACATGGGACACTTTGCCTCGAAGTGTTCCAACAAGCTTGAGAAGAAGGCTCAAGCAACTTATGAGAGGCAAGGCAATGAAGAGCATCACATGAGCAATGAAGTAAAGGCTCAAGCAAAGAGAAGATGCTATTCATGCCGGGAAAGGGGACACATGGCTCATTCATGTCCCTATTGACGGGAATAAAGACCAGTTTTGGTACACTCAGAAACCCGTCAACAGTCCTCGATAGAAGGAAGATAAGCATCACATGAGCATATTTATCGCTAATAAAGTTCCACTTGTATTCTTAGCTTGTGAAATGCAGGAAAGCTGGAAACAGGCCCTGTGAGACCAAAACCCAGGTCTACCGACCTGATTCTGGTCTCACCAGGATCTTACCACCAAGCAGGGTCCCTGATTTCTACAGGAGAACCTGATGCTAGATCCAAATGTACCACACATCAACATGCCACCCGATTGGTACATTGGACCAAGGATCCACATAGAAGCAAGCAAGAAATCAAGTAAACCCAACTTCGGACAAGACTACACGTGACAAGCCAGGACAGCACCAGGAAGCTGCCACGTGGGTCAGGGGCCAAAGGCCAGGTCGGCCGACCACCCTTTGGTGGCAGGACACCTTGGCATTGCTCCCACTGCCACCTGGACCTTCTAGAAGGCCAGTGGGACCCACCTGTCAGCCAACCCCTAGTCGGCCGACCTGCAGGTGGGCCCCACTCAAGGTCAGTTTGCTTCCACTGCCTTCCTGCATGACTCCCATGTGTCCTGCACCAAGAGCCGTCCATTCAAGTTGGTGGAAGGTCGGTTTGATCCAACGGCGCATGGCGGAGAGCACACGGATCGCTGACGTGGCACTGGAGTAACCCCTACTCTACCTCCACTATAAATACCCCCCTAGTCCCTCATTGTAAAATGTCCCCAAGTAGTTCACAATAGTGTTCTCAAGCTCAAGCTCTCTTGGGAGATCAAGAGTAGTGTAGTCTAGTCTAGAGTGGGAGTTAGAGTCGAGTCGAGCAAAGCTCGGGTCTCCGGAGTCGTCTTCGGAGAATCGGTATAGCTCTTGTACCTTTACTTTCGAAGTACTTTTCTTATATTAATATAGTCTTGCTTTACTTTATTAAGTATTTACTTTGAGTACTTTACTTTCGTATTTACTTAGTGCATCGCTATACTAGTGTAGTAGTGTTGTGTCTTAGTCTCATTAGTGTAGAGTCTGAACTAGTTTAGTGTCTAGATCCTTTGTGTGTGTTTCACTATCAACTGGGGCCGAGGTTACTTACGTGGTAGCCGGAGTCTTAAGACTAGATTAGGCGAGGTGCTTAGGCTAGTGCTTAATAGTGGATGCACCCTATCGTTGATTGGTATATACATTCACTTTCCGACGTATATTAGTGGGGGCGGTTGTGACAGAACGCAGTTCCCCAGTTGGCTCTATTTGCGTCAGGGATAGGCTGTAGGGTGCCCATTAAAGTCAAAGGTCCGCTGGAATAGGAGTTAGTTCACGGAACGCTACCCTCCTATTTGTCAGCCGACTTCCCCTATCACACCGATTGTCTAGGCATTAGTTTAGTTAAGTCATTACACTAGTTAGATTAGAACACAGGAGTATAGTTAGATACATAGGAGTCCTTACTCACTCGTTGTCCTCCCACCTAGCTAGCTACCTACTAGTTACCTTTAGTTTATCACTCATATCAACATTCACCCCTTTATCAAGATCAATAGCTTAGATTGAGTAGAACCACCACGGGTTTCCATCACCCATTTACTAGAGAGTCTTAATCCGCTTCCCGTGAGCAAACTACAAATTCGACACCGGAATACTCACCCGGTTGAAGTGCTACAGCGGTACCTGTGCGCTTGCAGAGTTACCCTTGGTCAGTCTTACGTTGTCACTAGGATCTAGCTTAGTTTAGCATTCTTAGGCTGTTGCCGGGAGAGGAATTGTGACACCCTCTCTCTGGTGGTAGTTCGGGTTTGCAGTAGGCTTAGCTATCAGACGCCAGTCGTATTTATCTTTACTCTAGTCGGTATACGCTAAGAAGTGTCGACAGGCATTTCTGACGCCGTTGCCGGGGAACTAGTATCTTTATCTATTTCTAGTGATTGCGCTAGGATCTGCCAACAAGCATTTCTGGCGTCGTTGCCGAGGATAGCGCCATATTAAGAATTTCTAGTAAATTGGAATCCGTGGTCTACTCTTAATCTAAGTATCCGGTAGTGTTAGGGGGCTTGCCCTTCACTTGTCTTGTTTTTCTTGTCATCGTTTAGACAGTGTGGAAGGAAGTCCCGCACCAGTTGTTGAGACAGTCATGGCTCAGAAGACCATCGCTGAGTTCTCGTCGCCGTCAGCCGACTTTATCGCTACGGGTCCGAACATGAATTTGGGCGATGCGACTTTTGAACTCAAGCCTGCACTGATCAACATGGTGCAAGCAAATCAGTTCTGTGGGAAACCATATGAGGATGCCAATGCCCACCTTCAACACTTTCTGGAGGTGTGCAACACCTTCATGGTCAAGAACGTCACTGCAGATGCCATTTGCCTTCGTCTTTTCCCGTTCTCATTGTTGGGAAAGGCGAAGCAATGGTTCTACAACAACAAGACCGAGGTGACAACTTGGGACAGATGTGCTAATGCATTCCTCAAGAAGTTCTTTCCCGCGGGCAGGACCAGTGTCCTGCGCGGGAAGATTTCAAGCTTCCAACAAATGTCCGACAAGACGTTTCCCGAAGCATGGGGATGTCTCAATGAGTACATTCAAGCCTGTCCCCACCACGGGATAGACGAATGGCTCATTATTCAAGGTTTCTACCATGGGCTGACTGGCGTAGCTCGGAGTCACCTTGATGCTTCCGCTGGAGGGGCGTTCCTATAACACAATGTCAGGGATGCCAAGGAGCTCATCGAGAAGATGGTGGTCAACCAAGGATGGAACGAAGAGCGCCTTCAGCCCAAGAAGAGAGGTGTCCACGCCCTTAGCGAGGTGGACAAGCTCTCTGCTAAGATGGACCTCCTGATGAAGAAGATAGAGGGATCGTCCTCTAACAAGGAAGTGGAGGCCATCCGGACTCCCGCCGCTATCTATCTTTGTGGGTACCGACCCATCATGCCGCGAGGTTTGCGGAGAGGAGGACCATTCGTGCAACAACCGCCCCATGACTCGGGAGGAGGTGAACTTCGTTAGCAACAACAACAACCACTTCAACAACGGGAATCGGCCCCAACAACCGCAATGGAGTTCACGCCCCTTCTACCAAGGCCAAGGTATGGGTTACAATAATAATTCCGTAATTCTTTCAATAACCAACCTTCCTTGAAAGAACTTGTCTTTGGTCAAATTAAAATTAATGACGGTCTTAATAAAAGAATGATGGCTAATGACAAGATCTTAGAAAGTCTTAGTGAGAAAAAGGATAGCTTTAACTCTGCTATGAAAAATCAATTGAGCTTTAATAAAATGTTAGAAAACCTGTTAGCTCAACTAGCAGCAGCTGTCCCCACTTATGAGCAAGGTAAGATTCCGACAAAGCCTGAGGACCCTATTGAGGGCGTCAGGTTGGTAACTACGAGGTTCGGTAAGCCTCATTCTCGTTCTGTTTGGGTAACGGTGGATTCACCGTTTGTCCCGAAGAAGGGAGACCCTGGCTTGCCGACGATCACTTGCCAGATCGGACCACAGATCTTCGACAACGCCTTCTGCAACCTTGGATCCGGTGTCAACATCATGTCCAAGGTAACCTATGATAATCTTTTAGGGAGCCCATTGCACCCCACATATGTGCGTTTGCAGATGGCGGACCAAACCATCCGGTTTCCCGAGGGGTTGGCACGGGACATCTTACTCAGAATTAAAGATGAGTATGTCCCTGTCGATTTCCTGATACTGGACATGGGAGCCAACATCGAAGTACCGCTCATCCTGGGACGACCATTCCTGAACACGGTGGATGCAACCATCTACATGGGGGCTGCACAGATCCATATGCAGTTCAACGGATGGAGGGTAAGAGTGCCTTTCAATGGGTTTCCATCACCCATTTACTAGAGAGTCTTAATCCGCTTCCCGTGAGCGAATTACAAATTTGACACCGGAATACTCACCCGGTTGAAGTGCTACAGCGGTACCTGTGCACTTGCAGAGTTACCCTTGGTCAGTCTTACGTTGTAACTAGGATCTAGCTTAGTTCAGGTTTGCAGTAGGCTTAGCTATCAGACGCCAGTCATATTTATCTTTACTCTAGTCGGTATACGCTAAGAAGTGTCGACAGGCATTTCTGACGCCGTTCCCGGGGAACTAGTATCTTTATCTATTTCTAGTGATTGCGCTAGGATCTGCCAACAGTCCCCTAGGTAAGACTTCGAAGCCCATTTCAATTGTTGCAAATGATGTGCTTAGAAAGGATGACAATGGTACCTCATCGGTTGCTATTGCGAAACATCCCGCTACTCATACTAAGGCGTTGCCTAAGTATGTTGCTCCTAACTTGAGAGGACCCAAACTAGTTTGGGTACCATGAAAAAGTGGATGATTGTTTGTAGGTACCATGGCATTGGAGGCTTGATTCAATTGAGTTCATATTCTTCATCATGTGATTGAATCAAGTATTGAAGCCTAGTGCTATCCTAAACCCAATGCCAAGTCATGACAAGTGAAGTCCAAGTGCTACAACATACAAGTGCAAGGTTCAAGTTGTGGTGATCAATTGTCATATGTGATGGCTTGCAATTATATTGAGTTGAAGCTTGCGATTGAAAGATCATGTGCTACCATTGTTGATCACATTCATTTGGATGCATATGAGTTGATTGAATTGGATATATATGCTATTGTTGCTTGCTATGAGTTGTTTGAATGGAATCAATGCTTAGTATTCAAATTTGAGTTGGTTTGGATGAATTTGATCACAAGATGACTTTTAGTGAGTGGTTTTACTGGATATATGTCTTGTGATTATGCTCAAACAAGTTGACATTAAGTTTGAGTCACTTTTGAAGAAGCATAGCTCAATTGCTTAAATCTGTCCAAATTCTGAAATCTGAGCTAGCTGAGATCAAGTCTGAGTTTGATGAATCAAATGTTATTGAAATGGCTTGGAATTTGGTATGCATGCTCTATGCTTATGAGTCAATGTGCTGTGCAAATTTCATGAGAAGTGGATAAGGATTGCTAAAGTTTTGGAGTAGTTCTTATCAGCTATAGTGCAGCAGTTTTCAGCATGTAGCAGTGTGGGAAGATGTGAAATCTGGCAGCAATCTAGAAGGCCAATGAAGCTCAAATTTTTACAGCTGTATAAAGACTTAGTGATACTCATCTCAACCAAATTTCATGGCCTTTGGAGCTGTACATTGGGAGATATGAGTTAATCTTTGAAGGCTATAGAATCTGCCAGAAAAGTGACAAACATTGAGTATCTCTAGTGTCACTCACATTGAAAGGTCCTCAAGTTGGAATCTTAGTTACAAGTGGTTGAGGAACCTATGTTTGGTTTATTGAAGATCAAGATCAAGCTCAAGAGCAAGAAAGAAAAGGACTTAAAGAAGAACTCAAGATGCCTCATCATATCAAGTCCAAGGATCAATCAAATGAATGGAAAATTCAATTGAGTGCCAAGGATTATTCTTAGTGAGATCACTTCTCTCCATTGAGGAGGTGTTCCGCCCATGAGGAGATGGGATTGACAAGTGAGCTTGAAAGGCCGACATGGAGGTGATGATCTAAGGAGGTTCAAGATGCCTAGTTGAAGACATCAAGAAGATTGATCAAGAGAGCAAACATCCAAATAGAGAGCAATACATGACAAATAAAGTGATAATACAAAGTAGGTATTCTCTCATGCAAGCAAAGATAAAGAGAAGAAGCAAGCCAACCACAACAAGATAGTGCACTTGATCATAAGTAGTTCTCATCTCATATGGGTGAAGCATGACTTTCATCATGGGTATCTATTGGTCTTCACCAAGCTATTGAATGGACTTCACGTTGCTATTGGAGTAATGAAATTGGAATCTCATGACTATCCCCTACTTCAAGATAGCAAAGGTGACATTGATTGACATATGCATACATATTTTGCTAAGGACTTGTTTAGTGCATATAGTCATGATATCTAGGAGCATTCATGAAAATCAAAAGGTTTTGATGTTTATATGCTGCCACTATTGTTTCTACGCCTTACTTGTTCTAGTGGTAACATATAACATGTTCATGAGTGAGTGAATCCATGTACTTGATCTACTTTGGATTGCACATTAGCTACAAGTACAACATTGGCAAGATAACCCTTCTAGTGAGGTGTGAAGAAGCTTGTCATTGGTTCAAACTGGACTTGGAAGCTCATGTGCAAATCAAGTTAGCTCAAGTTCAATAGAAAGAAGCTCATGAAAACAATCTAGTTCAAGAATGTGGTATTCATTCATATTTCAACAAGGTGGTTCCACGAGTGATCCTCAACTTTAAGTGATCAAATCAAGATTTGCTCAAGATTGTCATTTGGTTTGACCCAAGCTTTATCATAGGGGGAGGAGCCCCACTTCATTGGTATTAGATGCAAAGATCTTGCAAGTGACCTACACATGTGATATCTTTGGTGCTATGACAAAGGGGGAGTGCCCAATGCATAGTGACAAGTGGATTTCATGCAACTACATGTGGAATTTACAAGTGGTGTCATTCCAACATATGGTGTGTCCATCAAAAGGAAGATTCAAGAATCAACCATCAACCCCTAGCTCCAATCCTTTGCATCAAGAAGTTTGTCTTACATGAAGTATCATACAAGCGGTCTTGGACCCTTTATGGTCTTTGATGACAAAGGGGGAGAGAATGGTACAAAGATATGCAAGATGCATACAAAGGGGAGAAGAAGATGGACATAGCCAAGAAGAGCAACATTGAAGAGGATCAAAGTTCTTGGACAAGAGAAGCACACAAGTAGGGGGAGAAAGCTCATGAACTTGATTGATTGCATTTGATATGTGCATATTCATGTGCTTGCTTGCATTTGCATTGTTCTAAAATTCAATATGCAATGCTTGTGTGGTGTATGCTAGTCATAGTCTTGATTGATGATTTGATAACTAGCATGCATAGGATGGTTTAGCTAGTCACTTGTGTTCCTTCCACTTGGTACTAGAATCTTGCTTCTAATGTTGATCTCACGGGGTTTCTAGTGTTGTTTCAAGTGATTTCTAGCTAACCATGATGATGCTAAGGATGAACTCCAATGTGCAACTCCGATTGGTATCACGCTTCAAAGGTTTATCCTATATGCCTTAGCATCACTTAGTAGTGATTACTCTCCCAAGAATTTCCATATCTATGCATGTGTGCAAGCTTGAAACCAAACCATTTGAGCACACATGTAGGGGGAGCTATCACTACCAAGTTGACTTTGTGACACTTATCCAAATCATAACATTGAGCTTAAATGTTGGATAAGTGACATAAAGTCCTTTATGAACTTTATTTTCATATCTTTGTAGAGTTGTCATCAATTACCAAAAAGGGGGAGATTGAAAGGTCCTTTGTTTGGTTTTGATAATTGAGTGACAACTTAGGTGGACTAATTGTGTGATCATGAGAATACACAGGGATTTAGTCCACAGGTGATTATGAGATGAAGGAGCTTCATTGAATATGTGACATGACATGGAGTCATGTGACCAATGGTGAAGATCGAGATGAGGCTTGGCTCGAGACCGGAGGATGTGTGAAGGACAAGTCAAGGCAGTGGAGCGATGGACCATGAGATGGTGAAGCTCGGGCAAGACTTGGTTCTGATGGACCATGAGGTGGTGAAGAGCAAGTGAGATCAAGATCGATGGACCAAGAGGGTTGCGTGACGATATGAAGTGGATCATATCATCTTGAGATTGTGTCGGTGCATATGTTGCATTGGCATTTCAGGGGAAAACGGTGAAGATGGAAATGCGCAAGGCAAAGGTATATCCTAGGGCATTTCATTTCACCGGTCATGAGGTGTGTAGAGAAGTTGATGACCGAATTTAGGATTGATAGCCGTACTATCAAGGGGGCAAACTTGTTTGCATCCTGGTCATCTAGTGCCACTTGAGCGATCTAACATTGCGACATGCTAGGATCGAGTGGCGGTCTGAGAGAGCTACCCCTTGGCCTTGTTTCTATGAGAGAAGTGCTAACTTGTGTGGACATGTGGTCTTTCTATTGGAGTTGGCATCCCAAAGGCAAGAGGTTTTGGTTTGGATTGACGACGGCGTGAAGACGGCGACGGAACAACAAGTGCTGCCCTCTGTTGCTGCGTCGGACGCGCCTGGTGGGTCGCGCCGGACGCAGCCTTGGCGCGCCAATCGCGGCGCTGGCAGGGTGCTGTTGGGCCGTGACGCCGGACACTGATGGACCAGGTGCCGGACGCGTTGGTTCCACGCCGGACGCCACCCAGTGGCCATCCCGGGCCGACTGGCGCCCTGGACGCACAGGCCGGACGCGCGGCTCGTCGGCCGGACGCGTCCCCCGTTTGCTGGTCTATGGGCTGGTTGTTGGGCTGGCTAAGTGCGCGTCGTACATGGTGGTCGGGGCGTCCGGTGTACGCCGGACTCCACCCAGAGCGGGCCGCGGCCTTGGAGAAACGCCGGACGCACGCGCGCGATGCACGGGCCAGACGCGGATTGTGGCCGTCGGACGCCACGTTGAGAACGCCGGACGCCGATGCTTTTGACCGTTGGAGCACGTGGCAGTGGGCGCGGACGCGTCCGACGTTGGCCATCAGACGCGTCCGGCGCGGTGATTTCTGGCACCCGAGCACCTAACGGCTAGTTTTCCAATGGTGGCTATAAATACGTGGGTTGCCCGACCTTGGTCGGGTGCTGAGCACACTAGGGCCTTGGTGGCTTGTGTGGTAGTGCTTGGGAGCCCTCTAACTCATCTATGCTTTAGAGTGTTCATCCACTTGAGTTAGAGATCGATTCTAGTGTGTTGCTTTGAGAGATTTGCATCGAGTGGCACTAGGTGATCGTGTTGCAAGCCGGTGTGCTTGTTACTCTTGGAGGTCGCCACCTCCTAGACGGCTTGGAGGCAAGAGACTTCGTTGTAGCACCTGTGGAGATTGTGCGGTGCTCCGAAGGAGGTTTTGTGAGGGGTTCTTGAGCCTTCCCCGCGTGTGCGCGAATTGGCTACTCTAGTTGAGCGTGGCTTGGAGAATCCCGGTCTTGTGTTGATTGGAGTTGGGGCTCCCCGGAGGGGTTTTTGGCAGTGAGCCAAATTAAGTGGCCATCTCATCACCAAGTCGGTGCATCACCACAATGTTGACATTTCTAACGCCACTCAGTGTTAGGTTGTCATCCCCAACATGGCGCCAAAAATGCTGGTACTAAATAATGCAAGCGCTACTAGAAATAAATATGGGATCCGCAAGCCTTACGAGATAATACCGATGTAGCATTTTAACCGGGAGTATCCAGGTATCGTTATTTATATTTTTACCACTTTGGGAAGGGAATGCACTTGGATAATGAGTGATGAGCAATGCACATGTCTTGTAATGGAGAGCTTAACCTTGTCTCGTATCGATCATCTCATACGGGGTAAGTGTCACATAAAATATAGGAATGAATGATAAATGACATAAGATAAATGAGAGCATTTAGCCACAAAAAATAATAGTAATAAGCCATCTCAACTTAGCACTCTAAGCTTATAACACTAGCATGGACTAGGACGATCTAGGGTATAATCCTATGTTATTCTAACTATAAGGTCAAAGCATACAATGATTAGTGCAAGAACATCTAGCAATCATGGCGGGAAAAGGTTACATCTATGCATAGTGATATTACCGAGAGAAGACAAGAGACATAGCAATGACTTCAATGTAATAGGTTGTTCTACTAAGACCTACCAACGGGGATGGAATACAAAGGACTCAACGGAACCTGTCACTTCCGCGATCTACCACACGACCCGGCCAATAGGGTGCAATCGTAGATAAATACGGTCTAGGCACCACGCCTACACAATATTTACCACTCACCCATCGATCTAATGAGCAAGCGCTATACGATCCTATGCATAAACATAATTCTAGTCCAACTATGCTAAACATATAATCAAAGTAAACTAAGAACAATATAATTGAGAACATAATCAAATAGAGCAAAGTCAAGTCTCGATATAATAGAATAGAATAAAGTACTACTCATAGTATCACGAACAATGATGAATATTACAAGAATGTAGAGGGGAATTACCAAGAACTCCGACAGATCCGGACTCCAAGCTAGGCTTGATTCCCTCTAGATCTATTCCTATGTAGCTATGCTACTAAACTATGGAGCTCTAATTGAGATGGTGGCTCGGCTTCTCCGAATTCGATGAGAGAATGAACTCTTGAATGAATTAGGGTTTCACCCGGGGGCCGGGGCTCGAATATATAGCCCCCTAGGATTAACCACGGCCCTCGGATCAAACCGACCTAAATGGACGATAATTATTCATCCTCAAAGGCGGTGGAGGCGGGATCCATGAGACTCCACCCGATTGGTGGAGGTGGGGAGTCGGCCGACTCCCCCGGGTCGGCCGTGGCCACCCCGCTGTGTGGGCCCCGGCTTCCGGGGTTTGCCTTCGGAGTCTTCTAGATTATACAATTTTACTCGTTCGGTCTTTATCTCTATGTAATCATGACATGTGGGCCTCCTTTGGTTCTCTTTCGATAACCCCCGCGAGAAATAGACAATCACCAAAACTCATGGAATTACGTCGGTGTAACCCCTATATCTAACGGGTGAACTCATATTAGTCCTTTCTCTTGCTTTGCGTTGACGGTATAAAATTGATACTTAAGGACCGTCAACAAACTCCCCCAAGCTTACCTTTTGCTCGTCCCCGAGCAAAGATAGACTGATGATGGATCGGGAGTTGCTACAATACTTTTACTCCTCACAAGTACACATGCGTTCAAACAAGAACTCTCCTCCAGATTAGAGTGAACTATCGACTCAAAACTCACTCATATTACCTTTCACCATGGGGCTTGTAACCGTCACTTGGGTCTTGAGTAGTTGAAAGATAGAACGGTCAAGTCAAGCGCCATGTTTCTCGCTCTTTGATCAACTATTATCCCGGAGTTTTTGCAAGATTTTCAAATAAAACTCAGAGTTCCTTGTATGAACCTTTCAAGTCTCTCATTTGTGGTATTTCTGGATCCTCTCCAAGGCATGAGTAGTGTATGCCTTCTCTCTTCTCTCAGAATATGTGGTATTTATGGAACTAAGGCATAGTGAAAAGTGCCTTCTCTCTCTCACCCTACTTTCTAATAGGCTTATGTGGAGCTCATAGGTGGGGAGACACTCAAACTCACTTGCATATATTGCACGCTTAAGACATGGATCCAATAGGAACTAAAATAATAAAGTCATATGTGCATGTGAATAAGGAAATGGAATGGATGAAAAGATGATAGGATGATGGTAGTATGATGGTGATAAGAAAATGATTATGAGGGGTACTCAACCGGTGAACATCTACTTCTACACTTGCTCCTTCGAGGATAACATGACTCCCTTTATTCGAAAACCTTGAAACTTCTTGAATGGAAGGACTTGGCTACTCTTTTCTTTTTCTTTCTTTCTTCTTTTTTCTCTTTTTTCTTTTTCTTCTTTTTTTTTTTTTAGAGCAACCAATCCTCGGAAATAAAACTTTAGCAACGGGGATTCATATAACTTGAAATGATAATAACTGGAGCTTTTATGTAGGCAAATAGAACGGCGATGATTATGTCTAGATGTTCACTCCCAGAATAGGAGTAGAACCTTTTCTGGATGAAGTGAAATGAATGGGTATGTATATGTGGATGGATGAATGGATGGATGCGTACTCCGGTGTAGGAGCAAAGATAGGTGCGTATCTCCGGGTAGAGATAGCACAAGTAAGTGGAGAATGCGTACTCCGGGGTAGGAGTAGCATAGGTGCGTATCTCCGGGTAGAGATAGCACAATATGTGGTGGATATGGATCTATATGTGGGTGGTACTTCGAGGAACAGTAGCAGAATGAATGAAGTATTTATAAAATGGGTGCGTGCTTCCGAGGACGAAGTAGCATAGATCAATGGATGGAGAGCACATAGTATTGACTTTAACCGCATGATCGATTCCTTATGGGTCCACAGCATAACCACACTCAATGCCTATAAAGTCTACACTCAAACCTACAATATGATCTATTTAAAGAGATGGGTTTTCCTAATCTAGTAAGCATGAATATATGGTCGTGGTAGGAATTTAAACTCTCATCATAAAGGAACTCATCATGCGGGAATTTAATATTTTCAAAGATAAATTCTCAGAACTCTAGTATCTCTAGGAACAAGATAGATAGCAGCTCAAAACCTTCCCATATCATACCCGTCAACCACCTAGACTTAGATCAAGTGTTCGCTACCCACAAGTTTCGGGTTGAGCAAATCTCAAATCTAAACAAGGTTGTGTCCAAAACTCGGGAGAGTGCAAGGTTGAAAACTAGGTACTTGAAAGGAATTACGGCAGAGCAACTATTCATCATCTCCATGTAGAGTTTATTCTAAGGATCACTTTTAAAGACAGATTGCAAGAGCTCTCCAAAAGTAGAAAAGATAAATAAGGAAATCTTTCTGGGTTTCTATGGTTATGCATCTTTTTTAGTTGTTTTAATCAAAGCACACTCTAATAAAGCATAAATAGATAAGTTGGAAACACTTAGCTTGGTACACGGGGGATGCTCTCCCCCAAGCTGGATGTTGACATAGTCTGCTGATGTTGCTGACAGGCATCGAAGACGTTCTAGTCCTCCAGGAGTGTCGTAGATAGTTGCTGTTGGAGACAGCATTCAATTTTCGCGGAAAGACTCCGACGTGGGACTGGATGTCCTTACGCCTCGTTAGCTCTTCTTGATCCTTGATGTTCCGTGAAGCTCAAATAGACAACAAAGCTTGTGGAACTAATTAAGTGTTAGTGATAAAACCTCTAGGCCTTGGTTGTCTAGAACTTTCTTAACTTAGACTTGTTCTAACGGGATCACAAGAAATATTTTTATCTTTTTATTATTTAAGGAATGAGATAGGGAAAATAAATATCCGAGAAATTATTTTTGTGCCACCACGGTGAATGGTTATCCACATGGGGCTTAGTGATTTTCTGGATGCAAATGCACAACATCTTTATTTTCTTTTCTAATGCAGAGATAAAAAAGTAAAGATGCAACTAAGGTGCAAATAGGGAAACAAATATGCTAAGGTAAAATTATGATGCTGAAAAGTGAATTGCTGATAAATACCAAGTTACCTCTTGGCGCAGCGTTCGGTGGTTTTAAGTCCTCCGAACAGGACTTGTCATGTTCGCTCATTTTTCAAGGGGCGCATTGGTTGGCGCCTCGGATGATGTCGCCTCGTGTGTAGGAATTGATTCTGATTTTACTTTTACCTTCCACACCTTCTTTGTTGGAGAGGGTGATCTTGAGGAGGAAGTTTCTTGGGGCACTTGTTTCTCTTCTGATGACAGCACCTTCTCAGGTTCTTCTACAATGTTCTTCTCTTCTCGGGTACCGATCTTCATATCCGAATACTTCTCCCTCATAGTTGGCCCATCCATCCGTAGTGATGTTCTTCTTGTTCGCGGCGACGGGTACGCCTTCTCCTTGTTCTGTTCTTCTTGGGCTCTTCAGTGATTATATAATTATTGTTGAAGTAGCGGCGTACCTTCTCAGTGGGAAAGTGAAAATGGATCTCTCCTGTCCCAATATAGATGATAGCTCCGGTGGTATTCAGGAATGGTCTTCCTAGGATGATGGGAGGATCATAGTCATCTCCCATGTCAATGACTAGGAAAGCCCGTAGGGACATAATGGTCATCTATCCGGATGAGGACATCCTTCACTTCTCCTTCGACGAAGCGGAATGTCCGGGTCCGCCATCCGTAGCCGTGCATAGGTAGGCTCCAAAGGCATAGTGCCATATAGATACTCATAAGTTACCTTGGCCATAATGTTGACGCCCGATCCGGTGTCACGATAGCCTTTATTGAAAGAGCTTCGTTGATGGAGCATTGAATGGTTGGGACACTGGGTCATCCTTCTTGATCGACGTGGGGATCCGAGTAAGTGGTCATGCTCCCGTGGACTGCAGTGACCATCCTCACTGTCTCCGTCTTCTTGGTCTTCTTATTCTTGTTCTTGCTCTTCTTAGCTGGATTCTTCTTCTTCTCACCGTTCGTCGATGAGGATGTCTTTGGGAACTGCAAAGACTCTGTTCTTGAAGAAGAAGGTTTCTCGCTTGCCCTTGATGTTGAAGATGATCTTGGCGGTGTTGGCATACATAATGGCTTCAGCAGGTGTTCAAGAATGGTCGTCCCAAAATGACAGGGGACCTTTCATCACCGCCGTATCCACTATCACGAAGTCTCGCACGGGGAACATACGAGTTGCCCACTCGTACACATATGTCTTCAAGTACTCCCAAAGGAACACGGAGTGACGATCCGCAAGCCGTAAGCACATGGTTGTGTATGCTAGGGGGCATCTAAATAGCTTCTCGTATATCACTCTTGGCATGATGTTGATGCTTGCACCGAAGTCACGATTGCCTCATTAAAGTTAGTACTTCCAATGGAGATCGGAATGATTTGGTCTCCCGGATCGCCCTTCTTGATTGGCAGAGTTGAGTCAATCCATGACCCCTTCGATGGATCACTTCGGCTATCTTCTACATTGAATATATCAACAAGATTTGCAGTTTCGAGCTCTTCGGGTTGTCCTGCCAGTTTACCTTGGCCAGTGGAGGGAGCAAGGTTAACAAGCTGTTGTACCTGCGACTCAAGTATCTTGTTGAAGTGAGCCGACTCTTGATGGCATTGGAAAAGCCATCCATTTCTGCCGAGTGTCTCTAGGACCTTGTCATTTGATGTCGCTTCTTGGGACAGATTGTCCATCATCTTGCCTTGATTCAGCACTAACTCTCTCAAAGGCTAGCCGGTTGTAATTATTGTAGGAGGAGTTGTTACCTTGATAGTTGCCGAATAATTGCACGAGTAGTTAGGCCTCGGCCGCTGATTCCAACCTTGATTCCGCGCGAGGACGGTAGTAATTATTATTGTTGTTGTTATTGAGGTAGTTCACATCCTCCTTCAGCTCGGCGCGGTTAGCTTTGTGTGCCCGGTCTCTCCACACTCTTCACATGTCATGCGAGCATCATGTATATGCATGACTTCTTTCTTCTCTCGGGACTCTCTCATCGAGCCTCTTCATCAGCAGATCCATTTTGCGTGACAAAGCATGTCTACCTCCTTCACCGATGCATTCCTCCACCTCTTGCGGGTCTGCGTTCTTTCTTCACTCCAACCTTGGTTGGATGCCATCTTCTCCACAAGAGCTGTGGCCCGAGGAATAGTGAGTGATAAGAATGCACCTCCAGCGAAAGCATCCATCGTTTCACGTGTGTTGTTCGAGCCCATGGTAGAATGTCTGCATAAGCAGCCAATTCTCCATGCCATGATGAGGACACTCGAGGATGTAATCTTGAAAGCGCTCCCAAGCTTCTGGGACAGTCTCATCATGGTGTTGCTGAAAGCTTGATATCTTCCCACGAAGAGCATTTGTCTTGCCCATGGGGAAGAACTTCGCCAAGAAATTGGTGGAACATAATGCCCACGTAGGATTCTTCTCCTTATTGGCGTAGAACCACTGCTTCGCTCTCCCCAAGAGTGAGAATGGGAAGAGGCGAAGTAGTATAGCATCTCTGGGGACATCCTTGATAGTGAATGTGCTACAAATCTCCGTAAAGTGTTGGAGATGAGCACTAGCATCTTCATGGGCCTTCCCACGGAACCGGCTTGCTTGCACCATGTTGATTAGCGCAGCTTGAGCTCAAAAGCTCCTTCGATGTCTGCACAATTTGGTCCAAGACGAATGTTGTCCGTAGTTGGAGCCGAGAACTCGCGGAGTGACTTGTTCGCCATGGCTTCAAACGCCGGTGTCAAGTCTCGCACGAAAGGTTGACTTTCTCGTTCCGACAAACTTCCAAGTTGAGTTGATGATGATGATTGATTGGTCTTCTTCAACTTGCTTCGGCCTTCCCGAATAAAGCTTCGGATCGTCAATATAATTATCGGAAGAATTGTCTTGATTACCCCGCATAAGATACACAAGTAGACAAAACAAGGGTAATCTGTAGAGATGGGTTAGTATGACAAAGACAACTCAATCACATTATCTAGTGCAATGCTGCTCATTATCCATTGGCTTTCAACCTTCCCCGCAACGGCGCCAAAAATGCTTGTTGACATTTCTAACGCCACTCGGTGTTAGGTTGTCGTCCCCAACATGGCGCCAAAAATGCCGGTACTAAATAATGCAACTGCTACTAGAAATAAATATGGGATCCGCAAGCGCTACGATAATACCGATGTAGCATTTTAACCAGGAGTATCCAGGTATCGTTATTTATATTTTTACCACTCGGGAAGGGAATGCACTGGATAATGAGTGATGAGCAATGCACATGCTGTAATGGAGAGCTTAACCTTGTCCGTATCGATCATCTCATACGGGGTAAGTGTCACATAAAATATAGGAATGAATGATAAATGACATAAGATAAATGAGAGCATTTAGCCACAAAAAATAATAGTAATAAGCCATCTCAACTTAGCACTCTAAGCTTATAACACTAGCATGGACTAGGACGATCTAGGGTATAATCCTATGTTATTCTAACTATAAGGTCAAAGCATACAATGATTAGTGCAAGAACATCTAGCAATCATGGCGGGAAAAGGTTACATCTATGCATAGTGATATTACCGAGAAGACAAGAGACATAGCAATGACTTCAATGTAATAGGTTGTTCTACTAAGACCTACCAACGGGGATGGAATACAAAGGACTCAACGGAACCGTCACTTCCGCGATCTACCACACGACCCGGCCAATAGGGTGCAATCGCAGAGATAAATACGGTCTAGGCACCACGCCTACACAATATTTACCACTCACCCATCGATCTAATGAGCAAGCGCTATACGATCCTATGCATAAACATAATTCTAGTCCAACTATGCTAAACATATAATCAAAGTAAACTAAGAACAATATAATTGAGAACATAATCAAATAGAGCAAAGTCAAGTCTCGATATAATAGAATAGAATAAAGTACTACTCATAGTATCACGAACAATGATGAATATTACAAGAATGTAGAGGGGAATTACCAAGAACTCGACAGATCCGGACTCCAAGCTAGGCTTGATTCCCTCTAGATCTATTCCTATATAGCTATGCTACTAAACTATGGAGCTCTAATTGAGATGGTGGCTCGGCTTCTCCGAATTTCCGATGAGAGAATGAACTCTTGAATGAATTAGGGTTTCACCCAGGGGCCGGGGGCTCAATATATAGCCCCTAGGATTAACCACGGCCCTTGGATCAAACCGACCTAAATGGACGATAATTATTCATCCTCAAAGGCGGTGGAGGCGGGATCCACGAGACTCCACCCGATTGGTGGAGGTGGGGAGTCGGCCGACTCCCACCCGGGTCGCCGTGGCCACCCCCGCTGTGTGGGCCCCAGCTTCCAGGGTTTGCCTTCGGAGTCTTCTAGATTATACAATTTTACCCGTTCGGTCTTTATCTCTATGTAATCATGACATGTGGGCCTCCTTTGGTTCTCTTTTCGATAACCCCCTAGAAATAGACAATCACCAAAACTCGTGGAATTACATCGAGTGTAACCCCTATATCTAATAGGTGAACTCATATTAGTCCTTTCTCTTGCTGCGTTGACGAGTATAAAATTGATACTTAAGGACCGTCAACACACAATCGGACGTAGCTTGGTGGTGACCAAGTGAACCAGGGGAAAAATCGTGTGTCGATTTGTGATTGCCGAGGCTTCGACCTCCTTGTTCTTGTCGACCTCCCTTGAGCTTGTTTGCAGGTGGTTGGTCTCTACGCCCGGTGATTCGCCACCGCCGCGACTTTGTGTGTCTACTCTTCACGGTGGTTTACGTCCCCTCTAGCTCAAGCTTGTATTTACATTTGTTACATTCTTGCTTAGCTTGAGTAGTGGCTCTTGTGCTCTTTTGCTTGTGTAGCTAGTTGAGCACCTTCTTGCTTGTGTAGCTAGAAATAGTGTAAGTGTTTTGCTTAGCTTGTGTAGTTAAGTAATTTGCGCTCTTGGGTTCAGCTTGTGTAGCCTTGTCTTTGAGCATCTAGTGAGCTTAGGTTTGGCTTTGTGCTTTTGCTCATTAGAATTGTGTAGGTGCTCCCCGGTTTCTCAAAGTACTAGTTGCTTAGATTTGTGTGACCTTGCAAGCTAGATTTGTTTAGGTGAGCACTAGCTAGTTTAGCACCTTGCTTCTTGTCTAGGATCTTTCACAAGGTTCTACTAGAGTTGTAGTTAGTGGGGATTAGTCTTGGCTAGACCGATAGTTTTAATTTCGCATTTGTTTTGGTTAGCCGATGCGTAAGTTTTAGTAAGGACTATTCACCCCCCCCCCTCTAGTCCATCTCGACCCTACAGTTGTGCGCGACTCTCAGTGTGAGAGTTGGCAATTATTTGGTGGGTGCAAGTGAATCTCAACCATATGTGTAAGACCCAAATTTAGGTTGGTTCAAACCGTGACAAGGCCCAACAATCGGTAAGAAGCATACGACAAAAAGGTTTTATAAACTTGTTTGATAAGCATGTCGTATTTGGCCTTGGTAGGTATTTTTGCCATTGAGGAGTATGTGAAACTATGATTTTGGTATTTTTCAAAAGAAAATTCTCCAAGTACTTTGATAGAAAAGGTGATAGCCATGCCAAAACCATATCTCACTTCTCAACAACTTAGTCAAAATGTTTTTCCTAGATACTTTTCCCATAAGCATGAAGGATATGTAAGGTCTAACAATTATGCAGTCCACACTCAAAAAGCTATAATCATAATTACTTTCAAAAATTAAATCCAAGTGGAAAACTTGATTTGTATGAACGAATACGATAGAAGCAGGAGCATAAATACGAACAGGTATGGAGAAAGTGATCAAACCGAAGTTTTGCAGGGCTCCTCTAAAAGTTCATGATGTGCTTTGGTGCTCCCTTCTTCTTCTTCTTCTTTTTTAATGGGGGTGTTGACACCCCCACACTTCTTTGGAGCTATATTGGCTTTTTTATTCAAAGATAGAAAAAAGTGAAAATAACATGGACTCTCCTGGTGAGGAACACCAGAGTCAAACGTTTATTTATTATTATTGAAAACTTGTTCACCCAACTTTCTATTAGAGCTCAAGCAAGGCTAAGACAAAATGGCAATATGAAACTAGCCTTAACTCATCTCCAAACATGAATTACTTCTATGCTTATATCAACAACTCAAAGATCATTAACCATAATTCAACACCATGTCAAATTATGATTAAAGAAGGCTATTTCAACCCAGGCACCATGCTTAAATTGAAAACAACCTATGGATGTTACTTGCAAGAATACATCCAAACAAGAGCATATGACATGAACAGAGAAGCAAGAATTTAAACAATCATATGGAGACAAGACTGAGCAAAAGGGGTTGGTGAACATTTAATACCTGTTGCATACCTGAGTGTCCTTATCGGTAGCATATGTAAATTCAGCTTTGAAGATGATGCACCGATGATGTGTTTGTACATGTTCCAACTCAGGTAAACCATAAGGCCAAATCATACACACAACTAGTGTATATGGATGTTGGGCCTTAGTAGTAGCAAAGGTAGGAAGAGGCTCTCCTCATTTTTTCTCATATCCATATATTTTTTCCATCTTTTTTTAACTCCTTTTTCTTTTCTTCTCTTTTCTTTTCTTTTCTTTTTTTTTTTTTTTTTTACCAAGGCAAAGCTAACATCATCCATCATCAATTTTTGGATGCCTCTTGGTGTGAGTGTGACTCAAGATTATCACCATCCTCCCCACACTTGGACTTTTGTGTAAAAGTCAAAGTGTGTGTTGGGTCGAGTCTCCTTGTGAGTGTGTTCCACCTCTCAAGAGCATCTTGATTGTAGTTGATGTCGCTCCATGTTCTCAAGTGTCGTATGACTGAAATGGTTAGTGACAAGGATACCCGAAGGTGCACACTAACCCGACAACATGACCTTACTTTTATTTGAAAAGAAAAGATTTTTTTTATGATAACAAGACAAAATATATTTTTTTCAAGATAATCCGGGTATCTCCCGGCAAAGTGCTTGTTTAAGGAACAAGCTCGTCCCCGGGAAACCTTTTAGAAACTAGTCCAATGTTGGTGATGTGGTTTCCCCTCCATCACCAACCTTTGTGGGCAGATCTATAAAAACTCATGCCAAAACATTTCGAGACTTGCAAAACTTATGATAGACAAAAACATCTACAACAACCTTCTTAAAAATTTTATGAACAAGGAGCAAGAAGGAGTTGTAGATCTTGCAAGTCATGGCAAAGTTATTGACTGATCCAGGAGATTTTCATATGAGCATGGAATGAATGGGACAGTTAGGAAATAACTTCCATGCTCATCGATAAAATCTTCTGTTTTAGAGGGAGCACTTTCTTCTCCATGATAGTTCAAGTCCTTCACAGGATTTGGATAACTCATGGATATATCAGAGATTGACATAAGCTCTCCCTCGAGATCAGGAATATATGAGACATTAGGTGTGGGCATAGAGGGAGAGTGCATAGAATTATCTTCTATGTGACTTGATCCTCCCTCTATGTGAGGTTGATGTCTCATTTAGGAATCTGAGGTATGTGATGATGTTGAAGTGGGAAACTCTATGGTATTCCCAAAATCGACATCAAGAAAAAGGTCATCCTCAAATTCAAAGGGGCATACATCAGAATAGGATTCATTATCCTTGTGATGTGTCCCCTTATTGGGAGGTTCATCAGTAATTGGATTATGAGAGGGATTTGAAGGAATTTCAAATCCAATTGCTGGTGCCTCCTCCTGTTGGTCGGGGCTTGACTCCATTGTATCTTCTGGAAGCTCATCATAAACACCAGTGTAGGGAGTGTTTTCAAGGATTTTCTCCAAAATGACTTTTCCCTCACTAATGGTCATGTGCGTGAACGAACCTCCAGAAGTTATATCAAGGTGGAGAGCATCGTCTTTGCTAAGACCAAGATGGAAGTGCAGTAGGAGGACTTGGTCAGGCAAAGAGAGGTTTGGGCCAGTATTTATAAGATTCGTGAACCTAGCCCAGGGTGCTCCTAGAGTCTCCTCCTTTTGCTGAAAGGTTAGAATTTCCATTCGAAGGGCGGCAACTCTAGAAAGAGGGAAGAACGTAAGGCAAAATTTGTCTCGAAGTTCATCCCAATTTCCATGAACACCTCCTACGGTATGAGCATATGTTGATACTAGATACGCACACGAAAGAATCAAAGAGAAATAATCCGCAAGCGCACGGATATCGGTGAGCACTTCACCCAGGAGATAAGTCCTGAGTATCGTATTTGTTTTTATCCGCTAGGAGAAAACGTGCGATAGACTAACCCGATCTTTACTACTACCCCTGGGCTGCTAGTCAAGTGAGAATTAAGCGATATAGAGAGAACTCCTTCATCTATGGCAAGCTCTTCTATTGTTAACCGAGGAGAAGACACCACGAGAGGATGTTAGGGCACAAAGGACGGTCGTTAAGTATCAATTTTATACCGTCAACGCAGCAAGAGAAAGGACTAATATGAGTTCACCCGTTAGATATAGGGGTTACACCGATGTAATTCCACGAGTTTTGGTGATTGTCTATTTCGCGGGGGTTATCGAAAGAGAACCAAAGGAGGCCCACATGTCATGATTACATAGAGATAAAGACCGAATGGGTAAAATTGTATAATCTAGAAGACTCCGGAAGGCAAACCCGGAAGCCGGGGCCCCGGGCGGGGTGGCCGGTCGGCCGACCCGGGAGGGAGTCGGCCGACTCCCCACCTCCACCAATCGGGTGGAGTCTCGTGGATCCCGCCTCCACCGCCTTTGAGGATGAATAATTATCGTCCATTTAGGTCGGTTTGATCCGAGGGCTGTGGTTCATCCTAGGGGCTATATATTCGAGCCCCGGCCCCGGGTGAAACCCTAATTCATTCAAGAGTTCATTCTCTCATCGAATTCGGAGAAGCCGAGCCACCATCTCAATTAGAGCTCCATAGTTTAGTAGCATAGCTACATAGGAATAGATCTAGAGGGAATCAAGCCTAGCATGGAGTCCGGATCTGTTGGAGTTCTTGGTAATTCCCCTCTACATTCTTGTAATATTCATCATTGTTCGTGATACTATGAGTAGTACTTTATTCTATTCTATTATATCGACTTGACTTTGCTCTATTTGATTATATTCTCAATTATATTGTTCTTAGTTTACTTTGATTATATGTTTAGCATAGTTGGACTAGAATTATGTTTATGCATAGGATCGTATAGCGCTTGCTCATTAGGCCAATGGGTGAGTGGTAGATATTGTGTAGGCATGGTGCCTAGACCGTATTTATCCGCGATTGCACCCTATATTCCGGATCGTGTGGTAGATCGCGGAAGTGACAGTCCGTTGAGTCCTTTGTATTCCTCCCGAGTATAGGTCTTAGTAGAACAAACCTATTACATTGAAGTCATTGCTATGTCTCTTGTCTTCTCTCGGTAATATCACTATGCATAGATGTAACCTTTTCCCGCCATGATTGCTAGATGTTCTTGCACTAATCATTGTATGCTTTGACTTTATAGTTAGAATAACATAGGATTATACCCTAGATCGTCCTAGTCCATGCTAGTGTTATAAGCTTAGAGTGCTAAGTTGAGATGGCTTATTACTATTATTTTATGTGGCTAATTGCTCTCATTTATCTTATGTCATTTATCATTCATTCCTATATTTTATGTGACACTTACCCCGTATGAGATGATCGATACGAGACAAGGTTAAGCTCTCCATTATAGCATGTGCATTGCTCATCACTCATTATCCAAGTGCATTCCCTTCCCAAAGTGGTAAAAATATAAATAACGATACCTGGATTACTCCCGGTTAAAATGCTACGATGATATATCTCGTGCGCTTGCGGATCCCATATTTATTTCTAGTACCTTCTTTATTTAGTACCAGCATTTTTGGCGCCATGTTGGGGATGACAACCTTAAGTGGCGTTAGACATCAACAAGCATTTTTGGCGCCGTTGCCGGGGAAGGTTGAAAGCCAATGGATAATGAGCTGCATTACACTAGATAATGTGATTGAGTTGTCTTTGTCATACTAACCCATCTCTACAGATTACTCTTGTTTTGTCTACTTGTGTATCTTATGCAGGGTAATCAAGACAATTCTTCCTGATAATTATATTGACGATCCAGAAGCTTTAATCAGGAAGGCCAGAAGCAAGTTGAAGAAGACCAATCAATCATCATCATCATCAACTCAACTTGGAAGTTTGTCGGAAGCAGAAAGTCAACCTTTCGTTCGAGACTTGACACCAGCGTTTGAAGCCATGGCGAACAAGTCACTCCGCGAGTTCTCAGCTCCAACTACGGACAACATTCGTACTGGACCAGCTGCGGACATCGAAGGAGCTTTTGAGCTCAAGCCTGCGCTGATCAACATGGTGCAAGCAAGCCGGTTCGTGGGAAGGCCCATGAAGATGCTAGTGCTCATCTCCAACACTTTTCGGAGATTTGTAGCACATTCACTATCAAGGATGTCCCCGAGAGATGCTATACTACTTCGCCTCTTCCCATTCTCACTCTTGGGGAGAGCGAAGCGGTGGTTCTATGCCAATAAGGAGAAGAATACTACGTGGGCATTATGTTCCACCAATTTCTTGGCGAAGTTCTTCCCCATGGGCAAGACAAATGCTCTTCGTGGGAAGATATCAAGCTTTCAAGCAACACCATGATGAGACTGTCCCGAAGCTTGGGAGCGCTTTCAAGATTACATCCTCGAGTGTCCTCATCATGGCATGGAGAATTGGCTGCTTATGCGGACATTCTACCATGGGCTTAGCAACAAGACACACGTGAGACGATGGATGCCGCCGGAGGTGCATTCTTATCACTCACTATTCCTCAAGCCACGGCTCTTGTGGAGAAGATGGCATCCAACCAAGGTTGGAGTGAAGAAAGAACTCGAGACCCGCAAGAGAGGTGGAGGAATGCACCAGTGAAAGAGGTAGACATGTTGTCCGCCAAAATGGACCTGCTAATGAAGAGGCTCGATGAGAGAGCCCCGAGAGAAGAAAGAAGGTCATGCACATACATGATGCTCGCATGACATGCGAAGAGTGTGGAGAGACTGGGCACACGGGTGCTAACCGCCCGTAGCCGAAGGAGGACGTGAACTACCTCAATAACAACAACAACAATAATTACTATCGTCCTCGCAGAATCAAGGTTGGAATCAGCAGCAGAGGCCTAACTACTCGGGCAATTATTCGGGCAACTATCAAGGTAACAACTCTTCCTACAATAATTACAACCGGCCGCCTTTGAGAGAGTTAGTCTTGAACCAAGGCAAGATGATGGACAACTGTCCAAGAAGCCGACATCAAATGACAAGGTCCTAGAGACACTCGGCAACGAGAATGGATGGCTTTTCCAATGCCATCAAGAGTCGCCTCAGCTTCAACAAGATACTTGAGTCGCAGGTACAACGGCTTGTTAACCTTGCTCCCTCCACCGGCCAAGGTAAACCGCGGGACAACCCGAAGAGCTCGAGCGCAAATCTTGTTGATATATTCAATGTAGAAGATAGCCGGAGTGATCCATCGAATGGGTCATGGATTGACTCAACTCGCCAATCAAGAAGGGCGATCCGGGAGACCAGTCATTCCAATCTCCATTGGAAGTACCAATTTAATGAGGCAATCGTGACTTCGGTGCAAGCATCAACATCATGCCAAGAGTGATATATGAAAAGCTATTCAGATGCCCCTTAACATACACAACCATGTGCTTATAGCTTGCGAGATCGGTCACTCCGTGTCCTTTGGGAGTACTTGAAGATATATGTGTACGAGTAGGCAACTCGTATGTTCCAGCCAGACTTCGTGGTAGTGGATACGAAAGTGATGAAAGGTCCCCTGTCATTTTGGGACGACCATTCTTGAACACCGCTGGAGCCATCATGTATGCCAACACCGCCAAAATCATCTTCAACATCAAGGGCAAAAGAGAACCTTCTTCTTCAAAACAGAGTGCTTTGTAGTTCCCAAAGACATCCTCATCAACAGTAACAGTGAGAAGAAGAAGAATCCAGCTAAGAAGAGCAAGAACAAAGAATAAGAAGACCAAGAAGACGGAGACAAGTGAGGATGGTCACTGCAGTCCATAAGGAGCATGACCACCTACTCGGGTCCCCACGTCGATCAAGAAGGATGACCCAGTGTCCCAACCATTCAATGCTCCATCAACGAAGCTCTTTCAATAAAGCATGTTCCGTGACACCGGATCGGGCGTCAACATCATGGCCAAGGTAACCTATGAGTATCTATATGGCACTATGCCTTTGGAGCCTACCTATGCACGGCTACAAATGGTAGATCGACATTCCGCTTCGTCAAAGGAGAAGTGAAGGATGTCCTCATCCGATAGATGACCATTATGTCCCTACGAGACTTCCTAGTCATTGACATGGGAGATGACTATGATCCTCCAATCATCCTAGGAAGACCATTCCCGAACACCACCGAGCTATCATCTATATTGGGACGGGAGAGATCCACTTCCACTTTCCCACCGAGAAGGTACGCCGCTACTTCAATAATAATTATATAATCACCGAGGAGCCCAAGAAGAACAACAAGGAGAAGGCAGCGTACCCGTCGCGAACAAGAAGAACATCACTACGAGATGGATGGTGAGGGAGAAGTATTTAGATATGAAGATCGATACCCGAAGAGAAGAACATTGTAGAAGAACCCGAAGAGGTGCTACCGAAGAAAACCAAGTGCCCCAAGAAACTTCCTCCTCAAGGTCACCCTCTCCAACAAAGAAGGTGTGGAAAGTAAAAGAAAAATCAGAATCAACTCCTACACGTGAGGCGACATCATCAGAGGCGCCAGCCAATGCGCCCCTTGAAAAATAAGCGAACATGACAAGTCCTGTTCGGAGGACTTAAAACCACCGAACGCCGCGCCAAGAGGTAACTTGGTATTTATCAGCAACTACTTTCCAGCATCGCATTTTTACCTTAGCATATTTATTTTCCTACTAGCATCTTATTTGCACCTTTACTCTTTTATCTCCGCATTTGAAAAGAAAATAAAGATGTTGTGCATTTGCATCCAGAAAATCACTAAGCCCCATGTGGATAATCATTCACCGTGGTGGCACAAAAATAATTTCTCTCGCATATTTATTTCCCCTATCTCGCATTCCTTAAATAATAAAAAGATAAAAATATTTCTTGTGATCCCGTTAGAACAAGTCTAAGTTAAGAAAGTTCTAGACAACCAAGGCCTAGAGGTTTTATCACTAATGCTTAATCAGTTCCACAAGCTTTGTTGTCTATTTTGAGCTTCATAGAATATCAAGGATCAAGAAGAGCTAACAAGCGAAGGACATCCAGTCCCCGTCGGAGTGTGCCGCGAAAATTGAATGCCGTCTCCAACGGCAACTATCTACAACACTCCCGGAGGACTAGAACGTCTTCGATTGCTCGTCGGCAACATCGCCAGACTATGTCAACATCCGGCTAGGGGGAGAGCATCCCCCGTGTACCAAGCTAAGTGTTTCTAATTTATCTATTTATGCTTTATTAAAGTATGCTTTGTTAAAACCATTAAAAAAGATGCATAACCATAGAAACCCGTAAAGATTTCCTTATTTATCTTTTCTACTTTTGGAGAGCTCTTGCAACTGTCTTTAAAAGTGATCCCTAGAATAAACTCTACATGGAGATGATGAATAGTTGCTCTGCCGTAATTCCTTTCAAGTACCTAGTTTTCAACCTTGCACTCTCCCGAGTTTTGGACACAACTGTTTAGATTTGAGATTTGCTCGAACCGAAACTTGTGGGTAGCGAACACTTGATCTAAGTCTAGGTGGTTGACGGGTATGATATGGGAAGGTTTTGAGTCGTTGTCCATCTTGTTCCTAGAGATACTAGAGTTCGGAGAATTTATCTTTGAAAATATTAAATTTCTGCATGATGAGTTCCTTTATGATGAGAGTTCAAATTCCTACCACAGCCATATATTCATGCTTACTAGATTAGGAAAACCCATCTGTTTATATAGATCATATTGTAGGTTTGAGTGTAGACTTTATAGGCATTGAGTGTGGTTATGCTGTGGACCCATAAGGAATTAGTCACACAGTTAAAGTCTATACTATGTGCTCTCCATCCATTGATCTATGCTACTTCTGTCCTCAGAAGCACGCACCCATTTTATAAATGTTACATTCATTCTGTGCTACTTCTGTCTCTAGAAGTACCACCCACATATAGATCTATATCCACCACATATTGTGCTATCTCTACCCTGGAGATACGCACTTATGCTACTCCTATCCTGGGAGTACGCATTCCCCACATATTGTGCTATCTCTACCCTAGAGATACGCACTTATGCTACTCCTACCCTGGGAGTACGCATCCATCCATTCATCCATCCACATATACATATGCCATTCATTTCACTTCATCCAGAAAAGGTTCTACTCCTATTCTGGGAGTGAACATCTAGACATAATCATCGCAGTTCTATTTGCCTACATAAAAGCTCCAGTTATTATCATTTCAAGTTATATGAATCCCCGTGCTAAAGTTTTGTTTCCGTGAGGATTGGTTGCTTTAAAAAAAAAAAAAAAAAAAAAAAAAAAGAAAGAAAAAAAAAAAAAGAAAGAGTAGCCAAGTCCTTCCATTTAAGAAGTTTCAAGGATTTCCGAATAAAGGGAGTCATGTTATCCCCAAAGGAGCAAATGTAGAAGTAGATGTTCACCAGTTGAGTACCCCTCATAATCATTTCCTTATCACCATCATCCTATCATCATTTCATCCATTCCATTTCCTCATTCACATGCACATATGACTTTATTATTATTTTAGTTCCTATTGGATCCATGTCTTAACCGTGCAATATATGCAAGTGAGTTTGAGTGTCTCCCCACCTATGAGCTCCACATAAGCCTATTAGAAAGTAGGGTGAGAGAGAGAAGGCACTTTCACTATGCCTTAGTTCCATAAATACCACATATTCTTGAGAGAAGAAAGAAGGCATACACTACTCATGCCTTAGAAAGGATCCAAAAATACCACAAATGAGAGACTTGAAAGGTTCATACAAAAACTCGAGTTTTATTTCAAAACCTTGCAAAAACTCCGGGATAATAGTTGATCAAAGAGCGAGAAACATGGCGCTTGACTTGACCGTTCTATCTTTCAACTACTCAAGACCCAAGTGACGGTTACAAGCCCCATGGTGAAAGGTAATATGAGTAAGTTTTGAGTCAGGATAGTTCACTCTAATCCGGAGGAGAGTTCTTGTTTGAACGCATGTGTACTTGTGAGGAGTGAAAGCATTGTAGCAACTCCTGATCCATCACTGAGTCTATCTTTGCTCAGGGACGAGCAAAAGGTAAGCTTGGGGGAGTTTGTTGACGGTCGTTAAGTATCAATTTTATACCGTCAACGCAGCAAGAGAAAGGACTAATATGAGTTCACTGTTAGATATAGGGGTTACACCGATGAATTCCACGAGTTTTGGTGATTGTCTATTTCTCGGGGGGTTATCGTAAAGAGAACCAAAGGAGGCCCACATGTCATGATTACATAGAGATAAAGACCGAACGGATAAAATTGTATAATCTAGAAGACTCCGTAAGGCGAACCCCGGAAGCCGGGGCCCACCCGGCGGGGGTGGGCGGTCGGCCGACCTGGGGGGAGTCGGCCGACTCCCCACCTCCACCAATCGGGTGGAGTCTCGTGGATCCCGCCTCCACCGCCTTTGAGGATGAATAATTATCGTCCATTTAGGTCGGTTTGATCCGAGGGCGTGGTTCATCCTAGGGGGCTATATATTCGAGCCCCGGCCCCCGGGTGAAACCCTAATTCATTCAAGAGTTCATTCTCTCATCGAATTCGAGAAGCCAGAGCCACCATCTCAATTAGAGCTCCATAGTTTAGTAGCATAGCTACATAGGAATAGATCTAGAGGGAATCAAGCCTAGCTTGGAGTCCGGATACGTCGGAGTTCTTGGTAATTCCCCTCTACATTCTTGTAATATTCATCATTGTTCGTGATACTATGAGTAGTACTTTATTCTATTCTATTATATCGACTTGACTTTGCTCTATTTGATTATGTTCTCAATTATATAGTTCTTAGTTTATTTTGATTATATGTTTAGCATAGTTGGACTAGAATTATGTTTATGCATAGGATCGTATAGCGCTTGCTCATTAGATCGATGGGAGAGTGGTAAATATTGTGTAGGCGTGGTGCCTAGACCGTGTTTATCCGCGATTGCACCCTATTCCGGATCGTGTGGTAGATCGCGGAGTGACGGCCCGTTGAGTCCTTTGTATTCCTTCTCCCGAGTTGGTAGGTCTTAGTAGAACAACCTATTACATTGAAGTCATTGCTATGTCTCTTGTCTTCTCTCGGTAATATCACTATGCATAGATGTAACCTTTTCCCGCCATGATTGCTAGATGTTCTTGCACTAATCATTGTATGCTTTGACTTTGTAGTTAGAATAACATAGGATTATACCCTAGATCGTCCTAGTCCATGCTAGTGTTATAAGCTTAGAGTGCTAAGTTGAGATGGCTTATTACTATTATTTTATGTGGCTAAATGCTCTCATTTATCTTATGTCATTTATCATTCATTCCTATATTTTATGTGACACTTACCCCGTATGAGATGATCGATACGAGACAAGGTTAAGCTCTCCATTATTGCATGTGCATTGCTCATCACTCATTATCCAGTGCATTCCCTTCCCAAAGTGGTAAAAATATAAATAACGATACCTGGATACTCCTGGTTAAAATGCTACATGATATATTCTGCGCTTGCGGATCCCATATTTATTTCTAGTAGTTGCACTTAATAGACATTATTTAGTACCTATGGCAAGCTTTGAGACTTTTTGGCGCCATGTTGGGAAATGACAACCTAACAGGATGCTGGCGTTAGAAATGTCAACACTTACCTACCAACGGGAAGTGGATTACAAAGGTAATAAAGGGATTGTCACTTCCCTCACTACTACCACGGTTCCGACCAAATAGGGAGCATCTACAAGTGAACCTAGCCTAAGCACCACACTTATGCTAAAGAACGATTACTCTATTCCCAACGCGAAGCGAATAAAGTAAACTTGTAAACCAAAGAACAATAATAACAACGAACTTACTAGTTTTAGAAGTTGAATTGCCGAATGATCCCGAAATCAAGCCTCGGGTTAGGAGACTCGATCCCGCAGTACACTAGAGAGGAGACACCGACAGCCGGGCTTCCTCCAAATCTACCTCCACTCTATACTCTCTCAATCTCTCTTGATACTAATACCCTATAGAGATAGATCCATTCGAGGGACCCTTCTCTATCTAACTCTCTCTCTCTGGAATGAAGTCTAAAATGAATTAGAGAATGAATTAGGGTTTTACCCGGGGGCCGGGGGCTCGAATATATAGCCCCCTAGGATACACCACAGCCCTTGGATCAAACCGACCTAAATGGACGATAATTATTCATCTTCAAAGTTGGTGGAGGCGGGATCCGCGAGCCTCCACCTGATTGGTCCAGGTGGAGGGGCGGCCGACCATGACCTAGGGGCGTCCGCCTCTGGTCTATGCCAGGTGGGCCCCAGGCTTTAGGTGTCGCCTTCTGGAGTCTTCTAGATTATACTTTTTCACCCGTTCGGTCTTTCTCTCTATGTAAACCCGACATGTGGACCATCTTGGGTAGTTTTCAGCCGTCACCCTGCAAAAACAGATATTCACCAAAACTCGTGGAAATCTATCAGTGGTAACCCTATATCTATCAAGTATTTATAAATAGGTCCATTTGTATGCTGAGTTAACGGTTAATTTTATGAGTTAACGACCATCAACAAACTCCCCCACACTTGTCTTTTACTCGTCCTCAAGGAAAAGGATGGATTACTTTAAGCATAGCCTCAAACCAAGACATCAACATTAGGTTATCCCTGATCATACCTGTAGTGCGGGATTCAAAGTGTCTACCATTGAACTTTGGGGAGTTGAAAGATGGAACAGCGGGAAGTAGAGATTCTTCTTCTATCAATCCTGTCACTTGGAGTTTTTATAATATTTTTGCAAAGAAATCTTAGCTTACCCTTCTCCATCATGTAGCACACTCGAATCACTCTTTATATGTGGTATTTGTAGAACTCACATTTATGTATAGAGCACTCAAATCTCTCAATGTATGTAGTATTTATGGAACTCACTTGAGGCATGTGAAGGGTATGCCTCCTATTCTATAAAGGCTTATATGGAGTTTCAGGTATTTCAAGGGATAGCATTTTTACCTGCGTATATTGATTAGTCAAAACGGGAACCAAGGAGAGGGGGACCTTACTCTAGATCAAGTGTGTGCAAGTGTGTGGAATAATTGGTGGCTAAATTGATGATAATGATGCTCCTTCCCTCTCTTGCACACTCTTTTCTTGAATATTGCTTTGCTGATCTTCTCTTGAATGATGAATTGATCTTCTTCTGAATAACTCTTTGATCTTCTTTGAACTTCCTCCTCTTGGGATCAGAATACTTTGGAGCTCATGGGCTATCTCTTTCTTTCTTTTCTTTCCCCCTTTTTTTTAACATAGCCCATGTCTCAATCTTGGACACAATAACTTTCTTGAACATGATGATGATGATACATGATGGTGACGATGATGATAGTAATCTTCTTTCAACATACTAGATGATGATAACAATCCTTGGAGCATATAAAAGTCCTAAAAGTGTATGTATCCTCTCCCAAGTGTAGGAGATGGATAAATGGCGGAAAGCATGTTTTTGCGTACTCCGAGTGTAGGAGCAAGATATATATGTGGGTGTAAGTGCACTTGATCATATGAGTAAGAGACTCTTCTCTATGGCTCTAATACCGCCAAGACTATTCTCAACACAAATAAAAAGCTTATGTGCTGGTCTTTCAGATTTTTGTCGACGAGGCTCTATAGGCATTTATTACCACAGAGGAGAAGTATAGCTAAAATTTTAAGATTTTCGAAAAGAAATTCTCCAAGCAACTAGATATCAAGAAATCAGGTTCTCATGGTCCATGCTATCTCACTGTCCACAACAACTTAAGTAAAATGGGGTCCCTATAAATAATGTTCCCAACAGCAACAGGGATTCCTAGGAATTATCATGGTGTGAGTCTATCTTGGGGTCATGATTAAAATAATCTACCTTCTCAGTATATATAGCAGGTGATTTAAATCAAAGTGTCCCCCAAACGAATCGGAAAAACGTGATTGGTATAAAATTTGGAACGTAGGGAAGCAAACCTGGCCGTGGACGAAAGCTAGAACCAAGTGGGCCCACCTCAGGGGCGGGCGCCTCGAGATGTGGGTCGGCCGCCTCTGGCAGGTGGCCCCTCGGGGTCCGCTTCGCCGAGCGCGATCTTTATGTCGTATCTTTTCAAATATTTTTGCTGTTTTGCTGATATCCGTTAGTTTTGTCGTCGGTTGCCTCCCCCACACTAGATTCCTGTTATCTTCATTCACAACAAGGTGGAGACAAAAGAGGCAACACATATGCAATAATAAATATAACTAGAAACTTTATTTCATCTTTATTAAGGCCTGGATTACAAGTATTAAAAGGAACTAAGATTGAACTAAACTTTAACTAAGCACACTTGCGAACTAAAACTTTAAACTGAGCGATCTAAATCTCACTAGGCCCTTCCGATGCTAAGATAAATGTTGTCCAACTCGCTTCTCCAGAGCGTCTAACTTTTTCTCTAACTTATCCGTCCTCTTCTCTAGCGCACGAAGTCTATCTATGACGGTGACAATACTACTGCTCTGGACACGTTGGCAGTTTTGCAGTTATGCAACAATTTCGCGCTGAGTTTCTAGCTCCTTCTCTAAGTCTGCAACGGTCTTGCAACGCTTCCTTGGAGCTTCTGAGGCGGCGAGAGCTACTTTCGGGGCTTCCTTTGGAGGGATGAACTTGACCTTGCTCGGGTGAGCACGGACTCCCTCAAAATAAGAGTGCTCTCCGGTCCTATACCTAGCACAGACGATCTCCCCTTGCTTGTTGGTCTTCACTCCCATAAGCATCTCATTGTGCTTAGGGGGGAGGATCCTGGTGCCTTCAGGGAGCTTCACAATAGGACCCTTTGGTGGAGGTCCATCTAGGAGCAAAGGCTTAGGTGCAGTGACGACTGGTTGGGCGAAGTAGCAATGGTTATAAGCTTGGAGTTTTGGAAGGATAGTGGCTAGAGGTTTTGGCTCGAGCAAGAATGATAGCCTTGGACTCAGGCTCCTCCTTTGGGATGGTGTTGAGATCAATCCCGAAGCGGATCAATCTCCTATCTAAGTTTTCTGGCTCTGGCTTCACCATTGCTTTGCGTAGTAAGCTTGATGCTAGGAGGAGGAGGCTTTAGATGGAATGGGGTTGGCCTAAGGCCGGGCTTCTTTATATAGGGGGTGGGAGAGCATCTAAAAGGAATCTCCGAAGGAATAACGCGTCAACGCGATCTCAAAAACCCTAATCGGCAAAAATTCCCGAAGGAAGAGTATAGAAGGATCACGAATGCAAAAGACGGCGGTGAATGGAGGAGTCCATGGGGCGGCCGACTCTAAGTCGAGGCGGCCGCCCGCGAGTGGGCTCCCGGTTCGTGGTTTTTCGCAACCTATTTAGCGTATTTTTGTCATTCGAAAAAACCCCGGACCCCAAAAAACGAAAAGTAAAATGGTCGGACCCAACTACCTAATTGAGAAAGAAATTTAATTCATCTATTTTACCTATTTCTTCAATGGGCTCTAAAAATATTTTAAGATGTTGACCATTTACCTTGAATATCGTACCTTCGTTGTTGCGAAGCGTAACGGCTCCATGCGATGATGAGCTTACAACTTCAAACGGTCCTTCCCATTTGCTTCGAAGCTTTCCTTGCCCGAAGAGTTTGATCCTGGAATTAAAAAGTAATACTTTGTCTCCGGGTGTGAACTCCTTGATCTTGATTCTCTTGTCATGCCATCTTTTCACTCTCTCTTTGTATATTTTGGCATTGTGATAGGCTTTTTCTCTCCATTCTTCTAATTTAGAGATTTGCATCCTCCTCTTCTCTCCCCGACTTCTAGATCCATATTCCATTTCTTGATGGCCCAGTGAGCTTTGAATTCTAGCTCTACTGGTAAGTGGCAAGTCTTTCCATAGACTAGTTGATATGGTGACATCCCAATAGGTGTCTTGTATGCTGTTCGATATGCCCATAGTGCATCGGGAAGTTTGTCCTTCCATGCAGTTCCCATTTCATTAACTGTCTTCTGAAGAATATTCTTGATTTGCTTATTTGATGTCTCTGCTTGGCCACTTGTCTGAGGGTGATACGGAGTAGCGACGTTATGGCGTACTCCATGCTTCAATAAGTATTGCTCAAAATGCTTGTCGATGAAATGTGATCCTCCATCACTTATGACTATCCTAGGGACACCAAATCTTGGAAATATTATTTCTTCAAACATCTTCTTGGAGCTTGAACTATCTGCCTTTTTGCATGGCAGAGCTTCGACCCATTTGGACACATAGTCAACTGCTACGAGGATGTATTCACATTTCTTCGACGGTGGAAATGGTCCCATAAAGTCAACTCCCTAGACATCAAAGAGCTCGATTTGGAGATTGTTGACGAGTGGCATGGCATCTCTTGAATTAATGTTGCCATGTCTTTGACAAGGACTGCATCTCCGAATGAAGTCTTTTGTGTCTTCATACATTGTTGGCCAGAAGAATCCACATTGCCAAATCTTTGCATGTGTACGGAACACCCCATAATGACCTCCATATGGTGATGAGTGGCATCTTTCAATGATTTTGATTCCTTCTTCAGTTGGCACACATCTTCTGAGTAGGCCATCAGAACACACTCGGAAGAGGTAGGGTTCATCCCATATGTGAGTACGACTCTCCTGGATAAGTTTCCTTTTGTTGCCTCCTGGTGGTACGTAACCTCGTAACCATAAAATTAACAATATCTCGCATACCAAGGGGTCGATTTGTTGATTCCATAGAGCATGTCGTCCGGAGTGCGTCGTCGATGGGTAGTTCGTGTGGTTTCTCAAAGCGCATTCTAGACAAGTGATCGGCAACGAAGTTTTCTACTCCCTTTTTATCTTTTATTTCTAAGTCAAATTCTTAGAGTAATAAAATCCATCTTATCAAACGAGGTTTAGCATCTTTCTTAGTGAGCAAATATTTTAAAGCAAAGATGGTCAAGATAAACAATCACTTTGGCACCCACTAAGTAAGATATAAACTTATCAATAGCAAAGACAATAGCTAGAAGCTCTTTTTTAGTGGTAGCATAATTAAGCTTCGAGGTCCTATCAAAGTTTTGCTAGCGTAGGCTATTGCATGATGCTTCTTATCCTTAGTCGTCCTAACACTCGCTCCTACGGCGTAGTCACTTGCATCACACATAATTTCAAAAGGTAAAGTCCAATCGGGGGTTGAATGATTGGAGCGAGAGATAAGTGCTTTCTTAAGGATCTCAAATGATTGTAAGTAGGCATCATCAAAATCAAAAGGAATATCCTTAGCCAATAAGCGGGTAAGAGGTCTAGCGATGAAAGAAAAATCTTTTATGAATCTACGATAAAAACCAAGCATGGCCAAGGAAACTTCTAATTCCTTTCACATTGATAGGAGGAGGCGGTTGCTCAATTACTTCTATTTTGGCTCTATCTACCTCGATGCCTCTCTTAGACACTAAGTGTCCTAGCACTATTCCTTCTCTAACCATGAAATGGCATTTTTCCCAATTAAGGACTAAGTGTTTTTCCTCACATCTTTGCAAAACTCAATCTATGTTTTCAAGACACTCATCAAAAGTTTTTCCATAAAAAAAAAATCATCCATGAAAACTTCCATAATTTTTTCAATCATATCGAGAAAATATAGACATCATACATCTTTGAAAAGAAGCCGGCGCATTACATAACCCAAAAGACATCCTACGATAAGCAAAGGTTCCATATGGTCATGTAAAGGTCATTTTGTTTTGATCATCAGGATGGATAGGGATTTGATGATATCCAGAATATCCATCAAGGAAGCAAAAGTAAGAATGGTTGGCTAATCGCTCGAGCATCTCATCAATGAAAGGCAAAGAAAAGTGATTTTTCTTGTTGCCTTATTAAGCTTTCTATAATCTATGCACATTCGCCATCCGTGACGGTTCTTTAAGGGATTAACTCATTCTTCTCATTTTGGACAACAGTCATGCCTCCCTTTTTAGGCACAACTTGGACGGGGGCTGACCCACTCACCGTGTGGCACGGGGTAAATGATCCCAGCGTGCAACAGTTTTAAAACTTCTTTCTTAACAACTTTCCTCATTGCATTATTAAGTCTACGTTGGGGTTCTCTAGATGGTGGAACATCGGGATCCGTGGGAATGTGATGGGTACAAAGGGCAGGACTAATTCCTTTGAGGTCCCGGAGTGAGTAGCCAAAAGCTTTTTGATGTTTTTCTAGGACATGACCATTAGGCGAAAAGTTTGCTCCCGAGTGAGAGCATCACTTATGATGATAGGAGTCTCTAGATCATTTCCTAGAAAGGCATATCTAAGACCTTTGGTAAGAGTTTGAACTCAATAGGAGGTCTAGTTGGTAAGGTAAACTCATCTAATGGTTCATTCTCGAAGGGTCGGCTTCTTCTTCTATGAAGAATCTAGCTTCGTCTTCTAATTACGGTTTAACTAGGAATTCTAGAGAAGCTGCTCTAAATTCCTCCAATGGATCATAATGTGGATAGGGCTCGGTCCTAGTATTTAAAGAGTGTGAAATGGACATTGCAAACTGGAGTTTCTTGCCTAAACAAATATTTAGTTTCCCAGTTTGTCCTTCATAAAGAAGTCTTCTAAATGGTTGTCCTATCAACGGTGGAAATCCCCTATGTCAAAGACATAAAAGCTCAAGTGGACGGGGTTCCTTCTACCCGGAGTGGTAGGACATGTAGGATTCCTAAACAAGGAAGAATTTGTCTTGAAAGATTCCTTATGAACTTCACTTTGTTGGGGTTAATGTCATGTCTTTGCAAATATTTTGCTAGTGTGGTAGACATGATATTTATACCCACAACTAGATCATAGAAAGTGTCTATGCGATCATTGTTAATCATGCAATGAATGGGGAGAGAGAATGAATCTAAACGAATTATTTCGGAGGAAAGCTCGACTCTTTTAACCATTCATTGCTTATAACGAACACTAACTCTCCCGAGGTCTTTCTGTTGGAATATCCTCATCAATATTGCATGGCTTTATTGGGTGATATTTGCCTTGTGGCTTCTTCACTTTGTGATAGTTGAAGATGTTTCCAAAATCGGAGAACAGATCAGGTTCAATATCTAGCATAAAATCAGGAAGTGGAATGTCTTCCTTGTCTTGCTCAAGACATGGGTTAGCTGAAGTTGATGGTGTATCTGGCAAAGGTTTGGCTTCAGCTATTTGAGGTTCTACTTCTAGGAGGTAGTCTAATTCACTGGATAGGATTTGGTCTAGGATTGATCTTGCTTTCTCAGCAGAGATATGCAAAAATGATCCTCCCGAAGTTGTGTCGAGCAATTTTCTACTGTCTCTACTCAGACCTTTATAAAAGTGTTGTAAAAGAATGGGACTGGTAGACTAAGGTCCGGGCCCGATGCTAAAAGTGTAGTAAAATGATTCTAGGATGAGGCCAAAGATTCTCCAAGTTCTTGCTTAATAGTCGAACCTTGACTCTAAGGTCGATGATTTGGGAGATGGGATAAAAATCTAGGCAAAAGTTGGAGCGTAAGGATCCCCAATCCCCTTGTTGCTTACCTACGGCTTTATCATACCATTGTCTAGCTTTTCCCTTTAATGAGAAAGGAAATAGCTTCCAACGGAGGGTTTTGTCGGACATGCCCTCTATGCGAAGACAGTCACATGTTTGCTCAAAGTCTCTAATGTGAAGGTAAGGGTTTTCGTCTCCTTCTCCTGAAAAGGATAGGCTTTGGACCAATGCAATCAACCGCGGACTCAGCCTATAGCTAGGTGTTTGGATAGGTTGTGATGACTCATGTGGCACTAGGCTGGTCTCCGTGGGTGCAGAAAATTGAAAGATAGGAATGGAATTTAAATTATCCATAAGGATAGAAAAAGATAAAATGTACGGGAAAGTAAAGATAAAAGTATAAGTACAAGGTAGAGCAAGATTTAGGTTATCTAAGCGGACCGTCTTTTCTCCAAGCAACGGCGCGTAAATGCTTGTTGATACTAGATACGCACATGAAAGAATCAAAGAGAAATAATCCGCAAGCGCACGGATATCGGTGAGCACTTCACCCGGGAGATAAGTCCTGAGTGTCATATTTGTTTTTATCCGCTAGGAGAAAACGTGCAATAGACTAACCCGATCTTTACTACTACCCCGGGCTGCTAGTCAAGTGAGAATTAAGCGATATAGAGAGAACTCCTTCGTCGTCTTCTTCTAACCTATGGCAAGCTTTGAGACTATTGTTCTAAGGGGGTACCCGAGGAAAAGACACCACGAGAGGATGCTAAACCGGGCACAAAGGACCCACCTTACCTACCAACGGAAGTGGATTACAAAGGTAATAAAGGGATTGTCACTTCCCTCACTACTACCACGGTTCCGGTCGAATAGGGAGCATCTACAAGTGAACCTAGCCTAAGCACCACGCTTATGCTAAAGAACGATTACTCTATTCCCAACGCGAAGCGAATAAAGTAAACTTGTAAATCAAAGAACAATAATAACAACGAACTTACTAGTATTAGAAGTTGAATTGCCGAATGATCCCGAAACCAAGCCTCGGGTTAGGAGACTCGATCCGCGTTAGGTACACGGAGAGGAGACACCGACAGGCCGGGCTTCCTCCAAATCTACCTCCACTCTATACTCTCTCAATCTCTCTTGATACTAATACCCTATAGAGATAGATCCATTCGAGGGACCCTTCTCTATCTAACTCTCTCTCTCTGGAATGAAGTCTAAAATGAATTAGAGAATGAATTAGGGTTTCTCCCAGGGCCAGGGGCTCTGAATATATAGCCCCCTAGGATGCACCACAGCCCTCGGATCAAACCGACCTAAATGGATGATTATTATTCATCTTCAAAGGCGGTGGAGGCAGGATCCGCGAGACTCCACCTGATTGGTCCAGGTGGAGGGGCGGCCGACTCTGGGCTAGGGGTGGCCGCCTCTGGTCTATGCCAGGTGGGCCCCAGGCTTCAGGTGTCGCCTTCTGGAGTCTTCTAGATTATACTTTTTCACCCATTCGGTCTTTCTCTCTATGTAAACCCAACATGTGGACCATCTTGGGTAGTTTTCAGCCGTCACCCCGAAAATGAGATATTCACCAAAACTCGTGGAATTCGTCGGTGGTAACCCTATATCTATCAAGTATTTATAAATAGGTCCATTTGCATGCTGAGTTGACGGTTAATTTTATGAGTTAACGACCGTCAACAACATACCATTGTTTTGCTCTTCCCAAAAGGGAGAACGGAAACAATTTCCATCTAATGGTTTCTTGTGTCATGCCAGGAAAAATTAGGCAAGAACACAAGTGCTCGAATTCCCGAAGGTGGGTATAGGGATTTTCGTCTAGTTGCCCAGAGAAGGGTTGCTCCCGAACCATGGCTATGAAAGCGGGGCGAATCTCATAGCCATTTGTAAGAATGGGATGGGATGATGGTGGAGGTTCCAATAAATCGCCCTTTGGAACCGCAAACATTTTGATAGGAGTGGAATCCATGTGGTAGTGATGGTGGTGGTGGTATGTTGCATAAAGTTTTGGTAAAAATAAAAATAAAAGGATACACGGACGAACTTCAGAAAGCTTGTTGGTATTTCTTAGCGTAAGCAGATAAATCCGCAAGCGCACGGAGTACCGTTGTAGCTTTCACCCGGAAGTATTCTGGGTATCGTATTTTCCACAGGGAACGGAAGTGTACTAGAGTGAAACAAGAACGTCCAGGAGTAGAAGGTAGAAGGATGTTTTTGTAGGACGAGAGGGTTTTCTAGGCTCAACCCAAGGTCACTAGATAACTAAAGTCTCAGCTTACTATACTCACTCACTTCGGAGCAGCGGTACCTTTCCAGTTCTCGAAAAGACTGGGAAGACGTAACCGGGGGAAGGCCGCCAAAGCTCTACGAGAACACCTACCCGAATGTGGTGGAATACAAAGGCCTGATCAGAGCTGTCACCCCCGGGGCTACCACAAACTATCCGTGGGGTTGGGCGCAAACTCAGGTAACTCCCTAGCCCAAACACCACGTCTACGCTAGAGGCTACTACTCCAGTCCAAATTCTTAGCTGGACTAAAGCACTCAGTCGAGCGAAGATCCCGCAAGCAAGCAAGTAAGCACTAAACTTTAATTAAATAGATCACTAAGGAATTGCAAAGAAAGAATATGCGGATATTACCGTTGATACTAGATACGCACACGAAAGAATCAAAGAGAAATAATCCGCAAGCGCACGGATATCGGTGAGCACTTCACCCGGGAGATATTCCAGTATCGTTATTTATTTATCCGCTAGGAGAAAACGTGCATCCGACTAACCCAAGTCTATACTTAACCCCGAGCTACGACAAGGTAATGAGCGATATAGAGAGGATTACTACCACGTCTCCTTCCAACCTATGGCAAGCTTTGCAACTACTACTCTATGGGAGCACCTAAGAAAAGACACCACGAGAGGATGCTTAACCTAGCACTTTTGGACCTACCTTACCTACCGACGGAAGTGGGCTACAAAGGTAACAAAGGGATTGTCACTTCCCTCGATACTACCACGTTTCCGGCCGGATAGGGAGCATCTACGAGTGAACCTAACCCAAGCACCACGCTTACGCTATGAACGATTACTCTATTCCCAACCGGAAGCGAATAAAGTAAACTCGTAAACCAAAGAGCAATAATAACAAGAACTTACTAGTATCGAAGTTGAATTTGCATGATCCTAGAACCAAGCCTCGGGTTAGGAGACTTGATCCCGCAGTACAACCGGAGAGGAGACACCGACATGCCGGGCTTCCTCCAACTCTACCTCCACCCTATACTCTCTCTATCTATCTTGAATGCTAGGCTCTAGGGAGGAGATCCATTCAAGGGACCCTCTCACCTCGATCCTCTCGGGAAATAATGAATTAGGGTTTCATGGGATGCCTCCTCCAGGGCCAGGGCCCCGCTTTATATAGCCCCCTAGGATGCACCGCAGCCTCGGATCAAACCGACCTAAACGGACGATTATTATTCATCCTCAAAGGCGGTGGAACAGGATCCGCGAGGCCGACGTTGATTGGCCGAACCGGTGAGTCGGCCAACCCTGTGGGGAGTCGGCCGACTCTCCACCGAGCCCGTTCGGGCTCCCGTTTGGTCCGAGCCTTCTCGTACCTTCCGATTATAGAATTTTCACCGGTTCCCGATTATCTCTATGTAAACTCGACATGTGGGCCTTCGTTGGGTATTTTCACCGACACCCCGTAAAAAGTACATTCACCAAAACTCGTGGAATTCCATTAGTGTAAGCCCTATATCTAGATGGTAATTATATTTAGGTCCTTTTTCATGTTTAGTTGACGGTAAAAATTGGCACTTAACGACCGTCAACAACTCCCCCAAGCTTACCTTTGCTCGTCCCCGAGCGAAGATAAACTCAAGTGTGGATCGAGTTGCTACAATGCTTTCACGCCTCAAAAGTACACATGCGTTCAAACAAGAACTCTCCTCCGGATTAGAGTGAACTATTCGACTCAAAACTTACTCATATTACCTTTCACCATGGGGCTTGTAGCCGTCACTTGGGTCTTGAGCGGTTGAAAGACAGAACGGTCAAGTCGAGCGCTATGTTTCTCGCTTCTTGATCAACTATTATTCCGGAGTTTTTGCAAGATTTTCAAATAAAACTCAGAGTTTCCTTGTATGACCCTTTCAAGTCTCTCATTTGTGGTATTTCTGGATCCTTACCAAGGCATGTGTAGTGTATGCCTTCTCTCTACTCTCAGAATATGTGGTATTTTTGGAATTAAGGCATAGTGAAAAGAGCCTTCTCTCTCTCACCCTACTTTCTAATAGGCTTATGTGGAGCTCATAGGTGGGAAGACACTCAAACTCACTTGCATATATTGCACGCTTAAACCATGGATCCAACAGGAACTAAAATAATAATAAAGTCATATGTGCATGTGAAGGAGGAAATGGGATAAATGATAAGATGATGATGATAAGGAAATGATTATGAGGGGTGATCACTTGGCGAACATCTACTTCTACACTTTCTCCTTAGGGGATAACATGACTCCCTTTATTCGGAAACCTTGAAACTTCTTGAAAGGAAGGACTTGGCTACTTTTTCTTTCTTTCTTTCTCTCTTTTTTTTCTTTTTTCTCTAGAGCAACCAATCCTCTGAAAACGAAACTTTAGCAACGGGGAGTGTATAACTTGAAATGATAATGACGGAGCTTTTATGTAGGCAAATGGAACGGCGATGATTATTTCTAGATGTTCACTCCCGTGATAGGAGTAGAACCTTTTCCTGGATGAAGTGAAATGAGTGGCGTATGTATTTTGTGGATGGATGGATGGATGGATGGATGCGTACTCCTGTGGTAGGAGCAGCATAAGCGCGTATCTCCGTGGTAGAGACAAAGACAATATGTGGGGGAATGCGTACTCCCAAGGTTGGGAAGATAGGTGCGTATCTCCAGGTAGAGATAGCACAATATGTGGTGGATGTGGATCTATATGTAGGTGGTACTTCTAGGGATTTAAGTAGCCCGTAATGAATGTAGTATTTATAAAATGGGTGCATGCTTCGAGGACGGAAGTAGCATAGATCAATGGATGGAGAGCACATAGTATTGACTTTAACTGCCCTTTGGTTCCTTATGGGTCCACAAGATAACCACACTCAATGCCTATAAAGACTACACTCAAGCCTACAATATGATCTATACAAATAGATGGGTTTTCCTAATCTAGCAAGCATGAATATATGGTTGTGGTAGGAATTTTGAACTCTCATCATACAGAACTCATCATGCAAAAATTTTAAGATTTTTAAAAGATAAACTTTCCAGAACTCTAGCATCTCTAGGAACAAGATGGACAAAGAAATTCAAAACTTTCCCATATCATATCCGTCAACTACCTAGACTTAGATCAAGCATTCGCTACCCACAAGTTTCGGGTTCGAGTAAATCTCAAATCTAAACAAAGGTTGTGTCCAAAACTCGGGGAGAGTGCAAGGTTGAAAACTAGGTACTTGAAAGGAATTACGACGAAAGCAACTATTCATCATTTCCATATAAGAGCTTACTCCAGGGATTACTTAAAGACAGATTAATAAGAGCTCTCCAAAAGTAGAAAAGATAGATAAGGAAATCTTTCTGGGTTTCTAAGGTTATGCATTTTTTTTAGTTGTTTTAACAAAGCAAGCTCTATAAATAAATAGACAAGTTGGAACACTTAGCTTGATACACGGGGTGCTCTCCCTGCCGGATGTTGACGTAGTATGTTGATGTTGCCGACCGGTGAAGAAGGCGTCGCGCCCTCTTAGAGTGTCGGGGATAATGGCCGTAGAGACAAGATCGCGATCAAGTGAAGACAAGACTTCGACAAGGGACGGGACGTCCCCGCCTATTAGCTCTTCTTGATTCTTTAAATTCTCGTGAAGCTCAAATAGACAACAAAGCTTGTGGAACTGATTAAGCATTAGTGATAACCCTTTAAGCCTTGGATGTCTAGAACCTTCTTAACATAAAATCTTTTCGGGAGGATCTTAATATTTTTTTGCAATTTTATATTTTATGGTATGTAGACGTAAAAAAATGCAACTAAGATGAAAACTTATTTTTATGCCACCACAGTGAATATCTTTGTGGGCTGTCGCACCACAAAATTATTCACATGGGGCTTTGCATTTTCTAGATGCAATGCAAGACAAAATTATTTTCTTTTCTAATGCGGATAAAGCAAAGTAAATATGCAACAAGAACCGATTATGCAAAAAGTAAATATGCTAAAGGAAAAACTTATGCAATCTTTGAAGTGGGAAATATGGATAACTACCAAGTTACCTCCTTGGCAAGGGTTCGGTGTTTTAAGTCCCGAATAGGACTTCTTGTCATGTTCAATCCTTTGGTGCATTATTTGATCCCAAAGGTAGAGACCTTGAGAACTCGCACCTCTTGAGCCGATATCTCTTGAGGAAGGGGTCATCCATGTTCTCTCCTTCTCCAACAGCTTGAAGTGAACCTTTAATTGTGATGCTAGCAAGCATCTTGTTTAGTGTGCATGTTGCAAGTTGAGAACTTTATCACTGAGCACCCTCGGGATGAAGAGTAGATGCTTCTAGTGGGCCTCTCCCTTGACCTTGTGCTCTACTTATTGTTTCTTCTCGTAGAGGATTAGTGGACAACACATACCCGAAGGAATATACAAATAATAACAAGGGTAGAGATGTCATTAAGCTAAAGGTCATATTCTATGCTACGAAAAGATTGGGTTGAAAATTTTAATTAGCGTAGAACATTTACTCAACATTACTTCTTCTCTTAAAGATTGATTTTACTATGTCTTAAGTTTGATTGGTGTATGAAATCTATAGAAAATAGTCAAACTTATAGACGGGGAAGTAATTGCGAGTGGAGGGATTGCAAACGGTGTGCCGAGTGACGAGGGTTTGAGAAGAGGAAGGGCATTGTTGGATCATCATTAGAGGTGTCGGCGGCCTTCCTCCCCAAGCTTGTTGTTGCTCATCATTGGAAGCCAAGTGTATGTGTTGAATCATCCCTCGAAGTGTGTTGTAACTATATGTTCTTTAGACATTGTCCATCCTCTCGCTCAAGTCTCGTTGGAGAGGGATCTTGATTCTAGGTCCATTGAGCAAAGATCTCTCCTTTGTATTCTTCTTTTCTTTGGACTATCCAATCTAGGACGGACAGTTGCATGATCTTCTTTTGTCAACCATTCTTGATTTTTTGAGCCTTGGTCGACTAATTGATGTTCATTGGAGATGTAGACGGAGTTCTTCCTTGATGGTCTTTGTCTTCTAGCAGCATGGCGAAGAGTTGCAGTTAATGATACGCCATCCGTCTTGATGATCAAGGAAGGGACATCATTAATTGTATGCGCAAAGCTTCATCTCCAATGGCATAGGGACATCATCTTGCAAATGTAGTTGTTCATGGTCTTCTTGGGCTTGGTCGGTAGTCAACCCTTGATGGTGATTGGTTGACACAAGGATGCATGCTATCATGACATGCTTGTCCTTACCGCGACGTGCAAGATGGTGTCTTCAAGAATAATAAGAGCAGGTCTTTGATTGACCAAAATGAGGTGAGTTTCTCCCAGCCTTCTCATTGGTGTCCTAGCTCGAGTTTTGGGCTCAATACTATGATGTCTTCAAGGTTGCTCATAGTTTGTCGCCTTGTTCATCCACTTCCTTTGGGTGAGTGCTATTGATGTGGATCCTTCTTGTAGCACTCTTGTCTCCTTTGTTCCATCACCGAAGTGGTGATTTGGCAGTTCACCATGAATAGGCGAGGCCATACATTCTTTCAACTCTTTCTTGGACGATGAATGAGCTATGTCTTCCGTGCGAAGTATTGTTCGTGTTCATCATATGCCTTGCTTCATCTCGATGTGAGTTCATCTCAGGACTTTCCCAATTTGAATTTGGAAGTTTTCCCAGGGTTAGTCCAACAAAATATACCAATATCTACTACAAGACAATTTTAGTTCAATAACCAAACTAGACTCCATGTCTAATCTAATTAAGGAAGGCAATTTAACCTAAGCACCACGCTTAATTTAAAAACCTTTAGAAGTACCCATATTGCAATTATGAAGCACCTCTAAACTAAAGCATACTATAACGAGACAAAGGTAGCATGAGAGCACTACGTAGATTTACTCAAACAGTGATGGCGGGGCATGATTAATGTTTAGCAACCGAGCATGCCTAAGGTAGGGACAACCAAAATAATGTAGCAACATGGCAAAAGATGTATTTATGGAAGTATATCCCCCAAGCTTGAATTGCGTAAATCAAGATTGGATGAATGCAATTCAATGTTGCATAGTGATTGGTTGGGCATACCTTTGCATGTGTTATTCCTTTGATCTTTTTGCTTCGAACGGAAAGGTTAGTGACACGAATACCCGAAGGAATATTTTCACAATTATAACTCTATGCTCATTTAACAAGGACAACACAATAGAAAGGTGAACAGTTATGCCATGATCTGAATAGTGCTTGTTTTAGGACACTAAGCTTGTCCTTGGGAAACCTTCAAGATGTGAATTGGTGAAGTGGTTTCCCCTCCAACACCAATCTATGTGCACTAATCTCAAGATTCAACACAACGAGATCTGCAATATTTATGATAAGTATATATGTCTACAACCACCCTCTCAAAATCTGTAGGAATAGGGAGCATGAGGGGGTTGAAGATCTCATGTGGGGCAATGTTGGTGAGACTAAGTGAATCAGGAGATTTTTCATATGAGCAAGGTCTTGATGGAGTGTCAAGGAAGTAACTACTCTGCTCATTGAAGTCTCCATCATTTTCTACTTCCAAGGGTGATTCATCATAAATGTCCAAAAATTCTGTTGGATCATCTCTTGAATTGATCTTATTCATCCATTCAATGGCAATAGCACATAGGTTTTTAATGCTCTCTTGCCATGGATGTTGCTCTTCGCGATCCTCTATATGGTTTTGATGATTCCTGTGCGTGGGATATCTAGATGGACATCTAGGATCATCAGGAGGTTTAGGAGATAGAGCATAGAATGAGTCATAGGGGTCAAGGATGGGTTTAAGGATGGGTTCGTATTCTATATTTGATGTGGGCACAAAAGGGGAGAAGATAAAGGTGGATCCTAGATGGCTTCGCTCTCCTTCTATGGCATCACTTGAGATGCCATCCTTGAGTCTTTCTAAACGTCCTTCAAAGGGATTGGATGTGAGACGCTTTCTAAGAGATCTCTTCTTAAGAAGATTGTCAATGTATGCACTAAAAGATCTCTTATGAAGCGGGAAGTTTATGCTCCCAAAATTGTCATAAAAAGAATCTCTAAGGATAGAGAATTTTGGAGTACTACCGGTTTGGGATGGATAGCCAAATCATGGGATTGAAATGTTTGCAAAGTGGCTATGGAAACTTCCTCTTCTAGTTTGGGGGATGATTCCTTCTCTACCTCTAGGATGTTATCATGAAGTCTAGTGCAAGGAACAAGGACAAACCTTACTTCACTAAAGGGTAAAGAAAGGAAAACTCCTCCAAAGGTGATATTATCAAGACCCATATAAAAATGATGAAGAAGAACATGGTCTTGTAAGGCTAGGTCTAGACCTAAATTTATAGGAAGATTAAAAGATTCCGTAAGTGTAGCAAAAAGTTCATTACCTACTTGATCGAAGATAGGACTTTGGGTTCATTACCTTCTCCATGGTTAGAAGATAGGACCTTGGGTACAATACCCTCTTGATTAGAAGATAGGACTCTAGCTGTAGAAAAGGGTTGGCTTTGACCTATTGCAACCACACATTGGTGTAGCTCATAGCTAGATGTGAAAATCATGGGTTCTAGAGGCTCTAAGCATGTGCTCATGGGTGCAAGATATTGGTGGATAGGCGTGGAATTTGGGTTATCCATAAGGATATAAAAGAAAAGGCAAAATAAAAATACAAAAAGATAAAAGTATAATACAAGGTTAAGCATGACTTAAGGTTATCTCAGCCAGACCGTCTTTTCACCCGCATGCAAGCGCTTTAAATGCTTGTTGATACTAGATACGCACATGAAAGAATCAAAGAGAAATAATCCGCAAGCGCACGGATATCGGTGAGCACTTCACCCGGAGATATTCCAGAGTATCGTTATTTATTTATCCGCTAGGAGAAAATGTGCATCCGACTAACCCAAGTCTATACTTAACCCCGAGCTACGTACAAGGTAATGAGCGATATAGAGAGGATTACTACCACGCAGTCTCCTTCCAACCTATGGCAAGCTTTGCAACTACTACTCTATGGGAGCACCTAAGAAAAGACACCACAGAGGATGCTTAACCTAGCACTTTTGGACCTACCTTACCTACTCGACGGGAAGTGGGCTACAAAGGTAACAAAGGGATTGTCACTTCGATACTACCACGTTTCCACCGATAGGGAGCATCTACGAGTGAACCTAACCCAAGCACCACGCTTACGCTATGAACGATTACTCTATTCCCAACCGGAAGCGAATAAAGTAAACTCGTAAACCAAAGAGCAATAATAACAAGAACTTACTAGTATCGAAGTTGAATTGCGAATGATCCTAGAACCAAGCCTCGGGTTAGGAGACTTGATCCCGTGTGTACAACCGGAGAGGAGACACCGACATGCCGGCTTCCTCCAACTCTACCTCCACCCTATACTCTCTCTATCTATCTTGAATGCTAGGCTCTAGGGAGGAGATCCATTCAAGGGACCCTCTCAATTCGATCCTCTCGGAAATAATGAATTAGGGTTTCATGGGATGCCTCCTCCAGGGGGCCAGGGCCCCGCTTATATAGCCCCTAGGATGCACCGCAGCCTCGGATCAAACCGACCTAAACGGACGATTATTATTCATCCTCAAAGGCGGTGGAACAGTGGATCCCGAGGCCGACGTTGATTGGCCGAACCGGTGAGTCGGCCGACCCAGTGGGGAGTCGGCCGACTCTCCACCGAGCCCGTCGGGCCCCGTTTGGTCCAGAGCCTTCTCATACCTTCCAGACATGCAATTTTCACCGGTTCCCGATTATCTCTATGTAAACCCGACATGTGGGCCTTCGTTGGGTATTTTCACCGACACCAGCAGAAAACGAGACATTCACCAAAACTCGTGGAATTCCATTAGTGTAAGCCCTATATCTAGATGGTAATTATATTTAGGTCCTTTTTCATGTTTAGTTGACGGTAAAAATTGGCACTTAACGACCGTCAACAATTACTCGCGAAGGAGTCGTCTCCGTAGAGGTACAAACCGGAGGAGAACCCGACAAGCCGGCCGCTCTCCGCTCTTCCCTCCTCTCTCTCCCTCTTTTCTAAAGTATACAACTAGGCACTAGCACCTAGAGGGACACTACTACAAAGTATATGGTGTGAAAATGAAGTTCTTCTTGTGTACAATGTGTGTTGTGTGAGGGGAAAAGTCCCCTTTTATTTGTGGGGGAGAGGGGGCTCTTTGCAAATGCTCCTCCCCACTTGGAAAGTGCCAAACCGACCTCACAATGTCGATTCCAGGTACAATGAACCTGGACGCACCCGTAACCGACCTTCACACGTCGTCGTGGGCCATCTCGGAGAAGATTTGGGCCGGTTCGGCCTCCTAGCTCTGGCGCGCGGCCACGCCCCTGCCAGCGAGCGCTGTGGGGGAGCCCGGCTGAGGCCCAAATTTTGCAGGCACGTGGGCCTCGTCACAAGCTTTCCAATGCATATTCGTTTGCCTAAATCGGACTCCGGATGAGTGAGTTATGGCCTCTTTACCGAGGCCTACTCATATAGTCCAAGATAGAGTTGGTCCGGGTTTTGGGCTTTCTCTATTTTTGATCCAAATTGGTCTATTTTTATATTTAGCCCTGCAAAACAAGAAAAACACCAAAACTCGTGGAAATTATTAGTTTAAAACCCTATTACTAAGTTTTGGTGACTATTTTCATAACAAGTTGGCGGTGAAAAGCATGCAATAAGGAGCGCCAACAGTAGGGCCCTTGTTTGTTTCTTTTTGTTTTCTTTTTTAATAAATCAGGTACAAGAATAAGTGTGGGGGAGATCTCTCGAGCAAGACTAAAACACACATTTCGAGACCTCTCCAACACAATGTACAACATCAAGTAAGAAATGACGTAACAATTATTCAAGAAAAGATTGGTTGACCTTCTGGTTCAATCGAACTACTCTTGGATTTATGAAACTCCTTTATCTTCAAACGATGGTTTGTGCAACTCTATCCTGACATCTCAAAAGTTTTGAAGTTTAAGATTTATTGAAATTAAAAAGACAAAACTTTTTCTCAGTGCTATCCTTTGATAAGATTTGCATACTCTTTATTCCTTGCTAACATGCTTATGCCTTGTGAACAAGTTATCATAGGGACCCCATGTTATCTAAGTAATTGGAGTATGTGATATAGCTGGATGATTTGAACCTTGTTTTGTTTATGAAGAACTTGGGATTTATTTTACAAGAAAACCAAAAATACAATAGTATTCTTCTCAATAATTATGAAATACCCACCAGAGCCATATGATTTATCTATAGTACAAACCCTTCATACGTTGCTTGTTCGTACATTGAGTTCGGTCAAATCGTTATTACCGACGCGAGATTATGACCTTACACCCACGATTGAGATCCACTTGCACCCACCAAATTAAGTGTCAACTCTTACACTGAGAGTTGCGCACAAACATGCACCCCATCCACCAAAAATGCCAACTCTTACACTGAGAGTTGCGCACCAGTCCACCAAATAAAAATGCCGACTCTCACCCTCAGGGTTGCGCATTCCTTAGCTACCAAAAATCTACTCCCCACATTCCATCATGATACCTCTCTCCTCTCCAATATTCTTCATAGAGAGTTATGGGATATGCTAATCAAAAGAAGAAAATATAGGGACACATGAAGGTCCCAATCCTTGAAAAAAAAAAGATAGGGACACATGAAGGTCCCAAGACTTAGAAAAAAAAGATAGGGACACATGAAGGTCCCAAGACTTTGAAAAAAAATAGAAGAGAAAAAAGATGGGGACACATGAAGGTCCCATGATTTTTTTCAAAAAAAATAAGAAGAAAAAAATAAGAAGAAAAAGAGAAAGAAAAAGAAAAAAAAGAGAAAGAAAAGAAGAAACAAAAGGAGCATAGATTTTTAGCATACCTCTCATAGCCTATACTCTCCCAAAAATTTCATTCCTAAATAAAGAGAGAATCATGATGCATGGAGTAGCCAAAAATACTACAAAGATTAGGAACCATTTTTTCCATCCCACACACTTGCACGTCTCAATCAAGGTGTATGACTTAATCTCCGTATGGTTCAATCCTTGACCTTACAATATATGTGATACAAGTATGCCCACTTTACATACCTACCCAAAACTCCACTCTCAGCTTTTTAGTGGTAGGAAGAAGGCAAAACTCAAAATGCCTTTGGTGAGGTTATTATACACATTGAGCGATTGAGTGAATCATACGAGGAGCAAGGCTATCTTTTCTTTTTATAAAACCATTCAAAAAACCCAAGTTTCTGATATGACTGATGCAAGAGGATTTGAATCCATGTTGTTCCATTATTCAATTACCCAAGATAATGTGATAGACAATTCAAAAGTTCAAAAGTGCAGGTGAAGCTTGGAATAACTTGTATGCAGCTTTTATATCAAAGAGATGAGCCCTCTTAGTCCTAAGCTTTACTCGAGGACGAGTAAAGAGTAAGTGTGTGTTGGGTGACAACCGGGACCTGGGCACCCCGTCCCGCCAAAGTGACGAATTGTCGATCCGGTCAGGCAACCGAATCAGCACCGAGCGGATTCGGTCAGGCAACCGAGTCGGCACCGAGCGGATTCGGTCAGGCAACCGAATCGGCACCGAGCGGATTCGGTCATCTGAGTCGGCCGACAGTGAACTAATGGTCTAGCTCGCCAGAGGCAAAGGTTACCGGGCACCCGTACCGGGGGGCTTCGGTGCGTGCCTTAACCGATCGGATCTGGGCGGCCGGCGGAATTTTACTTGTGCGGGACGTCACACCGCCGCTTCTCCGTGAGGACTACTCGCTCGTGTGGGCCTCGATGTTGTCGGCCATTCGATCGCAACTTGGAAAAGCACCAAGAAGAGCGTTACGCCCTCGCTACCAACCAGCAGGAGAACTCAGGAGAAGCGGCCCAAGGGCATTATAGTCATGTAAAAGCCTACAGGCGCCTATAAATACTGCCCTGATGGGACTGTACAAGAGATCGGAATATAATGGAAAGCATTGAGCTTGTGTTCTTCATTCCATTTCGTGTTCCGTGCACCACTTCGTTGGTAGATTCAGCATCACTCCGCGAGTAGATTCGGGTTTACCACCGGAGAGGGTTCTAAGGTTCTGCCTTAGAACAACAGTGTGGGGGATCTTGTTGGCGGTCCTTGCACATTTTAGACCGCCAATGAGGATATAAAATCTACCCAAACTTAGCAAATAGGGTTTTGCACTAACATATTCCACGAGTTTCGGTGATTGTCGCTTGCAGGAAGGCAACTCCGGAAATGCACACAAATGGGCCAAGAAACATAAGAAAACCATGAATAAGAAGGTGGCCCATTTACCCGACAATCTTGGGTCTCAAACGTGGGCTAAAAAGCCCAACATAAACCCAAGAGGTGGAAGACCAAAACTCGGTCCAACTCCATCTCGGGCTGGATGAGTGGGCCTCGGTAAACAGGCCATATCTCACTCATACGGACTCCGATTCAGGCAAACGAATATGCGTTGAAAAGCTATCGACGAGGCCCATCCACTCAACAAATTTCAGCCCAAACGTCCCTGGAGCTGGTGCGCTCGCGCCAGGGGCGCTGCCGCGCCCCGGCGGCTGCCAAACTGGACCCACTTTTGCAGGTCGGTGCATTAACTCGCTGGGAGGTCGGTTCTGGGGTGCGTCCAGGTTTATTGCATCTCAAACCGAAGTGGGGAGGTCGGTTTGCCACCTTCCAAGTGGGGATGTCACATTTGCAATGACCCCCTCCTCTCCACATATAAAAGGGGCTTTTTCCTCCTCATTCACCATCAACATTCAAAGGGAGAAGAGCACCACTACCACAAGAGCTCCATTCCAAAGGGCTATGCCCTAGTAGCTATAGAGTTAGAAAGAGAGATGTGAGGGAAGAGAGTGGGGAAGCGCCGGGCTTGTCGGTGTCTCCCCCAAGCTTGTACTTCTATGAGCAACTACTTGGCTCCTTAGCGGGATCTTGGCTAAGTAAGTGCTCGTGTTACCTATAGTCTTTTATGTCTTTTGTATGGTTGAGCTTGACCTTCTCTTGTTTATGGGTTCGTCGTTCATCTTCATGGCGGATGCTCTAGTAGAAGGGCCCCGGGAACGGGCAACCCTTGATGTCACGCTAGAGTAGTAGTTGTCAGTATAGACATGGTGTCTAGACTGACGCTACCTTCATTTGCCTCGCACTCCACGGTTGAGGGGTAGGCGGCAGGTGGTGACAGCCCTGTCCGTCCTCCGTAATCCCCCACGTCCGGTGCGGCGTAGAGCCGTAGGCCGACAATGCTTGCGTACCAAGTGTTATCCGGTGCCCGAAGTAAGCGAGTAGAAGTATGGCGATGCTAACCTTGAGACCTAGAAGCTATAGGGAACCATCTCTATCATCTTTCTATCTCTACCTTTGTGTTGTTCCTTGGACGAATTAGCTAGGAGAAATACCTCTGTTCCCTGTGGAAAATACGATACCCCGAATACTTAGGGTGAAGGCTACAACGGTACTTCCGTACGCTTGCGGATTCTCTCGCATACATTAAGAAATACCAAAGATACTAGAGTTCGGAGAATTTATTTATGAAAATATTAAATTCCTACATGATGAGTTCCTTTATGATGAGAGTTCAAATTCCTACCTGACCATATATTCATGGTTACTAGATCGGGGAAAAAACCCATCTATTTATATAGATCATTTTATAGCCATTGAGTGTAGTCTTTATAGGCATTGAGTGTAGTTATCTTGTGGACCCGTAAGGAATTAGTCATGCGCTTAAAGTCAATACTATGTGCTCTCCATCCATTGATCTATGCTACTTCGTCTCGAAGCATGCACCCATTTTATAAATACTACATTCATTATGTGCTACTTGTCCCTAGAGGTACCACCTACATATAGATCCATATCCACCATATATTGTGCTATCTCTACCCTGGAGATACGCACCTATGCTGCTCCTATCCTGGGAGTACGCATCCATCCACCCATCCATCCATCCACATATACATACGCTACTCATTTCACTTCATCTAGAAAAGATTATACTCCTATCCTGGGAGTGAACATCTAGAAATAATCATTGCCATCCCATTTGCCTACATAAAAGCTCCAGTCACTATCATTTCAAGTTATACACTCCCCGTTGCTAAAGTTTTGTTTTCAGAGGATTGGTTGCTCTAAAAAAAAGAGAGAAGAAGAGAAAGAAAGGAAAGAGTAGCCAAGTCCTTCTCTAAGTTTCAAAGTTTCCGAATAAAGGGAGTCAAGTTATCCCCAAAGGAGCAAGTATAGAAGTAGATGTTCACCAAGTGATCACTCCTCATAATCATTTCCTTATCATCCTATCATTCATCCCATTCCCTCATTCACATGCACATATGACTTTATTATTTAGTTCCTTTGGATCCATGGCTTAACTATGCAATATATGCAAGTGAGTTTAAGTGTCTCCCCACCTATGAGCTCCACATAAGCCTATTAGAAAGTAGGGTGAGAGAGAGAAGGCACTTTCCACTATGCCTTAGTTCCACAAATACCACATATTTTGAGAGAAGAGAGAAGGCATACACTACTCATGCCTTGGAGAGGATCCAGAAATACCACAAATGAGAGACCTAAAAGGTTCATACAAGGAACTCTGAGTTTTATTTCAAAACCTTGCAAAAAACTCTGGAATAATAGTTGATCAAAGATCGAGAAACATGGCGCTTGACTTAACCATTCTATCCTTCAACTACTCAAGACCCAAGTGACGGTTACAAGCCTCATGGTGAAAGGTAATATGAGTAAGTTTTGAGTCAGAATAGTTCACTCTAATCCGGAGGAGAGTTCTTGTTTGAACGCATGTGTACTTGTGAGGAGTAAAAGCATTGTAGCAACTCCTGATCCATCACTGAGTCTATCTTTGCTTAGGGACGAGCAAAAGGTAAGCTTGGGGGAGTTTGTTGACGGTAGTTAATTATCAATTTTATACCGTTAACGCAGCAAGAGAAAGGACTAAAAAGAGTTCACCTATTAGATATAGGGGTTACACTGACAGAATTCCACGAGTTTTGGTGATTGTCTATTTCTGCAGTGGGTTATCAGGAAAGAACCTAAAGAAGGCCCATATGTCGGGATTACATAGAGATAAAGACCGAACGGGTAAAAAAGAATACTCTAGAAGACTCAAGAAGGCGACCCCTGGAAGCTGGGCCCCATCTGGCAGCCTCCAGGGGCGGTCGACTCCCCCCTAGGGGCGGCCGCCTCTCCACCTCAACCAATCAGGTTGAGTCTCGCGGATTATGCCTCCACCGCCTTTGAGGATGAATAATAATCGTCCGTTTAGGTCGGTTTGATCCGAGGGCTGTGGTGCATTCTAGAGGGCTATATATTCGCAGCCCCGACCCCGTGAAAACCCTAATTCATTCAAGAGTTCATTCTCTCATCTCGAAGAATTCGAGAGAAGCCGAGCCACCATCTCAATTAGAGCTCCATTGTTTAGTAGCATAGCTACATAGGAATAGATCTAGAGGGAATCGAGCCTAGCTTGGAGTCCGGATCTGTCGAAGTTCTTGGTAATTCCCCTCTATATTCTTGTAATATTCATCATTGTTCGTGATACTAGGAATAGTACTTTATTCTATTCTATTATATCAGAATTGATTTTGCTCTATTTGATTATGTTCTCAATTATATTGTTCTTAGTTTACTTTGATTATATGTTTAGCATAGTTGGACTAGAATTATGTTTATGCATAGGATCGTATAGCGCTTGCTCATTAGGCCAATGGGTGAGTGGTAGATATTGTGTAGGCATGGTGCCTAGACCGTATTTATCTCGCGATTACACCCTATATTCGGATCGTGAGGTAGATCGCGGAGTGATCCCCGTTGAGTCCTTTGTAGTCCTTCTCCCGAGTATAGGTCTAGAGAATACCCCTATTACATTGAAGTCATTGCTATGTCTCTAGTCTTCTCTCGGTAATATCACTATGCATAGATGTAACCTTTTTCCCGCCATGATTGCTAGGTGTTCTTGCACTAATCATTGTATGCTTTGACTTTATAGTTAGAATAACATAGGATTATACCCTAGATCGTCCTAGTCCATGCTAGTGTTATAAACATAGAGTGCTAAGTTGAGATGGTTACTATTATTTTATGTGGCTAAATGCTCTCATTTATCTTATGTCAATTATCATTCATTCCTATATTTTATGTGACACTCACCCTGTATGAGATGATAGATACGACAAGGTTAAGCTCTCCATTATCGCATGTGCATTGCTCATCACTCATTATCCAAGTGCATTCCCTTCTCGGTGGTAAAATTATAAATAACGATACCCGGATTACTCCCCGGTTAAAATGCTACGATGATATTTTACGTAAGCGCCATGAACCCTCCTTATTTCAGTTGCACTTAATAACCATCAACACATCTCTACATGCTTTTCTTTCCGCAACCGTGGCTAATTTCTCTATAATATTGTTGACGGTCGTTAACTCATAAAATTAACCGTCAACTTAGCATGCAAATGGACCTATTCATAAATACTTGATAGATATAGGGTTACCACCGACGTAATTCCACGAGTTTTGGTAAATATCTATTTTCGCAGGTGACAAATTGAAAACCAACCAAGGTGGCCCACATGTCGGGTTTACATAGAGAGAAAGACCGAACGGGTGAAAAAGTATAATCTAGAAGACTCTAGAAGGCATCACACCGAAACCCGGGGCCCACGGCACCGTGGCCGTCGGCCGACCAGGAAGTGGAGTCGGCCGACTCCCCATCTCCACCAATCCGGTGGAGTCTCGCGGATCCCTCTCCACCGACTTTGAAGATCAATAATTATCGTCCATTTAGGTCGGTTTGATCCGAGGGTCGTGGTTAATCCTAGGGGCTATATAAGCGAGCCCCGGCCCCCGGGTGAAACCCTAATTCATTCTCCAATTCATTCAAGACTTCAATCTAGAGAGAGTTAGATAGAGAAGGGTCCTCGAATGGATCTATCTCTATAGGGTATTAGATTCAAGAGAGATTGAGAGAGTATAGAGTGGAGGTAGATTTGGAGAAAGCCCGGCCCGTCGGTGTCTCCTCTCCAAAGTGTAGATCAAGTCTCCTAACCCGAGGCTTGGTTTCGAATCATTCGGCAATTCAACTTCTAATACTAGTAAGTTCGTTGTTATTATTGTTCTTTGGTTTACAAGTTTACTTTATTCGCTTCGCGTTGGGAATAGAGTAATCGTTCTTTAGCATAAGCGTGGTGCTTAGGCTAGGTTCACTTGTAGATGCTCCCTATTCGGCGGAACCGTGGTAGTAGTGAGGGAAGTGACAATCCCTTTATTACCTTTGTAATCCACTTCCCGTTGGTAGGTAAGGTAGGTCCTTTGTGCCCGGTTTAGCATCCTTTGTGGTGTCTATTCCTCAGTACCCCCTTAGAACAATAGTCTCAAAGCTTGCCATAGGTTAGAAGAAGACTCGACGAAGGAGTTCTCTCTATATCGCTTAATTCTCACTTGACTAGCAGCCCAGGGGTAGTAGTAAAGATCGGGTAAGTCTATTGCACGTTTTCTCTTAGCGGATAAAAACAAATACGATACTCAGGATTTATCTCCGGGTGAAGTGCTCACCGATATCCGTGCGCTTGCGGATTATTTCTCTTGATTCTTTCGTGTGCGTATCTAGTGTCAACAAGCATTTTCGGCGCCGTTGCGGGGAGAAAGACGGTCTCGCTTAGATAACCTAAATCTTGCTCTACCTTGTACCTATACTTTTATCTTTTTCTTGCACTTTACTTTTCCGTACATTTTATCTTTTTCTATCCTTATGGATAATTCAAATTCCATTCCTATCTTTCAATTTTCGCACCCACGGAGACCAGCCTAGTGCCACATGAGTCATCACAACCTATTCAAACACCTAGCTATAGGCCGAGTCCGCGGTTGATTGCATTGGTCCAAAGTCTATCCTTTTCAGGAGAAGGAGACGAAAACCCTTACCTTCACATTAGAGACTTTGAGCAAACATGTGACTGTCTTCGCATAGAGGGCATGTCCGACAAAACCTCCGTTGGAAGCTATTTCCTTTCTCGTTAAAGGGAAAAGCTAGACAATGGTATGATAAAGCTGTAGGTAAGCAACAAGGAGATTGGGGGTCCTTACGCTCCAACTTTTGCCTAGATTTCTATCCCATCTCCCAAATCGTCGACCTTAGAGTCAAGGTTCTGACTATTAAGCAAGAACCTGAAGAATCTTTGGCCTCATCCTGGAATCGTTTTACTACACTATTAGCATCGCCCGGACCTTAGTCTACCAGATCCCATTCTTTTACAACACTTTTATAAAGGTCTGAGTAGAGACAGTAGAAAATTGCTCGACACAACTTCGGGAGGATCATTCTTGCATATCTCTCGCGAGAAAGCAAGATCAATCCTAGACCAAATCCTATCCAGTGAATTAGACTACCTCCTAGAAGTAGAACCTCAAGTAGCTGAAGACAAACCTTTGCCAGATACACCATCCACTTCAGCTAACCCATGTCTTGAGCAAGACAAGGAAGACATTCCACTTCCTGATTTATGCTAGATATTGAACCTGATCTGTTTTTCGATTTTGGAAACATCTTCAACTATCACAAGGTGAAGAAGCCACAAGGCAAATATCACCCAATAAAGCCATGCAATATTGATGAGGATATTCCAACAGAAAGACCTCGGGAGAGTTAGTGTCTGTCATGAGCAATGAGTGGTTAGAAGAGTCGAGCTTTCCTCTACGAAATAATTTGTTTGGATTTATCTTCTCTTCCCATTCATTGCATGATTAACAATGATTGCATAGACGCTCTCTACAATCCAGTTGTGGGTATAAAAATCATGTCTACCACACTAGCAAAATATTTGCAAAGAAACATGACATTGACCCCAACAAGTGAAGTTCATAAGAAATCTTTCAAGACAAATTCTTCCTTGTTTAGGAATCCTACATGTCCTACCACTCCCGGGTAGAAGGAACCCCTGTTCACTTAAGCTTTTATGTCTTTGACATAGGGGATTTCCACTGTTGATAGGACAACCATTTAGAAGACTTCTTTATGAAGGACAAACGGGGAAGCTAAACATTTGTTTAGGCAAGAAACTCCAGTTTGCAATGTTCATTTCACACTCTTTAAATGCTAGGACCGAGCCTTATCCACACTATGATCCATTGGAGGAATTTAGAGCAAGCCTCTCTAGAATTCCTAGTAAAACCGATTAGAAGATGAAGCTAGATTCTTCATAGAAGAAGAAGTCGGCCTTCCGAGAACGAACCATTAGATGAGTTTACCCTACCACCTAGGCCTCCTATTGAGTTCAAACCTTTACCACGGTCTTAGATATGCCTTTCTAGGAAATGATCCGACACTCCCGTCATCATAAGTGACACTCTCACTCAGAGCGACTTTTCGCTTAATGGCTGTCCTAGAAAAACATAAAAAAGCTTTTGGCTACTCACTCCGGGACCTCAAAGGAATTAGTCCGCCCTTTGTACCCATCGCATTCCCACGATCCCGATATTCCACCATCCGCAGAACCCCAACGTAGGCTCAATAATGCGATGAGGGAAGTTGTTAAGAAAGAAGTTTTAAAACCGTTGCACGCTGGGATTATTTACCCCGTGCCACGTGAGTGGGTCAGCCTCGTCCAAGTTGTGCCTAAAAGGGAGGCATGATCGTTGTCCAAAATGAGAAGAATGAGTTAATCCCACAAAGAACCATCACAGATGGCGAATGTGCATAGATTATAGAAAGCTTAATAAGGCAACAAGAAAAGATCACTTTCCTTTGCCTTTCATTGATGAGATGCTTGAGCGATTAGCCAACCATTCTTACTTTTGCTTCCTTGATGGATATTCTCGGATATCATCAAATCCCTATCCATCCTAATGATCAAAACAAAACAACCTTTACATGCCCTTATGGAACCTTTGCTTACCGTAGGATGTCTTTTGGGTTATGTAATGCACTAGCTTCTTTTTCAAAGATGTATGATGTCTATATTTTTCGATATGATTGAAAAGATTATGGAAGTTTTCATGGATGATTTTTCGTTTATGGAAAAACTTTTGATGAGTGCCTTGAAAACATAGATCGAGTTTTACAAAGATGTGAGGAAAAACACTTAGTCCTTAATTGGGAAAAGTGTCATTTCATGGTTAGAGAAGGAATAGTGCTAGGACACTTAGTGTCCGAAAGAGGCATCGAGGTAGATAGAGCCAAAATAGAAGTTATTGAACAACTCGCTCCTCCTATCAATGTGAAAGGAATTGGAAGTTTCCTTGGTCATGCCGGTTTTTATCGAAGATTCATAAAGATTTCTCTTACATCGCTAGACCTCTTACCCGCTTATTGGCTAAGGATGTTCCTTTTGACTTTGATGATGCTCGCTTACAATCATTTGAGATCCTTAAGAAAGCGCTCATCTCTACTCCAATCATTCAACCCCGATTGACTCTACCTTTGAAATTATGTGTGATGCAAGTGACTACGCCGTAGGAGAGGTGTTAGGACAGGACTAAGGATAAGAAGCATCATGCAATAGCTTACGCTAGCAAAACTTTGATTTTGGACCTCGCTTAATTATGCTACCACCGAAAAAGAGCTCTAGCTGTTGTCTTTGTTATTGATAAGTTTAGATCCTACTTAGTGGGTGCCAAAGTGATTGTTTACACCGATCATGCCGCTTTAAAATATCTCGCTCACTAAGAAAGATGCTAAACCTCGTTTGATAAGATGGATTTTATTACTCCAAGAATTTGATCTAGAAATAAAAGATAAAAAGGGAGTAGAAAACTTCGTTGCCGATCACTTGTCTAGAATGCGGTTGAGAAACCACAGAACTACCCATCGACGACGCACTCCGGACGACATGCTCTACTAATCAACGAATCGACCCACGGTATGCGAGATATTGTTAATTTTATGGTTACAAAGTTACGTACCACCGGAGGCAACAAAGGAAACTTATCCGGGGAGAGTCGTACTCACATATGGGATGAGCCTTACCTCTTCCGAGTGTGCTCGATGGCCTCGCCGAAGATGTGCCCACCGAAGAAGGAATCAAAATCATTGAAAGATGCCACTCATCACCATATGGAGGCCATTATGGGGTGTTCCGTACACATGCGAAGATTTGGCAATGCGGATTTTTCGGCCAACAATGTATGAAGACATAAAAGATTTCATTCGGAGATGCGGTCCTTGTCAAAGACATGGCAACATTAACTCAAGAGATGCCATGCCACTTATCAACAACCTTCGGATCGAGCTCTTTGATGTCTCAGGGGAGTTGACTTCATGGGACCATTTCCACCATCGAAGAAATGTGAATACATCTTAGTAGCAATGGACTATGTGTCCAAATGGGTTGAAGCTCGCCATGCAAAAGGCGAGATAGCTCAAGCTCCAAAAAGATGTTCGAAGAAATAATATTCCCAAGATTTGGAGTCCCAAGGATAGTCATAAGTGATGGAGGATCACATTTCATCGACAAGCGTTTCGAGCAATACTTATTGAAGCATGGAGTACGCCATAATGTTGCTACTCCATATCATCCCGAGACAAGTGGCCAAGCGAGAGACATCAAATAAGCAAATAAAGAATATTCTTCGAAGACAAGTGAATGAAATGGGAGCCGCATGGAAGGACAAGCTTCCCGATGCACTATGGGCATATCGAACAAAGATACAAGACACCTATTGGGATGTCACCATATCAACTAGTCTATGGAAAGACTCCGCCACTTACCGCAGAGTCGGAATTCAAAGCTCACCGGGCCATCAAGAAGTGGAATATGGACCTAGAAGCGCCAGGAGAAGAAGAGAAGATGCAAATCTCGACAAGGTATTACTTTTTAATTCCAGGTCAAACTCTTCGGGCAAGGAAAGCTTCGAAGCAAATGGGAAGGACCGTCGAAGTAGTAAGCTCATCATCGCATGGAGCCGTTACGCTTCGCAACAACGAAGGTACGATATTCAAGGTAAATGGTCAACGCCTTAAAATATTTTAGAGCCCATTGAGGAAATAGGTGAAATAGATGAATTAAACTTCTTCTCAATTAGGTAGTTGGGCCCGACCTTTTTACTTTTCGTTTTTCGGGGTCTAGGTATTTTTCCGAACGACAAAAATATGCTAATAAGGTTGCGAAAAGCCCCGGCGAGTGGGGTCCACCGCGTAGTCGGCCGACCCATAGGGGAGTCGGTCGACCCATGGACTCCCCCTTTCACCACCAGCCCTTTGCATTCGTGATCCTTCCATACTCTTCCTTCAGAATTTTTGCCGATTAGGGTTTTTGAGATCACGTTGACGCGTTATTCCTTCCGGAGATTCCCTTTAGATACCCTTTAGATGCTTCTCCATCCCCCTATATAAAGAAGCCCGGCCTCAAGCCAACCTCATTCCATCTAAAGCCCTCCTCCTCCTACCATCAAGCTTGCTACGCAAAGAATGGCGAAGTCGAGCCGCAGAATTTAGATAGGAGATTGATCCGCTTCGGGATTGATCTCAACACCATCCCAAGAGAGGAGCCCGAGAGCAAGGCCATCGTTCTTGCTAAGCCCAAACACCTAGCCTCTATTCCTCCAAAACCTCAAGCTTGACCATAGCTACTTCGCTCAACCATTCACCGCCGCACCCAAGCCTTTGCTCCTAGATGGACCTCCACCAAAGGGTCCTATTGTGAAGCTCCCGAAGGCACCAAGATCCTCCTCCTAAGCACAATGAGATGCTTATGGGAGTAAAGACCAACAAGCAAGGGGAGATCGTCTCGTGCTAAGTATAGCACCGGAGAGCGCTCGTATTTCGAGGAGTTCGTGCTCACCCGAGCAAAGTGAAGTTCGTCCCTCCGACAAGCCCCGAGCGCCTCCCGCCGCCTCGAAGCTCCAAGGAAGCGTCGCAAGACCGTTGCGACTTAGAGAAGGAGTTAGAAACTCAACGCGACGTTATTGCATCTCTCGAAACTTCCAACATGTTTGAGCAGTAGCATTGTCACTCTCATAGATAGACTTCGTGCGCAAGAGAAGAGGACTCGGATAAGTTAGAAAAGAGGTTAGACGCTCTAGAGAAGCGAGTTAATTAGATAAGATTTATCTTAGCATCGTAAAGGCCTAGTGTGTTTAGATTAAAAAGTTTTAGTTTGCAAGAGTGCTTAGTTAAAGTTTCGATCTTAGTTCTTTTCAATACTTGTAATCCAGGCTTTAATGAAGATGAAATAAAGTTTCTAGTTATATTTATTATTGCATATGTGTTGCCTCTTTTGTTTCCACCTTGTTGTGAATGAAGATAACAGCAATCTAGTGTGGGGAGGCAACCGACGACTAAAACTAACGGATATCGAACCGCAAAAAATATTTGAGAACATACGACATAAAGATCACGCACGACGAAGCGGACCCCGAGGGGCCACTCGGCGCAGCTCGGCCGCCCCACATTTAGGGTCGGCCGCCATGGGTCGGGCCCATTTGGCTCCAGCTTTCGTCCATGATCGTGTTTGCTTCCCTACGTTCCAAAATTTATACCGATCACGTTTTTCCGATTCGTTTGGGGAACACTTTGAATTAAATCACTTGCTATATATATCTCGAGAAGGTAGATTATTTTAATCATGACCCCAAGATAGACTCACACCATGATAATTCCGGGAATCCCGTTGCTGTTGGGAACGTATTTTATAGGGACCCCATTTTACTTAAGTTGTTGAGGGCAGGTGATATAGCATGGGCCATGAGAACTCGATTTCTTGATGTCTAGTTGCTTGGAGAATTTCTTTTCAAAAATGTTAAAATGTTAGCTATACTTCTCCTCGTGGTTATAAATGCCTATAGAGCCTCGTCGACAAAATTCCAAAGACCAAGACATAAGCTTTTATTTGTGTTGAGAATAGTCTTGGCGGTATTAGAGCCATAGAGAAGGGTCTCTTACTCATATGATCAAGTGCACTTACACCCACATATATATCTCTGTTCCTACACTGGGAGTACGCAAAAACATGCTTTCCGCCATTCATCCATCTCCTACACTGGGGAGAGGATACATACACTTTCTAGGATTTCTATATGCTCCAAGAATTATTATCATCATCCAGCTTGTTAAGATCATCATCGTCATCATGTTCAAGGAAGTTATTGTATCCGGAGTGAGACATGGGCTATGCAAAAATAATACTAAAAAAGAGAAAAGAAAAGAAATAGACCATGAGCTCCAAAGTATTCCAATCCCGTAAGAAGGAAAGTTCAAAGAAGCTCAAAGAGTTATTCAAGAAAATCAATTCATCATCCAAGAGAAGATCAAGAAAGCAATGTTCAAGAGAAGAGCGTGCAAGCAGAGGGAAGGAGCATCATTATCATAAATTTAGCCACCAAATATTCCACACTTGCACACACTTGATCTAGAGTAAGGTCCCCTCTCCTTGGTTCCTGCTTTTTGACTAATCAATATGCACAGTAAAAATGCTATTCCTTGAAATACCTTAAAACTCCATATAAGCCTTAGTAGAATATAGAGGCATACCCTTCTACATGCCTCAAGTGAGTTCCAAAAATACTACATACATTGAGAGATTTGAGTGCTCTATACATAATGGTGAGTTCTACAAATACCACATATAAAGAGTGATTCGAGTGTGCTACATGATGGAGAAGGGTAAGCTAAGTTTTCGTGCAAAAATGTTATAAAAACTCCAAGTGACAGGATTGATAGGAAGAAGGATCTCTACTTCGCCGTTCCATCTTTCAACTCCCCAAAGTTCAATGGTAGACACTTTGAATCCCCGCAAAGTGCGTGCATGATCGTGGATAATCTAATGTTGATGTCTTAGTTTGAGGCTATGCTTAAAGTAATCCATCCTTTTCCTCGAGACGAGTAAAAGACAAGTGTAGGAGTTTGTTGACTCGTCGTTAACTCATAAAATTAACCGTCAACTTAGCATGCAAATGGACCTATTCATAAATACTTGATAGATATAGGGTTACCACCGACGTAATTCCACGAGTTTTGGTAAATATCTATTTCTCATAGGTGACAACTGAAAACCAACCAAGATGGCCCACATGTCCAGTTTACATAGAGAGAAAGACCGAACGTGGTGAAAAAGTATAATCTAGAAGACCTTAAGGCATCACCTCGAAACCCGGGGCCCACTGGCACCGTGGGCCAACGACTGGCGGGAGTCGGCCGACCCCATCTCCACCAATCGTGGAGTCTCGCGGATCCCGCCTCCACCGACTTTGAAGATCAATAATTATCGTCCATTTAGGGCCGGTTTGATCCGAGGGCTGTGGTTAATCCTAGGGGCTATATAAGCAGTGAGCCCCGGCCCCCGGGGTGAAACCCTAATTCATTCTCCAATTCATTCAAGACTTCAATCTAGAGAGAGAGTTAGATAGAGAAGGGTCCCTCTAATGGATCTATCTCTATAGGGTATTAGATTCAAGAGAGATTGAGAGAGTATAGAGTGGAGGTAGATTTGGAGGAAGCCCGGGCCGTCTCTGTCTCCTCTCCAAGCAGTATCTCGCGGATCAAGTCTCCTAACCCGAGGCTTGGTTTCGTAATCATTCGGCAATTCAACTTCTAATACTAGTAAGTTCGTTGTTATTATTGTTCTTTGGTTTACAAGTTTACTTTATTTTCCGTTTCGCTGGGGAATGAGTAATCGTTCTTAGCATAAGCGTGGTGCTTAGGCTAGGTTCACTTGTAGATACTCCCCTATTCGGCTACGAACCGTGGTAGTAGCAGGGAAGTGACAATCCCTTTATTACCTTTGTAATCCACTTCCCGTTGGTAGGTAAGGTAGGTCCTTTGTGCCCGGCTTAGCATCCTTTGTGGTGTCTATTCCTCGTGTACCCCCTTAGAACAATAGTCTCAAAGCTTGCCATAGGTTAAGAAGATCGACGAAGGAGTTCTTCTATATCGCTTAATTCTCACTTGACTAGCAGCCTGTAAGTAGTAGTAAAGATCGGGTTAGTCTATTGCACGTTTTCTTAGCGGATAAAAACAAATACGATACTGATTTATCTCCTGCGAAGTGCTCACCGATATCCGTGGCGCTGCGGATTATTTCTCTTGATTCTTTCGTGCGTATCTAGTGTCAACAAATATAACATGCAAAACCGCAGGTTATAGTCTTTTGCCTTAACCGTGGCTAATTTCTCTTAATATATCCATGCAAAACCGCGTGTTTGGGACACCAGTTCTGCCAGGACATGGAAGACAGTGTTGATTTCCGTCTACATCATTGTATAACCTATATTTGTATTGAAAGATAACGGGAGCGTAGCGAGCAACAAGTTCGAATCGAGTACTCTTGGCCTTGCATCATAGATATTA